>OX366525.1:14201065-14801065 GCA_947256265.1 Acronicta leporina | reverse complement strand
TTTAGTAATGAATAGTAGGTAAAGTATGTGTCACCGATTAGGTAATTAGAGCATTAACTAAATGAATCATGGAGTCTCCCGCCATACATACTGGCTGGCCCTCGATTCCGCTACAACTGTCTATATTATTCAACGAAAGTAAACAGCATCTGTTGTGGAATAACAATTAGTATGAACACGTATAGTCGACGTGTTCGATGCATTAAATTTCAATCTATTCTCGCTCGGTTTCCTTTCTGACGGCTGCATTTTAAATTATTATTACCGAGCAACACGATCGGATCCGGCTGGAAGACAGGAGTGCGCGGGGGGATGCCACGACCGGTGTGGCGGCCATCTTGAGACGTGACGTCACGTGACGAGTCAGCCGAGCGTGCGGCGCGGCAACGTCGCACTCCCAGTTAAACACCGCCATGTTGCCGCACATTTCTGTTGTGCTTTAATAATAATGAACACAGCTTCTTGGTTTTTGTATGCAACCGAGGATCAAAGCTTCAAAGGAAAAACAGTTATGCGGCCAGGTAGTCGAGGACGGAGATGATGGAACGGAACAGAGATCAAATCATAGTGTGTCACTGTTACTACTTTAAATATTATTAAGTACTTTGATACCTAAGTAATCATATAAAGTTATTTTTCTATTAATGGGTTGGTATCAGCCATATTAGGTTTTCTAATTGTAGGTTTTTTAATATTTTCTTGCGGCTATAGTACCTATCACTGTAACCGCAGTCGATATTTGTAATCGGCATTCGTTGAGTTCGAGTTTATCGCGGAGTCCTGCAACTAGGTAGTAAGTACTATGAATCTTTTATTTCACCCGGGCTTGAGGTATAGTTTCCCTAGATGAGCGATGTGTATTCGCGATCCACATTCCCCAAGAAGCCGATGTGGCGTTTCGAATTCTAAATAGGTATACCTACCCTATCCAGAGTCCAGACATTCTCCAGTGCTTAGCTACTTTAGACTTAAATTGAACTATACCTATGAGCACTTCTCATTCTCAAATCAAATACCTAACTTAAGGTAAAATTATGCAAATGAAATTAGTATGAGAGCAGTTAATTTTAAACTGGTATCTCCAGGAAGGCGCAGAGACAGTTCGATAAAATCTTGAATCACTTAACTAAGTTAAGTGGTAGTACCTACCTCTTAATTTATTTCCTCCGGTGGTCCGGTGATTTATGCAAATCTATGAAGAGGGATTAGCGAATGTGACGATATTAACGTTGAGATAGCGTCACAAGTATTTATAACGCGACTAGAGACAACACAAATTGACAAATGAGATACATATTATAGTCTTCGTAACACAGCTTCCTTTTATCCACTGCCAATATTTATGGGGTTCAAAATTTGCAATCAAGTAATTAATCAAATGTTGGACTTCATTTTACCTCACATTTACTATTTACTTAATAATTAATTGGCTTTCGTTCGCGGATAAGTAATTTGAGTTCATCTACAGCAAGTGTTTCATCTTTATCATAAATTTGTACATTTTTGAACATTATTTCACTATATTATACTTATTCATCACGAAAGTAAACTTAAAGTTAATCACCGAAATTGATATTTGGATTCCTACTGGTTTATCGAGCAAGTAAAAGATACGTACGCAACGGTCAATAATCATTTAGTTGTTTATCCACGAAGGACCCGAAATGCCGTTGTAACCGAAACGGCATTTCGGGAGTACGCAAGGGCGAGGCACATGGATGAGTGGTTGAGCCTCACGGGACTTGCTTACTCCAAGAAATTCATAGGTTCCTCACCGAGATGGCAAAATGCCATTTGGAACTCAAGCAGGCGGCAGGCCCGTCTTTTGATGGGGGCGTTAACCGGCCACTTCGGGACTAACGCTCTTCTACAAAAGATGGGTCAGACGGAGACATCAGCCTGCAGGGCCTGTAAAAGGGAAATTGAGACCATGGAGCACCTTCTGTGTACATGCGATGCACTGGCTTGAAAGCGAATGTGCCTCTTGGGGCAGGGTTATCCAAGACCAAAGGACTACAGACTCATACCCCCAGGCCTCATTATAAAGCTTATGGAAGAGCTGTTCGAAGAACTGGGGGAGGATGAGGATTAAGTACCTAGGGGAAGCACAAAAGATGCCATTGGGTTGAAGTACTCTGAGGCCTTGCTGCCCCGGCCCCACACAAGATAAGATCCACGAAGGCATTTTTTTTAAATACGCTTCTTATTCGTTGTAAATAGTAAAAAATAAAGACGACTTCCCGTGATAGATGGTATCGCAGTATCCGGTACTACGTATCGGTGGTAACTACGGAGTTGCACATGATGGGTGATACAAAATTTGATAAATTCCGCGATACACATTAAACAATACAAAACTCTTTCAGTAGCGATCCTTGCCATTCAAAAAACGATGTGAAAGCAATGATTAGTAATTTTATTGTCCAATCACGCTTGCGCACTGTCTGCTCAAAAACATTGAAACACGTGGAAAGCACTGTTTATTTACATCTACATAGTTGGCTGCAGCGAACGCACGCGATTGCGGATCTAACTATTTATGTATCTATTGTTTAACATTCAACGAGGCTTTTATTAAAACATTAGTTTTGCATTTAAATTGTTTGGGGCAAGTTGCTGCAGCCGGGGGACACCATCCGCAGGGCTATTGATTTTAAGAACCCGTATGTATTATAGCTACAGAGCATTTTATACAGCTACGCTAACTGAATTTGTTCATTAGTCGCTAGAGTTTTGTACTTCGCATTTCACGTTTTCGTACATATTGTGTTACACGGTATACCTTAAAGCACTGTTATCTTTGTATGTTATTATAAAAAAACCATGAAAATTGTACCTAACTGATGGCTTACGCTGCAATTTGAGCTAGATCCGAAAAACATATTTTTATTGTATGAGTAAGTATTGAAATAAATGGTACAAGACATGCCTGGGCAAAATGCTCTAAATATAATATGTACCTATGTAGTTAGGAACTGACTGGGTGTGGGATCTAGCTGGTCTGCCGTCACGTTTAGTGTGCCGGGAATCGGGATCGATGTGAGGATGTGAGCAGGGCGCATGCGCCGACCCGCACCCATAAACACGTGTCAATGTTTATTTACGTTCTGTTCACGTATTAACTAGTAAACTTATATAATCATCGGTTAGGTTTAAGCTGTCGTGTTTGTGTAACTTTGCACTTTTTTCACACGTAAATGTTTCTTCATTTTTCTTATATTCTAAGAAGATAATATCAATGCGTGCAGGTACCGTTTATTGTATGGAGTATGAACAAATTTAATGAACTCGACAAAAAAAAATTAGTAAATCTGTTTTTGTCTTAACGTGTAATTTAAAACTAAATAAGTACTCTCTACCAAATGCAGCAGAGGAAACAGTTCTCTTTGTTGAGTTAAAACCCGGAAAAAATATTTGTAGCCTCTTTTATTTTAAGTAAGTCCTTCAACACATTTCTGGTAATACAAGCTGAATTGTAATGACCTTTAGGTAAAAAATATCAGCATCATTTACGTTTTTGTAATTATTTAAAGGTTTTACAGTAAACGGAATAAAATGTGAATGTAACTTCTAGAATAAGTACTTAAAAAAACTGTATGAAATAGAACACTAGACATAATATTTGTTATAATAATTATAGAAACGCTTCAAAACCCAAATCACTGACGGAACGGCTTAAATGGAGCCTGGCCATGCCTGTCCCATGTCCAATGATCGGTGGGTCAATATGGAGCCCTGAGACCGATGGGCAGCATCGTGGTAAATCAAAAAAGGAATGGTCTGATGACCTCAATACTTCTAAAGCAAATTGAATCCAATTAGCACCAGGTCTAGATAAGACAGCTACATGCCATAATAAAAAAGTCCATGCAACCCAAAATCTCCGGAGGAGGAAGCAGGGTTGATAATTGGTGAATAAAAAAATGACCAAGACATTAATTAAAATATGTTAAAAGTAATTTTAAGGTGATAAGTATTTAATTTTATTACCAACATAACATACGAATAATAACATGGCAGTTGTACCGTATCGTCTGGTTTCATGTCTACTTACATTTCGAGTACTATGATTCAACAGCCCCCACAAAAATATTGCGTTACACCATCCCGTAACGCCAAGGGTTGAGGGCAGGGGTATTATCGATTGGTGACGTCATGAACTTGCGCCCAACCCCGGCTTTGTGTAGGTAAGGTACGAGTTTGGTTCATCTATTGAAAAATTGGCAAGACTTCGTTGCGCTTCAAGAGGTGTTCGAATGAAACACTACTTACGATGGATTTATTATAATTTATCACCATGTCTACCTCATTTGGCTAGTGATACCGATTCGCAAAAGCTACGCTTGAGGTCCTGGTTTCGATTCCTAGGTCAAGCAGCGATATCGGGATTTTCTAAGAAATTTTCAGTAGCAGCTCGCAGTAATAGGATCGCCCCCTATAACATGGGAGCGGTGTAGTGTACATTAGTACACCTCTGCATAACCCTTCGGGGAATTCAGGCGTGCTGGTATTTTATGTTATCACCATGTACCGCCGACTTCCAAAATATTTCTTAATGTTCAAGTAGACAGAAACTTGTTCGGTAAGGCTGTAGAAGACGACACGCGATTCGCACAGACTAGGCTGGGCGGGGCTCAAATTGGAGTATACTTAGGAAAGACCGTCAATGAGGCCAGCAATGATGATGACGATGAGAAAAGACAGTAACGTTAAGACAATATCCCCCGTGACATTATTGCTATACCTACGTCAATTTGTTTCGAGTTTGCAAGCCTGCGCATTTAAGATTTGTCTTTATCTGAAACGCCTTTCAGATACCGCGCCGGGAGTAATCTTCTAATATACGTAAGATTTAAATTTGAAATATCCATCAAAATGTCATTTTTTTATTTCAATTATATATCATCCAATAGGATGTCACCATTTATGATTTCCAATTATAGGTCTTAATGCAGAATTACCGATTTTTGGCAATTATAGGCCTTATATATATTATGACATAATGCATAAAACTCGATTTTTAAAAGTGTAGCGAGACTATGTCCCTCTTTTGTTTTGTCATTTTAATAAATGATGTGATAGTGATTGTTTACGATTTCGAATCGACATCGATATTATTTTCGTGTTCAATGTAAGACCAAATTATAATAATTGCTAAAGATCACTAAAGATGAATATCATGAATTTATGATATGATATAAAATTTAATAAAATATCATTTTTGGAAATGACGTAACTAAGATTATTGATTATTTTTGATACCCAGTGCTATTAGATATTTTATTTGTTACTTTTTCAGATCTACAAAAGACCTTCATTTAAAATGAAGTAGGTGTGATTGATAAATAATAGCGTAGGCCGTTGCGGATAAATGTGTTGACAAAAGAAAAATAAATTAACATATTTATATTGTATTTCAAAAATCATTGAAAATGATTTCTAAGATACGGTATGGTTAGAAGGTCTGGGGTTTCTTTTACCACTTAGGTGGAGAACCAGCACATGGCCCGCCTGATGGTAAGTGGTTACTGTACCCTATTATATGAACGCTTGCAACACCTGGGGTCTCACTCGCCCGTTGCCGAACCTGTAAAGTTGACAGTGTGTGTAACATATAAGCTTAAGTAATAAAATTAAAATAAAATATTAAACTTGAATAGTGATAACTTTTAATGATTAAATATACAAGCTAACATCAAATACCTGCCAGTGTAGTGTTATTTTCCACATAAAAACACAATTTGCACAAAAGTCACATTAGCAAAATGGAAGCACTCAAGATGACACTATCTGAAATGATGAGTATGTTTAACTCCAGGATGTCTAGTTTTGAGGCTGAGCTGCAGAAAACCCCTTCAGGCTCAGTCAATGTGGACAATTTGGCAGCAGACTTCGCAGCATTCAGGAAGTTTATTCTAGAAACTCTGGGCTGTCTCCAAAAACAAATGGAGGCTCTTGCACACGGGTTAGATAACATTGAGATGCGTAGTCGCCGCAAGATGATCATGTTCCACGGAGTCTCTGAACAGCCCAAGGAAGAAACAGCACAGGTAGTGGCTGATGTAGTGCGCAGCCATTTAAAGTTGACTGGTTTTACCGTCGCCAATATCAAGCGTTGTCATCGGATGGGGAGGCAGACTGGAGCCAACAAGCCTAGGCCCATTCTATGTAAGCTACAGGATGTTGGTGTACGTGACAACATTTGGTTTGCCAAGACAAAGTTGAAGGGCTCAAGCATCACTGTGTCGGAGTTTTTAACCAGATCCCGGCATCAGCTTTTCATGTCTGCACGTGAAAAGCTCGGTGTAACTAACTGCTGGACGAAGCAGGGCCAAATATATGCCTTGGCTAGTGATGGTAACCGGCATCGAGTTGCTTCATATTGTGACCTTAACAAAGTCGGACAAGTCGAGGAACCGAGGTCAACGGTCGCAGGCCCTTCAGTCGCACAATCACCGGCGCCGGCCAAGAAAGCGAAGCGTGTGGCCGCAATGAAAAAGTGAGGCACAGTTCCCAGATTCAGCTGCTTTTCGGGTATTGCCATTGTTCGGGTAATTTGTAGCGACGAGTACCTTCTATAACTTGTTTTGTTATCTTTCTACCCTGTTTTGTTACTGTTTAATCTTTTAGATCATCTTTCTTTTTTATAATTTTCTTGTGTGCGGTGCGCTACGCTGTGATATCGTGTCACTGATAATGACAAGTGACAGCTGTGACTATGTCAATTGTCATTTGTCAATATCACGATCACAGACTACTTAGAGCTCAGAGTAAGGACATACTTCGATGACTTAAGATACTACTACCTTTAAACTAGAAATAACCGAGAGGATACCCGAAAGTATCTAGTCACATTTTATTTCTTTTTATTTTATTCTATAACTTAGTGTTAGCTAGATATATCTTGTAACTCAAACACTCAACTGGCTGGTGGATGATATTTGTATTTTTTATTTTTTCTTATTTTATTTATAGTATATACTTAGATCGTAATTTTACTATTTATTTTATTAGTATTTATTTTTTATATTTTCATGTCTCAATATAACACTGATAGTGATACTGAAAGCTTTGTCACGGCATGTAGCAATGACAGTTTCGTTACCCCTTCACTGGCTGACATGCTTGAGTCTCAATTTTCCGGTATCTCAAAGAGTCTTAATGTAGTCCATATAAACGCCCAAAGTATCCCGGCACATTACTTTGACATGCTGGCTAACTTAGACTGTAAGAACATCCATGCTATCCTCGTCTCAGAGTCGTGGTTAAAACCGTGTCTCCCTTCTACCTCATACTCCCTTCCTGGTTTTCAACTCATACGTAACGATCGCACAGGCAGTGGAGGTGGTGGTGTTGCCATTTATCTTCGTTCTCATATTCCTTTTACAATAATTGATGCGTCACCACAACCACCTCCACAAAATGCTGGAGAGCATCTTTTTTTAGAAGTCGACTTTATCCACACTAAAATTCTTCTAGGTGTTTACTACAGTCCATCGTCACATATAGACTTCTTTTCCTCTTTTGAAGCCATCCTAGAAAACCTTACTCCTTCTTACAGTCACACCATAATTATGGGCGATTTCAATACCTGCCTATTGAAGCAAGATTTTCGCTCTTCTTCTTTTAAATCGGTGTTGCAATCACTGAACTTGTCTATTCTGCCTTTAAGCGCAACTCACCATTTCCCTAATTGTAATCCCTCACTCCTAGATCTCATCATGGTTTCCTCTTCGCAACATGTTACCAAGCATGGTCAATTCCCAGCAGATATGTTTTCATACCATGATCTTCTATTCCTATCGTATAAAATTCGCCCACCTAAGGCAAAGCCCAAAACTCTCTTACTGCGTAATTTTGATGGTATGAATGTTGATGATCTCCGTGCTGATGCGAGAAACATTGACTGGACTCCGCTTTTCAATACTGAGTCAGTTGAAGATAAGATCAGTATTTACACTGACAGCTTAATTAAGCTTTATGACGTGCATGCTCCCTTACGTGCAGTAAAGCTGAAACATCTCCCTGCACCTTGGTTAACGGACGACATTAGAAGCATTATGCATAAGAAGGCGGTTGCAAAAACCAAATACAAATGTCGCCCAGATTCACGCAACTGGGAAAATTATGTAACTGCTCGGAATCGCTGTAATAGGGTGTGTAGGGACGCTTTACGCCACTATATCCACGGCTCTGTAGAAAATGGAGACCCAGCTAAAGTCTGGAAATTTCTAAGATCAATGGGAGTTGGAAGACAGAGCCAAAGTAATATTCCTAAAAACTTAGATATCGATTCATTGAATCAACATTTCTCATCTTCGTCTCATTGTAACGGGACCCTGAAAGCATCTACAATACATCATCTTTCAACCCTTCCAACTCCCGACTATCCTGGTTTTGTCTTTAGTCGATTTTCCGATTGTGATGTTAAAAGAGCATAGTATCTATTACATCCAACGCAGTTGGTAGCGATTGTGTCAGCCGAAAGATGATACTCCCTATTCTTGACGAAATCCTTCCAGTCCTATGTCATATCCTTAACTACTCCGTATCCTCCGGTCAATTTCCAACTTCATGGAAAGACGCTCTTATTACTCCTTTACCCAAAAAACCTAATCCTACTTCTTTCGCTGAATATCGGCCAATATCCATACTTCCTTTTCTTTCTAAAGTCCTAGAACGTCTTGTTCACAATCAACTTAGTAGTTTCCTTTGTAAGAATAATCTCCTTAATCCTTTCCAATCTGGATTTCGTCCTGGACACAGTACCACTACTGCCCTAACCAAGATCACGGATGACATTAGGACAAGTATGGAAACTGGAAATCTAACGGTTCTTTGCTTGCTAGATTTCAGCAATGCATTCAATACCGTTGATTTTGACATCCTGCTTGCCATACTATGCTCACTTAACATATCTCCAAGGGCAATTGACTGGTTTCGTAGTTACCTGTCTGGTCGCCGTCAACGTATAACCATAGAAGATACTTCCTCTTCTTGGTGTAATACTTATGTTGGTGTACCGCAGGGTGGCGTTTTATCTCCTTTACTATTCGCAATATTTATAAATTCCATTTCCCATAAACTTCTTTCTTCCTACCATCTATACGCAGATGATTTGCAAATTTACAAACATGCTTCCCTGTCTGAGCTGCCAAATGCATTTGATGCGATTAATAAAGATTTAGTTTCCATCAACGATTGGAGTAAAGCCCACGGACTTAAGATTAATCCAACAAAAACCCAGGTCATCGTTGTTGGCAGTCCCCGAATGAATTTAAGAATAGACTGGACTCGGATCCCACAAGTTAGTTTCGACGGCAATAACATTCCAATCAGTAATGAGGTTAGGAATTTGGGAATATTCATCGACAAAAATTTTTCTTGGGGTCCTCAGCTACAGGAAGTCAGTCGAAAATTGTTCGCATCAGCTGGATCGCTAAAGAGGTTACGTAACTTCTTACCAACTGCCACCAAAATTGCGTTAGCACAGACCCTTCTACTCCCTATCCTTGATTATGCCGATGTCAGCTATCTCGATATCACCGAAGTTCAGCTAAATAAACTTGAGCGGCTCCAGAACTTCTGCATAAGATTTATATTTGGCTTGCGCAAATATGATCATGTCTCGGATTTTCGCAAAAAACTCAAGTGGCTCCCAATACGTCTTCGCCGGAATTCACATATACTGTTCCTTCTCTACAGTGTTCTGTTCAATCCTTCTACTCCCCTTTATCTTAAAGAACGTTTTCAGTTCCTTCATGACACACATACTAGATATCTGCGATCATCGGAAAATTTGAGGCTCGAGATGCCATTGCATTCCACGATTTTCCTTGACAGGGCTTTTTCCGTGCAAGCTGTACGGCTTTGGAATGCCTTGCCTGTGTCAGTTAGGCGTGCACAATCATTGGCTACATTTAAAAAAATGGTTAAGGAACATTATCTGTCGTTGTAGTTGACATGTTCTCCATATTTTTTACCTACTATCATTATAGTATTACTTTACTAATATTCATTTATGTATAACATAATTATATAAATATATATACTGGTTTCTGACACTTACGCGAATATTAGACATTGAAATAAAACTATTTTTACGGATTTTATCGCGTTGTATTAAATTTTATTATTTCCCGACGTTTCGGATCCTTTACAGCATCCATGGTCACGGGTAGACTGAGGTGTTGGACGTCTTAATGTTAAAATTACTAACAGCTACCTTACATTTTTGTTAATTATTAGTGATCCGATTCACGCAGAACGAGCTCACCGTATCCTTTGGTCTTGCAGTTTTGGGCTTGGATTTAGATTTAATAGATTCTATAATGGGGTTCCAAGCAGCTGGTAAGACCCAACCATCTTCTCTATTGAAATTTGGGTGTTTTTTAATTTCAATAGCCTCACGAATCATCCTAGGTAGGAATCGGTTTTCTTTTGCGAGGACTTGTGGTTTATCAAATCTGATGTAGTGCTGGGTCTTGTCTAGGGTATGTTCACAAACTGCAGACTTTCTGGAACGGCGGTGTTTGACATCGGCAATGTGTTCTTTTACGCGGGTCCCTATGCTTCTTTTAGTTTGGCCTATATATGAGAGACCGCAATCACAATCAAGCTTGTATACTCCTGCATCTTGAAGAGGTATGTGGCACTTGACAGGTGGTAAGAACTGACTAATCTTCTTCAGCGGCTTGAAGTATGTTTTGATTGAAGCTCGCTTCAAGATATAGCCAATCTTGTCTGTGACTCCTCTAACATATGGCAATACAGCAGGTAGACGCTCGACTGTGGCACGTTTCACGCGGTTTCTGTGACGAGGGCGCGGTATTCGGAGCTTGTTGTCATGTAGCACTTGCTTGACATGTTGAAGCTCTGCAGCCAGGTGTTGCTCATCACAGATCCCACGCGCTCTCTGAAACAAAGATTTACCGACGGTAGATAACTGTGTTGGGTGGTGGTGTGATTCACCATTTAAGTATTTGTCTGTATGGGTTTTCTTTCGATACACACTGTGACTCAAGGTATTATTGGGGGTACGAATTACCAAGACATCCAAGAAAGCTAAAGAGTTGTTGGCCTCTGTCTCCATAGTAAACTGAATTTTAGAATTTAAGGAGTTAATGTGGTCTAAAAATGCTGTTACTTTATTAGATGGTAAAATGGTGAAAGTATCATCTACGTACCGCTTGTAGAATTTTGGTGTTACAGGTGCAGATTGTAAGGCAGTCTCCTCAAAATCTTCCATGAAGATATCAGCAACAATGGGAGATACTGGAGAACCCATTGCTACACCATCCACTTGCGTGTAGAATTGATTATTCCACAACATATAGCCAGATGTTAGGCAATGTTTTAGTAGTTCAGCATATTCAATAGGCATGTTATTCTCTAATAGTTTCTTAGATACAATTCTGATGCAATCTTCCACTGGTAAACATGTAAATAAAGACTGAACATCAAAACTGACCATAGTTTCATTGTCGGTGAGGTGTAGATGTTTTATTTCACTGACAAAATGGTATGAGTCCTTCACATATGCTGCATTGTTTCCTCTTAGTGGTGTGAGTACTTTAGCAAGGTGTTGAGCCAATCTGTAGGTTGGTGAGTCGATTTGGCTGACTATTGGTCTTAGCTTATATGTTGTGGAATAATCAATTCTACACGCAAGTGGATGGTGTAGCAATGGGTTCTCCAGTATCTCCCATTGTTGCTGATATCTTCATGGAAGATTTTGAGGAGACTGCCTTACAATCTGCACCTGTAACACCAAAATTCTACAAGCGGTACGTAGATGATACTTTCACCATTTTACCATCTAATAAAGTAACAGCATTTTTAGACCACATTAACTCCTTAAATTCTAAAATTCAGTTTACTATGGAGACAGAGGCCAACAACTCTTTAGCTTTCTTGGATGTCTTGGTAATTCGTACCCCCAATAATACCTTGAGTCACAGTGTGTATCGAAAGAAAACCCATACAGACAAATACTTAAATGGTGAATCACACCACCACCCAACACAGTTATCTACCGTCGGTAAATCTTTGTTTCAGAGAGCGCGTGGGATCTGTGATGAGCAACACCTGGCTGCAGAGCTTCAACATGTCAAGCAAGTGCTACATGACAACAAGCTCCGAATACCGCGCCCTCGTCACAGAAACCGCGTGAAACGTGCCACAGTCGAGCGTCTACCTGCTGTATTGCCATATGTTAGAGGAGTCACAGACAAGATTGGCTATATCTTGAAGCGAGCTTCAATCAAAACATACTTCAAGCCGCTGAAGAAGATTAGTCAGTTCTTACCACCTGTCAAGTGCCACATACCTCTTCAAGATGCAGGAGTATACAAGCTTGATTGTGATTGCGGTCTCTCATATATAGGCCAAACTAAAAGAAGCATAGGGACCCGCGTAAAAGAACACATTGCCGATGTCAAACACCGCCGTTCCAGAAAGTCTGCAGTTTGTGAACATACCCTAGACAAGACCCAGCACTACATCAGATTTGATAAACCACAAGTCCTCGCAAAAGAAAACCGATTCCTACCTAGGATGATTCGTGAGGCTATTGAAATTAAAAAACACCCAAATTTCAATAGAGAAGATGGTTGGGTCTTACCAGCTGCTTGGAACCCCATTATAGAATCTATTAAATCTAAATCCAAGCCCAAAACTGCAAGACCAAAGGATACGGTGAGCTCGTTCTGCGTGAATCGGATCACTAATAATTAACAAAAATGTAAGGTAGCTGTTAGTAATTTTAACATTAAGACGTCCAACACCTCAGTCTACCCGTGACCATGGATGCTGTAAAGGATCCGAAACGTCGGGAAATAATAAAATTTAATACAACGCGATAAAATCCGTAAAAATAGTTTTATTTCAATATATAAATATATATATATATTTATTTATTATAGATATATATTTATTTCTTATATATAGCATATATACGTATACATTTAATTATTAGGAATTACTATTTTTTTTGCATGTTTGCATGTGTTTGCATGTTTTATTATAAGTATAGGTTGTTTCTATTGTTTCTCTTGTTTCTATTATGTACACCTGACTACCTTGTTAATGATTTCTTTTCTCTTCAGTCCATCCAAAGGTTGTCTGTAAGAGATCGCTTTTAGCGATAAGACCGCCCATTGTACCATTCTAGGATTAATACTTGGAAGCTTGTACTTAGCATTATTTTGGTGTGCAATAAAGTATATTCTATCTATCTATCTATCTAAAAATCTTTTCACACCCGGTAGACAACCCACAACACCGGTACCCCCACTGCCAACATAACGCTTCCTCGCGGAGCTTTGGCGGTCTTGCTCACCGTTAGGAACACAACATAGTACAGTGCTATGTTATTTGGCTACTATTTTCTGCAAAGTGTAGGTATTTCCCCAGTTGGGCAGCTCCAATTTCAAGTGGAGTTATTCAATTCAACTATGCCCTGCCTCTTGCGGGGTGTTTCTTCAAACACATTATTTTCTTTTTTCGATATCCGGGTCAAAGAAATAACGAGAGTACGGAACACGACATACCATCACGTCTTTATTTCCCGAAGGGTTAGATAGATGCGTACTTAGGGGGCGAGCCTATTGCCATTAATCGGGCATAAACCCTTAATTTTATAGAAAAACTCCAATAACACATTGCTCGACCGGGGAATCGAACCCAGGACCTCCAGCGTAGCAGTCGCTTCTTATCATATTAACGCGCGACATAATGAACAAAATCGTATTTACTCCTACTTATATCTCGTGGGAACAAAACGCTCTGTCTAGTGTTATTCCTAATATATCCTGGCAAAAGCCTATAAAGCCTGGCAAAGAAAAGAAAAAATCAAAATCAAAGAATCGAACTAATTGGTGTCAAAGTATTTGTAACATAACGTCCCCAATATCCGCTCTATCTATACTAATATTATAAAGAGGAAAGATTTGTATGTATCAATATAAGTAACAAATAAACTCAAAAACTACTAGGCCGATTTCCAAAATTCTGTTACCATTTGAATGCTACATTATTCAAGATTAACATAGGCTATAGAATATGTATTTCGAAAAGTTAGCGATTTCTCTCACCCGTGCGTTTATTTTCCAATTACATAGTATGTACCTATTAACTATACCTAAATAGTTTCTTTGTTTTGTATTTCATTAGCATGCAATGAGAGCATTGCATTGAAAATAATTATGACGCAAGATATTAAAAAGGTGTGTATGGATGATTTTAATTTTGCAAATAAATAATTACATATAAAAATAATTTGTAATCGTTGTTACGTTTTTATCCATTCTTCCTAAACTAATCTATCGATATAAAATATCGACATAGTAGCTTCCTAATTATTTTTATTGTATTATACGTTCGTATTGTCGTCAATTCTTGTATGTTGACGTATTTGACCTCTATGTGTGCGTAAATTGTGTTAGTGGTGAAGATTTTAATATGTGTGAGTTCGTAGCGATACAAAATGATTTTGAGTATGTGTGCAGCAATGTCTATGTAGTGTTTCCTCCCCCCGCACCAAAAGTGACAGACTTTTTTGTTCATAGAATTAAGCGCGTCACTTGTCCAGGGATAGATAGTCAAAGTTGCCATGTCATTCTAACTTTAGACTATTTGTATTGTTCTCAGGTTATTAAAAATAACCAAAATATGTATATGTTCGACGTTAGTTAATATTATAATAGAAGAATACCGTGAGACATTTACATCACTGAAACAAGATCGAATACCTGAATTGCTTGTCGGACTGATGTAAAAGTTTATTCTTCACAGGAAATGATAGAGAGATAGAGATCCGGACCACCAGTTTAGCTTTCATGAAATTGTTTACTTTTATTTCTCTCACAAAGAGAAATAATTTTTATCTGCAAGTATTTCATAGTTTCTCATGGATTTTATTGAATGTTAATTGATATGAATCTTTTTGAGATGAGAACAACCTGGAACTACTTAATTTAATTTTCTAATCCATTGCCATTTGGAAGCTAAGTGTCCTATTTTCTATAGCGGTTTCTATCAATGTGTCAATAAATAAAGAACTCAAGCGATCGATCATAGTATCGTGTGTTAAACGAATGAAATATTCAAATTATATTAAAATATTACAAACTGGTATGTTAACATCAAGACCTATCGTAACGTTTTCGAGTCGTTTACCTCGGCGACGCAACCGAAGGGTGACGTGTAATCTCGGTTCTATCGAGCGCCGCTGCCGGCCGATGGCGCATGCGCAACGACATCGATTCGGCTGTTTAGCGGTCGATGCGCTCCCATCGCAACACGCCATAGCGGAACAGATAAAGCACCAGATACTTCACTTCCACAGACAGGCACACTCACACATCTGAATGTCCTATATTCACCTATGGCACCCCTAAGTGCACACGCTGTTAAGGTCTGTGCTTGAGGGAGACTCGCTGAACCTAATGGATTCCGGCGATAGGTGTATGTATTTACAGACTAATGACACTCTTTACTAGTAAGTACTAGACTCCTCTTGATATTATTCTCAAAATGTAAAACGGCACTCATTCACATAATATAAGTACATCCAGCATCCGCCATCCGCATTCAGCCTTGGTGGAAACTACGTGACAGGTGTGCGATTGAATGTTTATTCAAATTCAACATCAACATTGATCACCTGTTCCAAACATAACATTATGCTGTACAATTATGTTAGATATCCTATTGTTTCACAACTATCTTTTGACGCAGTAAACGACAGGTAGTAAAAGAAGTTGATGACAAAGAAGTTCATTCTAACCGCGCATCAGTTTTTATTTGGGACAAGTCGGATAGCTGGTTTTTATTTAGACTTTTGGTATACACGATAGAAAGTCCCATGTTAGGAAATAGGACTAAACTCTGGGAAAGCAAAACGAAGGATTCCGTGCTTCAGATTTCGCAGTGCGCGTTGGTGCATTTTTCGATCAATATCTCGCTAGGTGGGGTTCAACCACACTGAGTTTTGGCACTGGACGTGATTAAACAATGAGCTTTGGATAGAATGTCTGCGTACACAAGTAGTTCTAAGAGGTTTTTCAGATAAATAAAAACATTAAAGAGTCGGTATTCTATTTCGTTCTTTGTTCGGTTCAGAAGCCTTCCCCGGAAGTTTAACCGCCTCTATTATTGCTTAAGTCTCAGTGATTTCCTCATCTCGGGGCGAGGATCAATATAACCACCGGTGCCCGGGGGATCCTTGGCCTCATTTGTCGCGACCCGATCCTTAGCCCCCACTCTTCTCAAATGCTTGGAGTACTACAAGAATGTTGTGATACTGCAGGCTAGTAATATAATAAACCGCAGTCTAGTGCGTTTTATTGTAAAAATAAATGCAGGTATAATTCAGCAATTCAAATTATTTTACAGTCGGTTAGGTTTTCAATTTGATTTAACAAAAACTTACGATTTTGAGGCACCAAGGTTGCTTACAATGCCAAAAATACCTAATTGTTGGCTGCTATTAAATTAATGAATAATTAAGAAGTTAATATACAACTACAATATAATAACCGAGTATAATATTTTTTAAGTCTTGTAACTCATTTGCCGAATATGGAAAATCCAATGTACATAGTTGAGGGTCCATTAGGTGGCGGTGGAGCTGCCGGGTCAGAGGTGCCTAAATCCTTGGCCCGGTTGCCTATTTTGCCAAGGCCTCTCTCACCTGTTGATCTAATTTTTGTGGACACACCTATGATACCGTTGTCTGTACAGGGTGCCGAGTCTACTATTTAGTTGTGTCAGAATTGTAATTCAGTGACTTCAAAATTGTTGATTTTTGACAGTTTTGTCTACGAAATCTGTCATTTCTTATGTCATTTAGTGCCATTGGACGGTCATTCTGAGGCAATAGAAATAGCAGAGTTGACCCCCAGGGGACGTGAAAAATGAATGTATCCAAAAAGTACGCCATGAAGTGTATTTTTAGATATAACTAGCGACACGCCCCGATCGTAGGGTGATGTTAAATACCTCCGTCCATTAGTGAAAACCGCATGAAGATCAGTACAAACATTTTTTGAGTTTATCGCGAACAGACAGACAGCCAGGCGAGGCAGAGGATTTATAATATGTTAGGATAATACATCGTCGGCTGTTGCAACACTGTTACATGTTACTTCATTGCATAAAATAACATAGCGCCTGTATTCCCCGAAAGGTGTGAAAGTGAACTAGAGTGTGCTTTAGCGTACAGCTGTTATTTATTGTCATTAACTGTCCAAAAATTCAAACTCCGACTGCTCGACCTGAGAATTAAACCCAGATCGGATCTAGCGTAGTTGTCGCGCTTACGACCACGAGACTAACAAAGTCACATTTTTTTTTTAGGAAGTCAGTCTATGGGTGGGTCAATGGTGTTTTGAACACATCGAGACTCCTCTGTGTGTGCCTCGGAGAGCACCTTTTATCTAATACCCTTAGGATACCGGTATTGCTATTACAGTCACTTTGTGTAAAGTACTGATATTCAGCTGCATCTGGTTAGTCTAGGACCACAAATAGTTGGGAATAGTCTAGGGCAATAAAGGTAGGATAATTTTATATGTTGTATGTTTTACTTGTCACACCTATTAAACACTCAGTTTAACCAACATAAATTACAATTTTCAGTAATAGGAATATAACCAACACGATTTACTATTATTCCAGACGGCTAACTGCGTCGTTAGCAAAGTTGGTGCCATTATATGTAGCAACAAGGGGTATAACTTTGATGTTAGTTCAAGTTGGTGGGCGCAGTTTCTGCAACCGGGGATCAATAGCCGGGCTCGACCGGGTCGCAGAATCCTTGGCCTGGTTACTCCGATTCAACCCGGCCGTACACCTCTCATGTCACCTTCGAAACAAATAGGGCGATGCCAGACTACTATAGCACTCAATACTACATCAATATCTAATTACCTACCAAGCATAAGAATAACAGGAATTAATTATTTATATCACCTATTGAACAGGAATTTCCTATGTTGGGAAACCCCAAGCAACAATGTTTGTATTCTAAAGGAATGTGCATGGTTCTTAAGTCTCATAAATACATGTATTCGTGAAAATATAATAACAGACGCTAGTATTTTTATATTATTGATGAGGTATAGGGCTATCAGCTTAATTATGGTCTTCAGAGCTTCATCGATGACACTTGAAACACCGCTTAAATTTTAATTCAATCGCATTATATTTATATACAACTATTATAAATGTAAGGAAAAACATTGAATACTGTTTCATAGTACTTTAAAATAAATAATACTTAGGTAATATATAGACCTAATGATGTAGTTTGAAACCGCTTGTTGTGGGTCATTGAGATTAGTTTAACTCTGCGGTTTGCCTGTTTTGCAAAGAATGGAAACGGCATTTTCCCTGAAGCCCGACTGACTAAAAAGGAAAACTGTGTTATTTGTTACACATTTTTAATTAAATGACGCAGTTTTCTGAATATGGACATACTGTAACGCAACTGGTGTTTCTATTTATGTCATTTTGGATTATGATTTGATATATTGTGTGACACTGAGCATGAGGAAAAGATAGCATAGCATCATGTACCACAAGATAACTGAGTCAAGTTACTTTATCACATACATTACATATGGCTAACAAATAATAATACAACAATTAACCCTACTTTGTTTTACCTTCTGCGACTACTATAACTCTGTTTACATAAAATGTACCACTTATGTACAATAAAATTTCGGTTTATTTTAATTAGTATATTTTTACTATACCTATACGTCCATGACATTTAGCGTAGTCAGTTATGAGGAAGCAAAAAACATAACCTTCCGAATTTATAGAGCGCGCGGGCAAGGTAAAAACCACGTGTACAACCGTGTGTGTGGGTATATTTTTGGCGCACCCATCGTGTGTAAGCAAACCTTATCGATTTACACTTCTAGGTAACACGATAACTGTAACAGGAAATTCGTGGTTCGCAAAACTAAATACAAGGCTGTAAACAGAGGCTCGGCAGACAGCGGGACCTTGTGCGTACTTACCTGCCACGAACTATCAAATTACGTGAGCGCAAAAAGTGGGACCAGCTATACTAGTACCTAGCTATAATAGTATTAAATGTCAAGTATCGCAGGACCTTCTTACTTGATAACTAAGACAAATAACAGATTTACAAGTGTATTTTTTATAAATATGGGAAAACGTAAATGTACTTATATGTTTTTGTATTTTTTACAATTGTCTATGCTAAGATTAGATTCGAACCTGCGTCTGCTAATTAGACAATGGTGAAAAACTTAAATAAGGTAAATGTATAATTATGTTGTTATTGTATGTCAAGAGTCGTAGAAATATCTGTATGATGTTTGACACCAAGGCCCGAATCCGACGGCTCGGGCGCAGCGTAGCAGAATGCAAATAGCGACTGTGATAAGTGATATCGTACTGTGTACGCAAATAGTCACATATCCTTTGTGGAAACGGAAAGTGTGGCTGACGGGCGTGCAGGCTTGCCTCATGATAAGTAGGAGCTGCGAAATATGAACACACATAATATTGTTTATTCAAGTCCTCGTAGTTCGACTGGCGAACGTATTCATTTCTAGAGGCTTGTAATTGGCATTATTATGGTACTAGCTTCTGCCCGCGGCTTCGCTCACTTGAGCTCAAAAACCAACAGTGATGATCTCTTCTTTGTACGGGCCTCTATACATCATAGAGGTCAAGCTGTATCTCAAGCTCCGATTAATTAATTGTGATAAGAAGATCACCACTTTCTAAGTTGGAGCATATACTTTCTAACAATGATAACAAAATTAAAATCTATTCAGTAATTTTTGCTCCAACCCGTAACAAACATAGCTTTTTTACAATTTTATAATAGTAGAAGAGGAAGGAGAAGAAGAGAAGACAAGAGAAGTAGACATTACACGCCACATATAGCTTATTTCATGTAACACAATTTAATACAAATTTCTACTAAATGCTTGCTGAATTAAATGCTAACTACTACTACTCACCTCTACTCAAGCTTTGGCCCAGAAAATCGGTAGAAAAGATTATAGGTCAATAGAAAGTTGTCTGTTTCAGTTCTTGTACACAACGTTGTCGCAATATTTTTTTTTCTTAGACATCATAAGATCCGCGAACAAAGAGCTGACAGAGACGTCAATGAACTTAGTTCGTCGTAGGTAAACAGCGCTGATTGATGACCTCAGCGTAAACAACATCATGTTGTATGCGCGCGCGACACTCGTGACACACGGCCGTCGTTTCATACTTATGCCTGGTTTTTGCATACCTAGCATAAGGAAAAATTGCATGACTTATGTATTACATAAGCACTCCAAACATTTTAGTTTTCAATGATTATTTATTTTTATTAATAGCAGCAAGAACGAATCACGAATGAAAAGCAATGACTCAATAGTGGATACAGTTGACGTTGGAATGATTAGAAGTTTAGAACGTGAATGTTCTGCCATACTTTCTACGTATTAAGTAATTTATTTTATACCACTGAGGTGTCAATCAAGCTTATGGCCCCCGATGGTAAGTAGTTACCATAGCCCATAGACGTCAGCAGGCCAGAGGTTTAGCTCGCGGGTTGCCGACTGAATAAAAACAGTTTTACTCCTTTTTTGAAGAACCCCCAGCTGTACCTACCTAAGTTAGTTTTGGATAAAACCATTCAGTCACACATCAGAAGACAATAAAAATGATATCTAACAGATTAATTCCAAATTCACTATCATACTTACGTAGCGAAGTCTCATGGAAGAAATATTGTAGTTCTGTATCACCGACATGTTATTGTGTGGGTTGGCCATGGTTGTAGGTAAGTTTTACTATGTTCTATCTCAAGTTGCAATCTGTATATGTGTGAAATAACCCATCTAGTACCCTATCACAGACAATGCAAAATCGTTTTTGTATATCGATGTTGTATGCTCGTACGAGTTGTGTGTTCATTAGTTCATTACGAGCGTGGCTGAAATAATTTATTTAGCTCTGTAGTTCTATGCGACAGCCTTTCATTCATGACTTGACGAATGCAAATTAGCAATAGACACAGTGATCTTTTTTCTAAATAAGCAAGAAGGAAATAAAATTTCACTTCAATTATCAAACATATATCGCATAACATATATCATTATATCCCGTACAAACATACAGACCAACAAACATTCTAAAAATAATTAATTGTGTGGCTTGAAGACCTCTCATATTATGTGCAGACATCGTCGTTCAGTCACAGTTTTATTATATTAGTAGATATAATAAATGTAAATTATGATGTATTATTGTTGTTTTCTTGCAGTACAGGGAAGAAAGGGCACGGAAATGTACTCCAAGATATGTACCTACTCCAAGGTACAAATCTTAGAAAGTAAGAAGTGTTAACCAACTTCGGTCAGACCCAGTCATGGTGAGCACGCGAGAGAACTGCAAATTGACGAGTGGAAATATTTTATTATATTTTAAACATGGTGTATGTTTAAAATATTTCCACTCGTCAAATTCAAGGGAGCTGAAACTAATCAGATATTATTGCTTGGAATTCAAATCAGAAAAATCAAGAAAAACGCGGATTCATATCTCGCAGCTACACTTATATCTTTTAAAACAACATTACGGCAACATAGAACCGCATCGCCAGACGCTGATAAGGATAAGCTGGCAATATTTATACATTATACAGCTACACAAATACAGATGTCAAGATGTTCTAGAACTAACTACACACGTTATCAACGCACCGTAGTGTTGTGAGTGAGGCCACTTAGTTTATCTATGCTTAATATAAACAGTCGATTACATAACAACACCTAAGTATGTAGGTAATCGATGTTATCGTATCTGTAAGACTATGTGTTAAATTTGTACAAGGGCAGTGCAAGGCAGTGCAAGGCAGATCAGCAGGATTATGAAGGTGGCGGCGAGCAACTAAAACTAACCTAATTCTCTTGAATTAGGTTAGTTTTAGTTGCTCGCCGCCACCTTCATAATCCTGCTACATTTTAATGATTAGAACAAGCACCGGAAAACGCAGTGCGATCTCCAACGAGATGGAGAGACGACCTGGTGAAGGGGAGTTGTTGGATGCATACGGCATACAACCGCTCCTTGTGGAAGTCTTTAGGGGAGCCTTTGTTCAGCAGTGAACTTCTTTTGGCTGATTTGATGATGACGATGAGTAATGATTATTTGTCTTACAACAATCACTAAAATAGCAACAGCATAATCGTAAACTATGGGCGTTCACCGCGTTTAAAATTAATGACAGAGTTAGTATCTGACGTCTATGGATAATTTATAATAAATAACATTGATTCATTAGCTAAAACTTTTTAACTTTTCTTTTTTAAATTGCGTTTAATAAAACTCTTCAACCTAGCAGTGATAGCCTGGTGGTATGAGCATTGGACTGTCAAGTCAAAGATCTCGAAGTTTGAATCCAAGGTACACATTTCCCAATATTCGTAATACATTGCGTATTAATAATTATCACTCGGAAAAACATGTGAATCCTGCACGCCTGAGAGATTTTCTCAAAAGCGTGTGAAGCCTGCCAACCCGCAATAGGCATAGTGGACTAAATCCTAACTAACCCCTCTCACTCTGAGCGAGACTCGTGCCCAGCAGTGGAACATTATATGTATAGGTTGATATAGACGAAGAAATCACTTCAAGGTGTCCGCGAGTCGGGTAAAAACGGCCAATCCTTAGGTCAAAATAGATACACCCACAAGGATAACAAAGTTGTTCATATACCAGGAAGTAAACTAAAACTAATTACAACAAAAAACAATTAATATTACCCAACTGGGTAATATTAATTGTTTTTGTTCGAATAACGCGCTACGCGACCTATTTGACTAAATAGGTCGCGTAGCGCGTTATTCGCTACCTACAGAACTTTTTCGATACTCATGTCACACATAATAACCATGTTTCAAGAACATAAACCACTTAAATTCCATCTGGCATTGCAGACACGTTTTCTAAAATACAATATAGAGACCGCTCTAATCTTAAAGAGATAAAGGTGAAAATGGTTTAGATCGTGAAATGTAACGAGTGCCGTGAGCTCATCACATTACGAACTGTGTTGTCATTGTACACGCCTTTTCCCAGAACCCTGTTTCGACATTATCGTAACGGATCACATAACAAGTGCTGTTGTGTGCATTAGGTCATTGTTGTTATTCCGTGACACCTCAGACAGTCAGGAATCATCGTGTTTGATTCTTGGAACTTGACTTCGTACGCTATCAGAAGAATGTGGAAACGCTTTCTAAAAATTATGATGTAATTACTCTGTTATTTTGGATATGAGTTTTTCCCGAAATGACTGTCCGAAATTGTTCTTCAGATTGTATCGTAAAATCGTGACGTTTTATGAAATGTTTTTCCGTCACAAAGTAACAATCTTCAAATAACAATGTACCTAGTAATGGCGTGGTGTTGTCACAGCGACCGCTCACCACGTCGGCGCGGCGTGCTCGATAAGCGCTATCATGGACGGCTGCGCTCCAGAGGAACTTTCCATTGCGATACGGCTAAATACGTAACATGCTATATTTGCTATATTGATGTGTGGTTTCGAATAAGCGGATGTTTACATGTCACAGATAACAGCAGATAATTCCAACGATGAATAGGTATAAACCGAATTATAATTGTACGTTGTAGCAATACTTATGTGTGTTACATTGGTGTCTGCTGTTTGAAAACCAATGTGATACATCGCGTTCCGATGAAAAGTCAGCACAATTTAACAACTGATAAGTAGATGCTGAAAAGGATACGTTACACAATAAATATAACTTTCGCTATTTATGTTTTTTATATGAAAAATCTTACCGCTACTGAGTCTGTTTAATCAACTAAATAATAAGCGAAACGTTTACAAAACTGATCGTGACTGAAAACTCTGCGCACTAAGCAACACATACGAGTTTCATAAAGTTTATGAAGCATGCTTTTAACCCGTCAAGTAACAAATTACAGAAATTATGCAAAAACTATTGTTTATGGCGCAAATAAATTCAGTTATAGAAATAAATGTTATGATTAAGATTAATTTGTCCACGACGTATCACGTAACTAGTGTACAGTGTGGAGTCACGGTTGCGTATTCTTATCGTGTGCGAAGTGGACCCGTTATGTATTTACAAAACAATTGCGAATCACTGAGGGTGAGCGTTATCTGCGTCGCCGTCCACTCGAGGTCACCCAATTAACTCTATCTGGCATTACTGATAACATGTTTAAATTGCAATGTTTTTCACATTTATACAATATACATAAATGGTTTGTTTGTTAATAAAATTCATAATAATTTTTGAATTCTCGGTAAGATAAATTGATAATGGAAACAATGTTAGCGATGAACATCAACGAAACAAAGGGGGATAATGTTTTAGTAACGTTACGACATGATGTCACGCCAATGTGACCAGTGACGTCAGCAAGCAGGTCATCAATCAAGATGACCGTTAGATGATAACGAAGATAATTATTTGTGTAAGTGCACGACCTATCGCACTGAGCTGACACAAATCAATTTAGAACGATTTGATTTAAGATTAGGAAGGGGCAATGAGACTGAAACAAAATGAAATGAAACTTATAAAAAATTAATGCGAATAGATCACATAAACCAGAACTACAATCCATACTACACAGTTATGAATATAAATACTGAATAAACAGTAGGTGAGTAGGTATTCGTTAAACAGATTTTCAAGAAATATGTTTTTCTACAAATAGAGATGATTATCGGAGCAAATCCTGTTACACTGAATCGTAAATGGATGTCAACTGTTATCAAGCAGATAGCGATAGCGCCGATATCATATTATCAGTTGTTTGTTGAAGTGAAGGCAACATTTACATTAACTCCTTGTAGCTACGCAACATTTCGAAACGCACAGGAAGGATTGAATGAAGGCTGTAAAAGACCATTTGACATAAAACTTGAACCATAAGAACCATGCTTGAAAATTATTATAGTAGCTGGAATATAATAGAAGTACCAAACTTCAGTGAAGTACAAAATAATATTTTATTTAAATTGGGCGCCGAACAATAAGTGATCGTAATTCAGTGTTTAGTAGGCATATCTTCAGAGAAATTAACTAGGTATAAGACAATCGTACATAGGTGTTAACATTTGCGTCAGGATTCTCAACAAGTATGTCATAAAGAACCTACTACACATAGCAGGTATTATCAATCGAAAGTCTTTGATTTACGAGCCAACTAGGTACCTATTTATCTTACCACTTTATATCTTATCTTCAGACTATTACGCATGTGGAAAGTGCTCTAAATACAGTGATGTACGGAATTTAAAAAGTACACTATGCCAGTGATAACATCGTAAATAGAAATTCATTGTTTATACTTAAACAAATTTAACAAGCGATAAGCAGATGCCATTTTGCTAATCACTACCACTGTAGATAAAAATATAGAACCACAAGGTTTAATAATGGGATATGGCTTAACGTTACCAAGGACACTTCATGAGTAAAATAAAATGACCATGCATTAGGGCATTAAAGAAAATATTAATACAAAGACGAAGGTACACACTAGATTGAACGATGAAGCAAGTGTTACGTTGGTGGTGGACAAAGACGTGTCCAATCATGAGGATTAACTCGTCATTGATAACTATGTCCACATACCTACATATTTGTCAATAGCAATACTTCGTTGTTACTCAAACTTGTCTCTACGACCTTACATGTTTAATCTTCACACATTTGCTTTATCACAACATTGACGTGTTCTGTCTCTGTCTTACGTACCTACTATATACGTATCAGTATATAATACATCATTGATATAAAAAAGCAGTCATTGTCATCTTCAAAACAGGATAAAAAATGGTTCGATATGAATGTAGATTAGATACATTTGCGTCAATCAGTCCTTGATATAAGTGTTGAAGTCACAGAACTAATTTTATTTTTTATATTTAATGGTGCATGGATTTAGGCTTTATTCTGTTGGATCTGATTAATGTTACCTTAAATCAATGATAAGTGATGGGAAGTTAACACATAAACAAACTATAAATCCTGCTTCTTTATTGAAACAATAATGATATGCTAACAAATAAAACTGATATGA
Organism: Acronicta leporina; assembly: GCA_947256265.1. NCBI lineage: Eukaryota > Metazoa > Arthropoda > Insecta > Lepidoptera > Noctuidae > Acronicta > Acronicta leporina. Next base: position 14,774,929 of record OX366525.1, on the reverse strand, counting down.
GTAGGCATTGTATCTTGGAATGGAAGATACTTAGTCCCACATCACAGACAATCCTAGAGTGGGTCACAGAACAACCACAAGTACTATTTATTCTACAGGACATAGCCTAAATACAATAGTAGCTCCAGAGTTACTATTGTATTTTGGCCTAGCTATAAATTTGCTTAAAGATATACTTCGCAATCACATGAGCTTAAAATAAACGTTGCATACCAAGTAATAAAACAAATAGTAGATAATTGATGACCCAGCTATCTTAGTTAAACATAGTACGTAAGTGTAGGCTAATATTGAGATATCGTATAATAATGATACGGGCAATTGTAAACAATGAACACGTTACGAGCATGTTGTAGACGTTGGACTCTTACTGCTTCCAAGAGATACTGATAAGTAGCGGGATAGTGTGTTAATTAATATGGATTGCGATACCTATTCAATACATTCCACTCATACCTTTTCCAACACCGAAATGTCAGTATGTGCAATTTAGCACTATCCGAATTATTTTCGGAAAGTCACACAAATTACACAAATGAGTGAATTATTAGTAACTGTAACTAAGTTATAGGTATTCGCAGAACTGGTTCTAGTGCTAATGATGCAAACTGTCACAAGTACGCCACGTGAACCGTGATCAATTCTACGCAAACGATGAATTCATAAAATCCTATTGATGATTGAATTTATATATTTATACTAACTTTGCTGTTGGTGGGTAACCGATACATTTGTGTAATTATTGCACTTAAAACGCACTTGTATCAGGATAAACCGCAAGCACGTAATGATGTATGTATTAACATTTTCCTTTATTTTATGGAGGAAGTCTTTATGGTAGGTACAAAAATTTATTGTTTTCTATAATATCCATTAAAGTCTTTCGATTATAAATATAAATATGCTGTAGATGATTCTTGACTTATGGAATACTAAATAAAAATTCCTCCACCAAACAAAGTAGTGTAGCGTAGTACAAGAAGATGGACACATTGAAATACTTATAGAGCAGAAAAATCAGAAGCCACTCGTCGATAAAGATATCGAGATGATATCACATAACATAACCCTGTCAAATATTTGCTATGTCAAATCAAATAACACTTTTTACAGAACATTAAGAAACTACAAAGTTTAATAGCTTAATTTCCTTAAGCTTTGCAACCGCAAATAAAACGAATCTAGATCTGGCTTGGACTCAGGACGTGATGGTTGTTAAACTAGATCTTTTGATGTTGTAAACACTTCATCTGCCTGAATGATTCTCGATACAATTTGTTCCGAACTAGATCTTTGGTGTCCAAATGGTGTAACGGAGCTAATTTTCTCAGACACAGAATAATAAGCGTAACGCATTTATGTATGATTATTCTTGCAACTACCTTTTGTAGGAATCAAAATAATGACTACACTTTTCTTTGAAGATCTTTAACAGAGTTGAGAACTTTTATAAAGTTTATGCAAATTTTGTTTTCTCTTTAAACTTTTCTTTGAAAGCTTGTGAGGAGTACCTACCTACTTTCTTGCCAATGTTGGTTACTAAGAAAATTGGTTCGTTACGCAATAACGACAACTTTTATAATGAGAAGCCTATCAATAAACGTTGTGTAACGAGAGATCGAGAAACACCACTAGGGTAATTATGCAACGCGCGTTTCGGATGAGCGGCCACCGTACGGCGACACGTTCTAGAATCAAATTCAAATGTCAAGGTGAAGGTGACGTGAAAGGAAACGCACGGTGACGTCACAAGCCGCCATCTTTAGCTGGCGCGTCGCTACCAACGACACTGGTGTGTACGCGAGTACCCGTCTGTCGTTTTATTTAGGACACTAGACAATCATTGATTCTATGTTCTGTAACAGCATAGCAGTGCAGATTAAGTTAAAACATAAACAACACTTTATCGGTCGTGGACTTGTGTGGAATAATCCAATAATCTAACAATGTTTACATACCTACGTATAAGATTTATGGGCGTTAAATATATTATGATTGTATTATGGTCATAGATTTTTCTGTTATTGAAGCAAACTATGCTTCAATGGTTATTCCGAAAATAAAGCGTGACAGGAAAGGGTTGTGTTAGCCACAACCACAACAGTAGGAAGGTTTACTTTAAACCGTTTTACGGGGTGATGTGTAGAATATTATTATACAATACTAGCTTCTGCCCGCGTCTTCGTCTGCGTGCGTCGTCTGGTAGCCCAGTTAATCCAGACTATAATCTATCTCTGTGCCAAATTTAATCCAGATCCGTTCAGCCGTTCTGGTGTGAAATAGTAACAAACATCCATCCATCCTCACAAACTTTCGCAGTTATAATATTAGTATATATAGATTTCTGAAGCTTACGCGAATATCAGACATATTGAAATAAAACAACTTTACGGATTATATCGCGTTATATTAGTATCAAATACAATACAAATCCCGACGTTTCGGACTCTTTACAGCGTCCATGGTCACGGGCAGACAGTAGAGTATATATTTTTTTTCCGGGACTTAGGCTTTCTCTACCAATCCAATATGTATTCATATTTACAATCCATAATGTAATAAAGGTGATAAGTATAGTAGTCAGAAGCAATTATGGACCCTGTCGGGCACGGCAACATTATTAATTAAGTAGGATTCATAAACCTTTCAAACGGGTGTCTATTTTTATGAGTCAATTTACTGGAAACAAAGGCAAGTATGATAGATATTTGATTAAAATTCTGTGTAATTTGTTTGCACGCACTTCATATGTAGTAAGTAGTGTACCTATATTACACGCAGTCACATTTAGATAATCCTCGGCTGACATCATCGACGGTTACAATTATTGACGTGGAGTACAACGATCAGTTGTAATGACTCGGTTCGCAAACATATCATCAATACAACAGTCGCTTGCATCACTTTACGATATACTCGTAAAAAGAGGCATACAACAATATTTTATACAAGACAGTAAAAATAGCCTTTCCTTAAGTCAGCCAGCCGGTAAGTCCTTAAACGGATTGTTTATAAAGAATGGCTATTTTGAGTGAATTGTCATCGAAATTGGCAGTATCAGCGTTATACTTTATGGTTTTTTCATGGCAATCAATTGGGCATTGCATTTATTTTAATTCGCTGGACATTGAAAGTCACTTTTTTATCAGCTTCCAGAGTAATAATTTAAGTTTCAGATCGCGTTATATTCATCAAATTAATGGAGCTCCAATTCCCAGCTTTGAAAGCGTAAAGAATTTAGGTACATGGTTCCGAAAAGTTCGTGGTAATAGTTATTATTCTCTGTCCGTATCATGTACTTAACGACTTCACTGTACAAACTCAAAGACCTAAACATTGATCCTTTGTTAAGCTGTCCTACTTTTGTAATAAATATTTTTTTATTCCCATTAGGTACTTCTATATTAAATATTGTCACTTTGTTCTTCTACCAAAATCATTAATCGAATTGAATAAAAAAACTACTTCTAACAAACCAAACATAAAAAATGAAAATATTTCTTAAACAGTTACCACTGTGTTTGTATAGTTTTGTGTTGTCAAACTCAATACCTCTCCAAAACCGGCTTTGGTTAAGTATTTAAAGACAAAATATAGAATAGCAGACTTGAATATGATTTTGTCATAGAACCGGTAAGACGAACCTTAACATTTATGTAGTACATAAATAACTACATGACACATTCTGCAAACTGCAGTATGTATATTTATTTATAGATATGTATGCAGTAAACTAATCATGTCGAATATACTTATTTAATAAAACAGAAGCAATAGCGTAGCCCGTGAAAATTACATCAAACATTTGAAATTGCATCAAGAACCGAATCATTTGTGAATAAAATACAAGCTTCGTCAGTGTGAAACTAAATAACTGTACCAGTTGGCAACCGTTCGTGATGAAGTCATAAGCTGGTGGCGATGGTGCTGGCCCAGTGGATTCTCACGAGGCGGCGCTTGCGAGTGCACTAAATGTTAAATAGTTCCCGTGAACCATTGTTTGTGGCGAGCCAAGTGGATCGTCGAGCCAATCTTACATCAATTCAACGCCGAAACATTGACTTTTTCTAGGCAGACAATAGCGTTACAAAAAGTTTAAAAATCTCAGACTACGTCATTTCTATTTCGATCAGATTTTAGCTTTTCAGTTTTAATTTCTGTATCATTTTGACAAGTGACTAACAATAGAATTCAATGAATTAAGGTTGGGTAATTGAGTTCTGAGAGCCCAGTGGTCACTGCCTACTTAATTTTAAATCAGTTATCATAATTAAGTACTCACGAGAACTTACTGTGTATTGAAGTTATCGCAATTAATTTCGGAAAAGCTATGTTTATCACTATGACGACGATGATTCTAAAATATTACATTAGTTTTCTAATTCTCATTCGTTGTAGGATTCTGAACCGGAAATATAACTTGTACCAGAACAAAAGTTCCTGTCTGGTTTATATCATTACATTTCTGATATGTACTTACTAAAAACCAGACAAGGTGATGTATAGCTAGTTGGGGTGCCAAGCCAGTTCGTGAGAAGATTCCCACCGTTGCGTTGCGCCGGAGCAACACATTCACAGAGGTTTTTGTACGGCAACCGGTCTTACGGAGCAATGGTAACACAGCCACGTTTAAAAGGAATCGTGCTCCCGTAAATCATGGTCCGGTTGAGATTTCAAATAAGCTTGAACAAGTTTATTGAATTTATACTCGGAGCTCCCTCAAGTGGACTAATTGACCCTGACACACCCGGTCAGCTCAAAGTTCGTTTTATTTTATGAATCACTTTATGAAATAATTAGCATTTAATAGGTACATTTCAAGGTTCCTATCCTTTTCCACAGTTCCTTCTATTTTTTTTGCATATATGACAAAAAATAAGCATGTTCTTATACGTTATAATATGCCAATGAATACATGACAATGGTTCTCAAGCAACATTAAATCGAGTGAACATGAACGTGGAAGTGGTCGACCTTCGGGGACCTGTTTTGGACACAGCAAACAAATCTTATTTGGCTGAACGAAAAGAAACGTGACTCAGGAGGGGACGTGACACTGTTTATCTATACGTTAATAGTTATAACGTGATTAAATTTGCAGCAGTGCTTTTTTAAAGTCGTACGCGAGGTTGATGTTATACTAGGCACAGAGCTTTGATGGACCTTTGTTATGTCCCTTTTATGCAGTGTACTAACAGTCGGTTACTTCGTTTGTTCGGTTCGGTTATTGTACAAATAAGTTCTTATAAAGTAATGTAGCCTCGGTCATCATCATCCTCCTGTTCTAATTTAGTTGCTGTCATCATGTCGTGTCGTGTTGTATACAGCATGGTTTCTTTAGTGTCGGTGTCGACTACGCTTGTTCGCGATCACGTTAGGTAAGTAGTACCTACCCGCCGTATCGTAGTGCCACCATGTCTATCAAAAAACATCCTTAGTGACCTATACAATACTGATTGCCGTATGCAGGCATGGCTGCATACGGCAAAATAATCGTATGTTATCGGTGTGTGTATACCTAATAGACGTGGCGCTGAGATTTTTAGTTTAATATGAAATATAATAAAAGCAATGTATTGGTTTTTACTAGACAATTTTAAATATCAATAAACATAACATACCATCATTCCTGTATTCCCGGAAGGGTTAGGCAGAAGTGTACTAGGGTAGACCCAGTCTGTCGGTATGTTTAGGTCCCATGTAATAGGGGGCGAGCCAAGTGCCATTAACCGGGGACAAATTCCGAACTCCGAGCTGCTATTGGGAATTTCATAGAAAAACCGCTCAGGACTACTAGACTACTCAGGCAGTCAATTTTAAATCTAAAGATCTATCAGTCAGCAGGTGCAGAGTAGCTAGAAACTTGCCACTCTGCACCTGGCATTGACTAATGATCAGAATAGCATGGTCTGTAGCAGTTTCCAAACTATACATTATTTTCCATAATATATAGAATCTATATTCTTGTAAATGAGACTTGTATTCTGAGAGTGGTTATTTTAAATCAATGGGCGCTATTGTTTCAAGTGCTTTCTAACTATCCATCGCGTTCTAACTTGGACTGCAAACAAATAGTCTCAAGGTGGCAATTACAATAATAACTATGCAATATAATTAGAATCCTGAAAGGCATTGCACCTGGTTTCCATTTTGGGAAAATAGATACTTGATTGTGGGCGTCTGTTTAGACTGACATCATGCAGGTGTTTAGATATGTAGAGTTATCGCTACGTGCTTATTAAATATAACTTGGTTCGATTAATTAATCTCCACGTTGTTTGTATACCATATTTACCTCGCATCTGTTAAGCCACGTGAGCCCGCCGAAACGAACAAAAACTCTTGGGAAATGGGTTGAAAACAAACCAAATAGAACGAAGGGAAGCTGAAGGGAAGGGTGCAATGAAAGGAAGCAGAGTACTGTAGAAACAAAGGGCTTCCTCCTTCTTACCTGTAACAAAGAGACGCGTATTTATTACTCATGGTATTGTTTGACATAAAGTACGACACTAGCATGCATAATATACTAACAGCGAATAATATACTTAGGAATTTACTCGCATTTTCACTGTATGCCTTCGTGTTTTGTAGTAAATCCCTATTCGTACTATTCCCATCGCTGCAGAATTCAAAGTTTGCCTATTATTATATGAAGATGTTACATTTATTATCCGATTATAAAGGGGATAACTACGACAAATTCTATTCGAAGAAGATAAAACAATGGATAAGTAACTTAGATAAAATCCTGAAGCAAGTCTTGCACACTATGAATTCCAAAAAACAAAGCTAAGTATTAAAAAGCGTCAAAAGAATTAACCGAACAATGGGAACAGCATCCATTGTTGTACTTAAACTCGAGAATGACGTCAGTAAAAAGTAAATGCGGTTGTAAAACTTATAGCCGTTGCTCCAACGAAGGTGTTAAAAACTTGGGTGGTCTTCGAGTTAATGCAAAAAGTGCTAACGGTAATATACCGTACAGTAACAGTTCGAGCGAGTTCAGTAAAGGTACTGTTGATATTATTTTTCTGATAACATTTAGTGCGCAGGAGAAAGCATAATAAAAGTGAAACAACTGCTTGGGCCTTTTTTTGCCGATAATTGTTGCTAGGAACACAATTTCCTGCTGAGACAATGTCTATTTTACGGTCTCTATAAAATACTGTACAGTTGTTCCTGAACTTGTAAAGTTTTTACCCCAAATAAGTAGTGAAAGAACAGACTGAACAATATAATAATAAAACTTTGTGCTCATGTGAGCCAATGTATTGAAAGGCGGTGCGCGTCAAATATACATATATTTTATCTTGTGCCATGCAGAGCCACCGATTTTATTTACGGACTTTGTCTTTTCTTTAGAGCATCCATGATCAGAGGTAAAGTGCGGCAGTAGACTAAGCATTGTTAAGGGGGAGGCCTACCAGGAGATGACATATATATCACTACATATTATAAAACAAAGTCGCTTCCCGCTGTCTGTCCCTATGTATGCTTAGATCTTTAAAAGTAAGCAACGGATTTTGATGCGGTTTTTTTTAATAGATAGAGTGATTCAAGAGGAAGGTTTTAAGCTATTTAACATCACGCTATGACTCTTAGGACCGGGGCAGCGCGGGTGAAACCGCGGGCGGGTCGCTAGTCTACTATAAAATGATGATAATTAACAATCCGATTCACGCCGATAGAATTCACCATATCCTTTCGTATTGTAGTTTTATACTAGGATTTAGATTTAAAACAGAGTCTAGATGAATTATTTTTCTTTATATCTAAAAATCTAACTGATGTTTTGCATTCCCATTAATAGTAGGTTAATTTCAATATCCTTATTCTTCTAGAGTCTAGAACAACTAGCAAATCAGTAGACTAGAATCTAGACTACTGATTTGCTAGTTTACGAACATCCAGTTATTGTTGGTCAATATAACCTAGAAAAGCGCAAACTAGAGCGGCGCGTAAGCAGTTACTCTTTGCAATGCCTTCATGTCGCACAAATGCTGGTGAGCGAGCTCCTCTCCGCAGCCTCTTTTTTTTCTCAATTTTGACTTTTCATCACTTCCATGATTACTAATAGGTATGAGGCGCTTTGCATTTTTTATTTTTTTATAACTATTGATTGTTAGCACTTAGGCATACATTATTATTTTAAGTCAATCATAGCAACATCTTTGTGATTGCTTCGTGTTATTTTTAAGCATAAAAATAATACGAGGTAGTCATAGGGATGTTGCTGTGATGATGGAGTTCTGGGTCAGATTCCATGTCAGGCGAAAAAGTTTTCAACTGACTTCTTATATTTTGTTTTTCTTTTTAGCGTAAAATTATAGTGTTACATTGTATACTGTGGATTACGTAGTGGATTACATAATTGTTAGTTTTAAGCTTCACTGTTTGTATACTATTATTATGTAATTGTTTGTTATTCCAAATAAAATAAATAAATATAATTACACTTGCTAACCGAAAAAAAAAATTATGAACGTTGCGTAAAGGCAGGACAAGCTACACAGGCAGGACAGCCTACACCTTTACATAATTCAATGCTTCTGGAAATAGCACATTGAATAGCACCACGCAGGCATTTAACGAGGCATGTGTGACCACGTGTTTGTGACACCGGTCACATCGTTCGCTTCACGCTTAAGCAGTTCCAGTGCTTTAATCAATTCTATTTGTTCAGCGCCTCGGGCGCCTTTGTTTGATATAGGGTTTACGCCGCGGTTTTTACAAGCTATTGTCTTGAAAAGCTTATCAGAAATCTAAACGCATTTAAGGAAAAGCTTAGTTTTATATTTCCGCGTTTTGAACTCTTCTGCAATTGCACTTGTGATATAAAAAATTACACACATACACATTACGTCTGGATTTTCTTTTGCCTTCACGTCAATGGCAAAAGAAATGCATTCGGGTGTGTGGAACCTAACCATACATAAGATTATCTAGTTCTAAATTTTATTTGGACATTCGAATGACTGTAGCTTTCAGGATACACAAACCATAACATTATAGGACTGGAGGTTTCTCTTGAAAACTAACTACTTACAAGCGAATGCCAATTTCAATATCGGCAAAAACAACTGTGCCTTGAGAAGAAGCGGTTTCCATGTCTTGGATGAAACATGTTAATATTCCCCAAGTAACCAGTTTAAAAAAAAGTGACATTCCCGATAATTCAAGCTGCACCCTTATCCATATAAGTACAGTAGGAGGGTCGCGTGTTGCGTGCCCAGCCCACGCTGGTGATCACGCGAGCGGTTTCTGTGGCAAGCGGCTAGCGTGACGCACGTCACAGACACATTTCTATCCTCTACGGTGGAATAAAGAACAGGATTGTACCGATAACACGAACCTAATGAATGGTATTTATGGACAAATGTATGGTTGAGGATGTTTTATATTATTTAACAGGTAGAACAGAGAACATTTCTACCTGATTAGATGTGCCGTAGGTATCCAAAAGCTCAGAATTAGACATCAAATAACAAATTGTAAGCTTTCTCTGTAGGTAGATATGTGCGTTTTTTTTCCAGACAAACTAGGTACTCCAAACCTCAAATCAAGACATATAACTAAAGTCCGAAGTATAGACATGGGTGCAACATTTTAGGTGCTATTATTATTATTTGCGTGCACACAACGAACTATAATGTCCTTAGTGACTTGTATGGAACGACGTGGTTTCCGCCCAATCAGCAAAGGGAAAGCCCCATCTCGTGTGCCACCACCATTAAACAAAAGTGTGGACGGAACACGCAAAGTGAGGATAATGATGCACACTGAGTAACGAGCACGCATTCAAAGAATTAAAGTATTCGTGACTTTTGATACTAGTCTCTCTTAGTTAATCTTTTCTGGTGAAATAATATTTAAAAATATATACGAGTATGCTTCCTTGCATGTTGTTAAAGCTGTCAGTTTCCCAAAATGAATTAAAACTCAAATCAGCAAATGACTAATCACCTCTGTATAGCCTATACAGGTAAGATTATGTGGGTACTCATACAATCAACTGAAATCATCAACGAACGGACTTTTCACCGCAAAATCAGCAACTAGCTCAAAGCCTACAGCAAATTAGCGGAGTGCACGCCAGCGGGCAGTCACGCGAGCGGTGGTAGAAAGTGCTACCTACACGCACCAGATACCATTACTGTTTTTGTGATCCAGACTACAAGACAGCTTCAAGCGGTGGAACAACTCTGATGAGTAGTCAAGAATCATAAGCGGCACGAAGCAGATTGACTTAGAATCTATGAAAATTATTTCTTACTCCTCTAAATCAAAGCAGAAAACTGCCAAAATCTGAATAGATGAAGAGAATTACACTACGGCATGTAATCCTCTTTATCATTAGAGAAATCTTTGCATCTTGTAAGAGGCGAAATAATTCCAATTTGCTTGGTGGTAGCCGTAGTAGGACTTCTTAGGGTCTAACTGGACCACCACTTACGTCGGATTCTATCGTAAAGCACTCTGGTGTCTGTTTTGACTATTGCGCGTAAGAGCCAGTCTCCAGCCTCGGTTGCTGCGGTCCTGGTAGTCTGCAGTCCGCAGGAGCTCGGTAATGCATCAGCAACTCTTGTGGAGTTCAGGTGTCCAGAGTCGACGATGATTACCTACTCACCACCGGGGGGCTGATTAGATTACTAAAAAAAGTCTGTCAGTGTGAACGCATGCACACGAGCATAAAGGTGAATAGTAATCCCACCAGCTCGACCGTAGGCATGAGAAGTCTATAGGCTGTTTTTAGTCAGACAAACCCCACCATCAATGTTCAGCGACCTAACACTCAACCGAAATTATTCAATGCTTGTTCCCGGCAATGGGACAAACATGTGTGAGATCGGTGTATTTAATAACCACATAAATTTTGACTACTTACTTTCAGAGATTGGGCTCCGCTGCACTGCTGCATCTAACTCAAAGAAATAGTCAGATGTCTTTACGGATGTGTTGCTGTAAGAGCGGACGTGTATTTAGGCTAATGCACGACAATAAATGTAATGGACGGTAATGTTACAAATTATTGTTATTGCACATGTAATCTTCGTCAGACTTCCTGAAACTAGTGATGTTAAAATACAGATAGTCATTAATTTTTATAAATTGTTTGGAAAAATACATACAGACAAACATAGAACCTTCTCGAATTTTGAATTTGAAGTCGGTTCATATCTTAATTCGAACCATATAACTGTTCCAAATAAACAAACCGATTTTGCTTCAAAATAAGAATTCATGAAGTTTATAAAGCTCGAGAAAATCTATTACAGATTACACATAAGATATGAAGTGACTAGTTTTAGAGGTCTGTGAACTACAAGACAGGGCTCTAAAACTGGTCACTTAACATCTTTCGAACTTAAGACTACATTTCATTTTGAACATAAGGGTACCCAGAGGGGTAGTAGTGATGTCGATTAGTAACAAAAGAGATAATTGACAGGCAAATAATACGCCAAAATTGGTGAAGAAAATGAAACATTTTCCTACGGTCTTATTCATAAAAATATAAAACGTAGAGGTGTAAGGTGTGTCTAAGGTTTTGTCCTGTTACCATGTGCCGAACGTGATATTTTGTGACAGGAAAAGAATACACAACACATTATAGTGTTATAGGAGGTTTATAAGACGAATAGACGTTTTATGAATGTGTCTAATTGTCAAAGTGTGAAGGTTATTTTCTTTGCATAACATTTTACGACATGTAATACAAGTTCTTGCGTTCTTTTGTGCCGTAATGGACGTTTTAAAACACAACAACACATGTGGTATCATTGGCTTGGCCTATTTAATATGTTTACAGCTGGGTACATTAATACGTAGTCATGTAGTAGTAACGTGGTCACGTATTAGTGCTTTTACACGTTTTTCTTTAATTATTATTGATTTTCCTTTCACAAAGGGTATTCGAGTTCAGATTAGTTCATCAGCTTAAATATTCGATAAAGGGATTGGAACATCATACCTATTCGCATATTGCGGCTTGGCAAGCACTTACCTACTTCTCATCAATAGTTTTTGTAGCTACAGTATCACTGCATTACGATTGTGATTGGCACTTGACGAGTTAAAGTTCACTGTTTAACTCTGCGGCTATTATAAACTTTTTTTTATGGAATAGGGGGGTAAATGAGTAGACGGATCACCTTATGGTAAGCGATTATGCCGCCCATGGACACCCACAACACCAGAGGAGTCGCGAGTGCATTACCCACCTTTTAAAAGGGTTTGGGCCTCCGGTATACTTACTCACTCGGCAAAACGCAGCGTAAGTGTTGTTTCACGCCGGTCTTCTGTGAGACCGTGGCCGCCTACCACTCCGGTCGAGTCCGGCCCATTCTGAAGAATGGCTTTACCACGATGATACTGCAGGGTTTTCTTAAGAGTGAGCTGCTTTATTTCATCTAGGCTAAAAAAAGGTTCCGTAGATGAATATTAATTGCGCTTTCGTATTAGCGATCCAAATTCCCCCAGAAGTGGCGTTACATTTAATAATTGATGTCGCTTCTATCCTATACAAAATTCTGTACTTATTGATTTCACGTTTTTTTGAGATTTCACATATTTTTTTATAAATTATATTGGAGTATGGTTAAATTATTGTAAGTAACAGTAACATGACATTGACATTTCATGTCATTTAACATTCTAGTTACCCGTGGAGCCACTAAAAGCTTTCTATTGGTCACGCGATGATAACAGTTCTCGTATGAACTTCGACATTATTGGAGCAAATGTTAACAACCTGATAATTTGAAGGCTACCTATAAGTACCTACCTTTAACTATTTGTGGCTCGTTGCGCCACCTGCATTGTTCTTTATAATTCATTTCCTTTCTAAGAGATATCTATGCAACCTACGTGCCAAATTTGAAGTGTTTGAGATTTTTGTTTGTAGGGCTCATAGTTTTTCACGTAACCTAATCAATAAGTGAATTACATAATTGACGTAATGTCACATTTAGGAAAAGTGCACGACGATGATATTTTACGGAACACTAACCCTGTTTAACCTGTGACTGTTGACATTAATAGTGACATTTCGTGTCTGACTACCCGCGTTTCGTGGCTCAGTGGCGTGATTCGAACACTTAAACTTTAATGGCGGAGGGCTTCCATCCTTCTAATTTAGGAAACTAAAGTATTTTTCGGTTAGACGTTATTTACTTATTGAATAGTAGGTATACAAAATATGTGGCCTTAGGAATGATTTGCTTGCTTGCTTACTCTTTTAGTGCCGATAAAAATAAACCAAACTAATTACATTGAATCATTATTCGTGAGGTCATCTAATGACACATTTTGTAATTTATCAAATAGCGATCGCTTCGTGTTTACATTCAGCCGTCAGTTCAAATGACGTATACAAATTGTCGTACTAAAATTATGTCAAACGTTGAAATAAATGAAACTTATTTGTAATTAGACATTGTATGATCTAAGCGTTTAATCATGGCCATAGGTTTATTTATAGGCCTACAAGTGGCCACAATAATTAGTCACGTGTGGTCGACGTTACGCACTTGTACATAAACATAATATCGATTGACCTATCAGCTGTTAGCTACGTAGGGCTGCCATCCACTTATTAGTTTTTATTTTATTCTTCTTTATTCTAAAATGTAGGATGTCTGTAATGTGGTTTTAAGAAACCAAAAATAGCATATAACATGACTTGTTCAATCAATTAATTTCAAGTCTGATTTCTTTTTACCCTTTTTTTTCAAGTATTACGTTTTTTTAAACAGCTTGATGGATTTTAGCTTGAGCGGCGTCGATAAATTCGGCTCAAAAAAATCATAAAACTGTTGTCAGTTTTTTTCGATGAAAATATGGATTACTTTTATTACACACATTAAATTCTTTCCTATTCTTGTACCCACCCTGGTGATGTCTCAACGCAAAACGATAACCGACCCGAGAGTCGTCAAGAGGAATATTCCGTTGCTAGTACGACATTACATTAAGTACTACTACTATTTATGATATTAATATCTATGTAACATAATATGATGACGTAAAGAAAAAAATAATAATTAATTTGTTCATTTAATACAATTACATATTTGAGTCAATTGTTGAACTGGGTATGGGTTCATTGCCAACACAACACAAAAGAATAGTATTTAAAAGATAGTTTTTATATTTCCACATGAATTGACGCGTCAACTGGTTAACAGATACACCACGGCATATAACACCCAACACTATGATATATTTTTGTTATCTAAACTTGTGATATTGTAGCAGAAGCAAACAGAGGTTAAAAACGTTATTTTACGATGGTGGTTGTCAATATTGCGTCCGGCCCATCTCCTATTACTACGGTACCTATTGTATTCACGTGGTTAGGTGAGCGACTGTCGACGTGTCGGAAATTTCGGAATTAACTCGGAATTTTATGACAGCCATTCGGTGTCCTGAGGAAACAACCACACCTTGGAAGCAATACAAACCCGGCGGATAGTAATTGAACCTTCTTTGTATTGTATGATTACATTACTGCATTTCGTGACGAATAAAACTCTTATTGGCTATAATCTTACCCCATACCCATTTTTTGTACACGTAAGGAACTGTATTCACAAGATAACAATAGTTATTAATAGCGTAATAAGTATCGCATATTAATGTTAGCTTGATAGTAAATACTTCTAGAAATTGTGTTATGTATATTATTCTAATATATTGCGCAGTACTACACTGAATACCATCACCTATTGTCTTGTCTTATTATGTTTTCTATTTTCACACCTCAGCCTCGAAGTTTTCATGTTTATGACATTTAGCTACTACACTAAACCTTTCTTTTCTGTGTGAAAATTCACAAGAATGCCACTGTTTCTGGGAAGGAAAGACGGAGGGTTATGTCGGAGTCCTACCAACTAAAAACACACGGCCATCCATAGTACATAGTGAACGGTGGTGGTCCTCCTGTGCTTTACTTTTAGCACATCATAAAAATATAGCTTATTATGCTGCCATCCTACATAAATGAGCTGGGCACCGAGGTAATTGCATCAGCCTTTACCTCCGAGACACAATAATAATTGCATGTTATGCATGTAGGATGCGTGAAATAAAATACATATTTGTATTCGTAACAAAATACCGGTTTTATTTTCTATAATTTGCCCCCCTGACTTCACCTTTTAAAGTTCTAATCTACAAATTTTCCAATCCCTCCCCCCCCACACACACCGCATGTCAATCGTCCTCGTCTCATCCGCCATCTTCCAGAAACGTCATAAAATTCGTTTAATTCAATAAGACACTTCCGTCCTGAATTTTTTTATCATTGCCTATGTCAATGAAGTCTAAGTTGTGCTTGTGGCGCATAATCCGCAGATCATGGCAAAAAGTGTAGGTTTGCTTATTTTTCAATTACGTCACAGGGACTAAAACAAGACTGACATTTAGTCGTTTTATTTCAACAAATCGTCCCACTTCCCACGATTCACGTCACGTTTTTTAAACTATGACTGGACTGGGTACCGTGGGGCACGGGATTCGTTCAGTTAATTTTCGACGTAGTCAATTGAAGTGTTATGTAAGAGATAACAACGCCTCGTACTTTACCAGAAGTAACTACGTCACTACGATTTTGCTACCAATGTATAATTTCTCCCTACTCCTTTAACTTTATTTTCTGATTATTTCGGAGCAGGTTTCATGACTTTCCTGTTTAAGAGGTTGAAATAAGACAAATATTTACAGACTTTGCCAACATTTGCATATGTTAAACTGCAGATCAGTTTATAATATTTGGAGTTACGTTTTGGTTTAACAACAGAACGCGATAAGTTTAAAATACTTAGGTATTACATGTCTCCAACCTCATAGCAACTTAGATTTCTTCTTAAGGAAAATGTCCTTTTGGGTATGATAATATTCATAATGTATTCCGCAATTATCTGACTCAGACTACTAAATAAAATAACAGAATATCGTCTTAAAATTTATTTGACGAAAAGATTTCGCAAGTCAACAGCACCAGGCGACGCTAATTGAAAGTGTTTATCTATTACACACTGCACGTAACATAAATATAAATAACGTATGCCTAACGTGAGGAAGACATCTGGTCCTTTGGAATACTTAGAAGGACACAGGTCCAACGCGCAGAGGAGAGGTCCCTTGGAGAACTTTGATCTAATATGGGATGGGGTTCACACACCCCGGACACTCCACAACTGCACTATGCGAGTGCAGCCATGATGAACATTATTGATGTGGATGTTTGGTGGACCGATAACTTCTATTGCTGGAAGAAAACGGCCGGCGTCTGCCTTTGACCCTCGAACAAATATCCTTAGGGATGGTAGACATTAGATATTATTTTTATTTATTTATTAAATTATTTATTGTACAACAAATTATACATAGGATAGGACATAGTGAGACAAATAACATAGGTACAGGAGGTTTTATCGCTACATGTAATTTACAACCTTATACTTAATTATAATGTTAATTATAACGGCACGAATCATTATGTAACCCACAACATAAATCCATAAAAAGCAAGTAAACAACTCAATTATGTACTTAACGTGTAGGGCGTAAGTACCGAACATAATGGAGAAGGCGAACAACAAATATTTATCTAAGTATAGATAATAAAAATACAATGCGTGGAGATTAGTATCGCACAGCGGTTGTTATCACCGGAGATAGCGATAGCGCTTTGACGTCAATGGCTATTGATATAATAATGAATAATATACTAATAATGTTAGACTAAAGGACGCCCGATATTCCTAACCGACTGCGGAGATTCTGCAAAAACTAGTATCTTAATGAGAAATTGATTAATATAAATGTGTATATCAATATTAGCCAGCAGTAATTTCTCTGCCGTCCTAATCCAAAAAGGTTTTTGGAGGCCAAAGGCAGCCTATGTCTTATTCCAAGGTCCAACCTAAGTATCTACACATTCGATTTTTTTTTACTCTACAATCTATAAGTAATATCTTTAAAAATGTTGAACACGACCGTGACACTACCAATAATAATATAATACAACTAATGCAAATATCACGAAGAAAATAGTTAAATAGACAGGCATCATTACCCCCGCACTGAGTCACCGGTAGTGCCCGTGATAATGACAATATTTGCTCTTTAGCCATTGCATTATGTATCATATTACACATCTTTACCATTTATTTTCACCTAAGTCTTAGTTTGTTGACACATTTAAAGCTTTAAATTACGAAATCTGTTTCACATAATTCAAAAAGACATAAGAGCTGTGAATTTGTAGCGTTTCCGTAAGTTTGTATCATTTGTAGCTTCTGCTTCCACGTCGTCATCTGTGGCACTGTGCCAACTGTGAAAATTGATTCTACATTGCAAGCTCTGTCTGTAGATACGTATTTAATTACTTGCGTACCTAATTCTTAGTTTTACATCCTCAAATCTTTCGCAATAAAGTTTCGCTCTGATTGTAAACTTAAAAAGGACTAACAAGTATTTTACAATATACAACTATAATATTAAGAATGTTTATTATATATAACCCACTTACTTGCATTTAGTTTACGGAATTTATCGTTTCGATAGTTACTTAATTATTTATATCTGATCTTATGACGTCATTTGTGTCTTTCCATATAAAATGTTACTCGCAATATTATTTTCCTTGCTAGGCTAGATTTTTGGCTTTACTTATATCAATAGAGACATTGACATAAAAATTTAAACGATCGAATTTAAATCGATTAAATAAAGGAGTCTAATTCGACTTAACTTTTTGTGTGTATGTTACAGGATCTCTTCTTTGATCAAGCATCTACTTAGCCTTATTTGGATATTATTTGATAATGTTGTAATTATCCTCGGCTGTAAAGAAACACACAAGGTCAAACTCATTAAAACAACTAAATAGAGAACTTAAGAACACCAATTTTTTAAACACTAACGATATAGCCTATAAAAAAGGAATAAAGGTGGTAGTGGAACACTATTATAGCAGCAGCAAAATATGCAAGAATAATAATGTAATCGAATGTAGGAAGGGGAAGGCCTAGGCGAACGTTCCGAAATCAGATTGAGGACGTTTTGAAAAATGGCTTGGTCAAGAGTACCCTAAACCGACGTTCATGTATGAAAAGATTGATGAGTGTGGATGAAGCTAAAGAGGTATGTCAGAATCGTAGCAAGTGGAAGTCTGTGGTCTCTGCCTACCCCTACGGGAAAGAGGCGTGACTTTATGTATGTATGTATGTATAATGTAATCGACCAGCTATTTTCGAACTGGCCGTTCTTATTTATTCTAAAAGTGGTCCTAGAAATTGTGATTGAATTGAGCAGATGTTGGAACTTATACACATTTGTCCTTGTTAACGAATGAACGACTACTACCAACAGAAACCGGTCAGCGGAAACTTGTTTCTGCGACATAAAAAATAACTTGTTACCTATTTGTGGCACTGCTCAGAAACTGAACAATCAGTTTGATAAATTAAGAGTTGGAATAAAGTAAGCGTTCGATATTGTGGAAAATGGACAACAAATACTTTACATGATTATCAGTTTACGGACGTGACCTGTAGTGGTCCAATTTATTGACAAGAATATCTGATAAGATTTTAATTACTTCACCAAAAACAATGTAACCATGACGCCTGTTTTATGTACATGAAAATTCCAAAAATCCAATGCAATAACGTCATCCTCAAGGCAACTGTTAAAGTTATTGCAATTTATTTTCCTCTTTAGCAGCGGATTTTTTACGTGAATAAGATTTCGCAATATCACATTCAACGCACCATCGTAATTCCTAAACACCATGTGTTTCCCATTCATGTAAATAACGACTCGCTGACAGAACTTTAAACGCTGGACCCCATTTATCGTACAGGGATTCTTGGCATTGAACCGACCAATGGCGTCATACGGGAGATAACACGCGTTCATACAACACCAGCAGTTACAGGGCTAAGAAAAACATTGGGAGGCGATAATTTAAAACACATGTTTGTCAATCACGGATAGTTATTTCTTGTTTAATAGAGGCTATGTTAAATTATTGGCCTGTGGGCACAGTAACAAGAATATCCCTTCTAATATTATAACAATAACTATAGATTTTGTAATTTAAACCCACATTGAATAAAATTACAATATTTTTCAACGGACCGCTGAGTATTATGATTTAGTGAAAACATTTCTTAGCTTGGCTCAATGATTACAACACAATTATTAAAAGTTTTTTCGTGAATCATAGTTGACTTAAGCAATGTATGTTTTCTCTCGAAATCAAGAAGGCAAGGCCTACTGGGTTTTTCCATGAATTCATCAAGTAGGTTTAAAACTGGATTTGTTGTATAATTTCTGTTACTGACAGATCCAGTCATCACACTCACAAAACCAAGAGAGTGGTGCGGTCATCAAATTCTATATTTACAATTCAAGTAACCGGATAGCGATCTGCGACCTTCTGCAAACACCGTTTAGGTGTGTTACTTTACATTAATTGCACATTAAAACTTAATAATTTTAAAGAAAACACTATTAACTCTGACGCTGTTAACTTTTAACTGAATTTTTTTTAACCCAACTAAGAAAAAGGAAGGGTAATGATTTTACCAGTCTATGTACATAATTGTACCTAATGTATGTGTCAATGTAAGGATGTCCGAAAATTTTCAATAGATTTTTTTTGTAGTGGGGTTTTTTGTTCTACTGTAATTTGGCCGGAAGTTTTCCGACGATTTGGCACAGTACTTGGAATGTTTGTGACGTCATATTCACACTTTGTGTTAAACAGTATTTCCTTCCAGTTGCGAGTGTTGTGGCATGCCGACAAAATACTAGTTATATTCATTTATGTTGGGAGCTGTGGTTACCCTGTGGGATAAAAAGTCGGGAATAAACAATTACCCAATGCTAGTAAACGGTGAAAAATAGCCGATTACGAGTGATGCTGACGCAAGTTATGCTGCCTACATCTGTCGGCATCATTTATATTAAGGCTAGTGTCCAAACAGTGGTTATAATATAAGCGTGTACCATATTACAAGGAAATACGAATGTTTATGAGTGCTATACAAAAATAGCGCTGGTTTGACGTCATTAGTGTGGCTCCACTGTCAAGGGCGGTAGTCGGCACTTCACCCGCGATGTTGTTAATCCGAAAATGTATCCAGATAATGACCATGTCAACAGAAAAATCTTTAATTTAAAGGAATTCTAGTCAGATTGTAAACTACAGCAAAATTTAAAACGGTTCTGGTAAAGTAAATTTGATCCTGAAACTAGTCGCGGCACTTAGGGTAGACTAAGATCCTAAACTTCGACATTATAACAAGACCAGAATATACGTACCACCAATTCATGGAAATTCACTTAATCTCAGTAACATTATTTTCGCAGTACCGCACCCAGTCCTGTATTGTATATGTATACCTACATGATATAATTGCTAGCTCAGATCAACAGCCCAACTAAAACCAGTAGGTCAGGATCTTTAATTTTAGGACTTACGCATCTGAAGAAGCGGAGAGAAAGCAAAATTTGTGATGGAGAGGCGAACGTCTAGCAGGCCGTAGATTATGGTCTACATTTCTATAATACTAAAGTTGGGAGGTCGATAAGTAAAAGTGTGGGGCATAAACAAACAGTACTGTTGATAGTAAAGGTGAAACAGTCGTAGTCGTGGTTACACGAGGCGTCTGTAATTACTTATGTTAGGTATTCACTCACCAAGGCTATTTATTTAAGGCGATTCAATCACCTTATGTTTGCTTGTCATTGATTACAAAGCGTTTCAGGCACTTGAATACCCACTCTTATACATAACTAAGTCGTGCAGCCTGCGGTTTTACTCGCATCCTAAACGACTTTATGACACCTTACCTTCGGTCTCAATTATTTTTGCTCCAAGCTTTTTTTGCTTGCAAAAAGTTTTTTTCCGATACTTGGGGTCACTTTTTCAGTTGCACAAACGAAAGATTCTGCTGGAGAAAAATGTTACATTTAATTAATCATCAATAACCTATCACGCAATGACTTCAATATGTAACTAATATGAACAATCGATTAAACATAAAGGCAGTGCGGTGCGAACAACGACCCATGTTCGACCTTCTGCAATCCCGTGTAGTCTGTGGCGTGTATCGAGTGACGTCATAGCCTTGTTCAGTGCCAAGGCTCCGAGTAACGTAAACAGCGCTCGATCACTCCCGCATCTGTATACAAACTGATAACGCGGTGCGAAGCGAACTGGATAGGAATCGTATTAAAAATACAATTGAATCTGACGCAATGCTGTGACTTGCAGTTTTGTGTTCAATGGTACGTGAAAACGAAAAATAAGAATAATTTTCATGAAACACACAGCCATGATAAGTGACCTAACGAAAATATGTAAGAAAAAATACTGTAAGTATTAATTATTGAGCATATTGAGCATATTCTCAATTAGCAACTGAGAAATCAAACAACGTTTATAAAAAAAAAACAAATACAGGTTAAAATCCATAAATCAACCTCCAGGTTGATTCGTCTTGCTATCATAATAAATACCGTTACTTACACAACTGTGTGGTTGATAATAATAATTTGCATAATGATACCACAGTATAGTTACTGTGATGATACTCTCCCTTTCCATTAAACAATGACAGTTATAAATAAATGTCAACTCCTGCGTAGTCGTTCATACTATTTCGTTAATAATTCTAAAATCTTTTCGAAAGCTTCTGCCAACTGAGTCTTATTTCAATTTTCAATGTCTTGTCTACTTCTATTATTTTTGGGTCAAGGAGGAATTTTTATGTGTATCACTATTTGTATCTAAAATTCATTCTATTTCTTCTTTTGATCTTAGGATCTTTGATATAATACGCTGCTGAACAACTTAAATTTACCCCTAAACTGAATATCCAGGTATGAACTTGTTTCTTCGTAATAACAGGCGGTCCAGCCAATTGGTGTCCTTATAATAATGACGGCAAATTCTTTAGAAATCAGTTGCACTATTTCTTTGCAACCTTTAAATATTTACCAGTCCGAGTTATTTCTATCCGCGTTCAGTTCATGGTCGACGTGGCAAAAGACACGACTTGTCGTTCTCAGGCTCTTGCACATGTTTAGAATGCTATATTAAAGCGTAGCCTTGATGCAGTTAATGTTTCAAACACTGTATACGATAACAGTCTCCTAATTATTTCATAGGCGTCCATTGTTCGCTTGCAAATATGTACCATTGAATTGCAGACCATTTTGATTTATGGATAACTATTCGAGTTCTAACTGAAGAGCACCAATACCATCTGTTTTTTTTTTGGTAGAATCTACAAATACCTAAAGACATAAGGTCTAGAAGTTAGTAATAACCTCAAGATTTATAAGCTGAAGTATCTATGGTAACTTGTTATCAGGGGACAGGTTGCTGAAACTCCAAATATTTTCCTTATCTCAACAAAAAGTAACGTTAGCTTTGAAGAACAAAATTTTCCACGTTCGCTTCACGGTTGTTAACGTTTTTTGTATAATCTCTTAAAAGGATAACGGAACCGAAAGAGTTGTAACTTGTAAAATTTTAGCATTTATGGCCGACTTTTACTTTTTACAACTGTTGTTTTATTATGCTCTTGCGACGTTCACTAAAGTAGTTTTGACTCTGGAACACCATCACTTTTATTTGTTGAGTATATTATTGTTACTGTTACTTATATCTTATGGAGTTTTCGCTTTCACAAAGTGCCGCCTATTTGTGTTGTCTAAACGTGAGTACTAAAGATACTTATTTCCAAAGCTCCAAGTATAAAAAAAATGTATTACTTTAGTGCCAAGTAAATTCTTCATAAAACAAAGCTATGTTATAGTAAATGGAGAGTTAAGAATTGTGTACCACGTTTGCCTATTTTAAGTATTTTATACATTGAGCTAGCAGACTCCTTACTTTTTTAATATATACCACACTCGCGCCTCCCACAGGTATGCAGAAACTACGGACTGCCACGTGCTTACGATTCTTACATACTTCTTTAGCTTCTTCAACATTCATACATTTCAGCACACCCGTACACGCCGGAACTCGACATTAAGATCGGCGTATGTCCTTCCCGCTATCTTTTGAATTTGTTTAAATATTGGAAATACTTGATATAATGCAAATCAACATCTAATTCTTTTATTCAAGACATACTACCGTTTTGTTGGGAAAAAGAAGCGACGCAACAAGCTCCCACTCGCCAGCTAGAAGTGTATTTCTTTGACTTGATATTAAACAATGTAATAACAAAGATACACCGAAAGTATCGATAAGCGTTAGTGAGACTCAAGTGTTCAATGTAACTCCTTGTAACAAATCAAGGTCAGAGGGAAAAGTGTGTTCAGGGAGTATTCCATTAATATGAATCAATATAAGTAAAAGATAATATGTTTGCAGCAGTGATAGCCTAGTGATATAACCATTGGACTGCCAAATCAAAGGTTTCGAGTTCGAATCCAAGGCACGAACCTCTGACTTTTCGAAGTCATGTACGTATTAATAGTTAACTACGCGCTTAAACGGTGAAGGAAAACATCGAAAAGAAACCTGCTCGTCTGAGATATTTTCTTGACGGCGTGTGTAGTCCAACAAGCATTAGGCTAGCGAAAGCGTGGTGGACCATAGCCTAATCCTTCTGATTGTGAGAGGAGACCCGTGCCCATCAGTGGGATATATAATGGGTTGATTATGTATATGTTTGAGTATTTCCAAAACAAACATTGAGTCACGCCCCCCGGACAATGTGCCGCTGTTACTGTAGTAAACTACGACGACGGTTACGTATACCGCACCTGAGCCAACATCCTTGTTTGCGCAACATGTCACGTGGCCTGTTCAATAATATTTTCTGGTTAGGTTGCTATGTATATCTCGTGGAAGAACTAGAATTGCAATCAGTAAGATTATTAATAGGCCACATACATTCTGATTATTGAAAATTATGGTACAAGAACTGAGCAGATATGTATTCACCAATGATTCTCTTTACCTTGGAGAGTGCTGATATATAAAAGTTCAAAAAATGATTTCCCGATAATAACATATTATTTTGCAATTATGATTATAATTAGCTAAGTGTCCTACTGCTGCCTCCCTCTTATGTGTCCATCTATCATGATCTGGGCTATTTGGACCCAATCTGCATTAAGGGTAGCAAAATAGTTTTTAGTCTGCCACGACGCCGCCTATCGGTATCAGGGCTTCACTTAGTGCTAATTTTGGCCAACCGATCTTCGGACATACGACACATGGCCAGGCCAGCCCATTCTGCAATTAATCATCAAAAATAATGTTGTCCTTTAAACTATACAGACCATACAGAACATTTTCATTTCAGTATAATCTATTTAATAGATAATTGTTTATTTTATGCAGCCTTGCCAAAAATCTTCAATGCCAATATTTTCTAAAGACTTAGACAATCAAGATTACAAAAAGTCTGTTAAATTAGAATGTCGGACCGGCCAGAGTAACTGTTGAAATTAAACGAAGAACCAAATTATTTCAGGTCACAACAGAAGAACCATACGCATCTTGATTGCATAAGAAAATGAAGTACTTGCCTATAAAGATGTCTTCATTCAAGGTCAAATCAGTCTTTTGCTTAAAGCGAAGCTATTTCATAATTTAAAACGTCTGAATAAGCAACAAGCCGTGCCTGTGAGCGTATCCTTAACGACTACGCTAAATGTTTAGTAAAATTTAGATTTTCAGTAAAAATCAGCTTTGTTCAGTATAAATAAGACAGGTTTACGTTTGCACACCATCAGAGACTGCACGTCACAGCTTCCAAGTAGGTTGATGACGATGCAATATTATTATAACAGAACCATGTCATGTAGGTGCTGATTACATTGCTTTGCTTGTTATCTTACATCTTGTGCATAGTACACTGATATCAGTATTTTGACAGCTGTCCTCAATAAGACCATATCTTATTTCATAAAATGTTCTTACAATAAAGACTAGTTGGAGACATGGAACATTTATATTGTAACTAGCTTCTGCCCGCAGCTTCGCTCACGTGAAGCTATATCAGGAGTAAAAATGGATAAACCAACATTGATGATCTATTCTTTGTATGGGCCTCTATACATCAGGGAGGTCAAGCTGTATCTCAGGATTCGTTTAATTAATTGAGATAAGAAGTTCACCAGTTTTTAAGTTGGAGCATATATTTTATAACAGTGATAATAAAATTAAAATCTATTCAGTAGTTTTTGCACCAACCCGTAACAAACAGACAAGAATTTTAAAAAACAACAAATCTTTCGGATTCGGAGACGTTTATTATATTATTTAGTTTATTATATTATTTACCCACATGGTTTTTTTTAAATATCTCCAATGAACAGTCACAGCTTTTTACAATTTTATAATAGTAGAGATTTGTGATACTATGTATCTCGACTTGCGAATTTGACATATCTTATGTCGATATTACCGTTACCTAGAAAAACAACAAGTTAATGAATACTTAAATGTTTACCGATGTTGTTTCTTTTATTCCTTTCCTATATCATACAGGCACAGAAAAATGAATATTGTTTTCAAATTTTGATTTTTTCCAATAGTAAGGGCAAACGAGCAGATAGATCACCTGATGGTAATGATCGCCCATGGACATGCGCAACACCAGAGGAGGTACAAGGGTTTGGGCGTTAATTGTTGTTTAATCAGTCATGAACTGTCGTCGCCATCTAGAGCTCCAAATGTAAAACATGTATTTTTAAAAGAGTAGGAAAGTTTAAATCAAATGTTTGCATTTTAATACCTACGTCAAATGTTTGTTGATTCTTTCAATTTAGAGTACCCAAATAAAGAAGAAAGAAATCATAAAAATGTAAAAGCTTTACCAAAATATTGGAATTTGCCAGGTAGCTTGAAACATGTTTCATTCATATATATTCTTTACCTATTCTAGATTCATGATTGAGTTACGTGCTCAGTTTTTGTACACGCATAACCTGGCCTGGGGAATGTGTAATTGCTTATTATTCTAGGTCAATAACGCAGGAGTATTTTTTTATACCACGAGTGGTAGCAAAGAAGCTTACCACCTTACCTGATGGTAAACAGTTACCGTAGCCTATGGATAGACGTCCAATATCAGAGGAGCCGTTCGCGCATTGCCGACCCTATAAAAACCTTTTGTTTGCATCACCTTCACCAAAATAGTTACATAATCATGTACCTTTTTTTTAAATCTTAATTTTCATTTAGGGGTTTTTATCCAATTAGGACATGTCAACCCCATCGTATCTTTTTACAGTATTATTTTGTAATAAGTTATTTACTGCTGATCGGCTGTAGCCAGTCGACATAATTTTTTAGCTGCATCTGACTTTGGTCGTGATAGAATGCTTTGGATTAGACCCACATCCACAACATTTAACTTTAATTCCCTAATTAGCAATTTACGCTCATCTTTGTTCCTGACACACTCCATCAGCAAATGTTGCACATCCTCAGTTGGGTGATTCAGTTTTTTTCATTAGATAGGCAAACTTTGCCGATGGATAGTGTCCGGATCTAAGTCAAAATCATGTACCTACTTACATGGTAATATATTGTAATTATAGGTGAAAACACAGATGATGAATAGTTTACAAAGCTGCACACACATCAATACTTACTTAATATTCACAATATTGTGTTATTTTATGAGGCTGATGACGGCATCAACCATCTGCCGCTGCAGCTGTCACCAAGGTTAACTTCATAGCCTTATTTTGTGCTACTGGTCCTTTTTCATTCAAATCAAAGTGTTTTATGTGCACATGTTGGGTTAAAATTGCTACTTGGAAGGAGTTGAAAGCTGTTTTATGGATATTTAAGTGTGTTGCCAAGTACCAGTCACTGTGCAGCTTGAATGTATAAATAACTTCGCTTCGTCTCAGTAATGCCTGTTCCCAGGTTATCATTAGTTAGTACGTACCTATTTCTCTATGTGGGATAAAAAATTGTTCAGACCAAGCTGAGTTACTTAGTCAAGAAGTGGAATTGACTGACTTGTCAAAGTCAAATATTTTATTTCAATTAGATGAGTAAGTAATACAGGTAACTTTTGAATTGTCATAAACTAGGTGCGCTTGGATGACAAACAGAAAATTATTACAACAATGTCAACAACAAGTATCTATATATATTGTAGTAACATCCTTTAAAAATCGGTTTTCATTTTGGTCTTATATTATGAAAAATGTAAAAAAGCTATGTCTGTATATTGAACATATTTAAAAAAAAAACCAAGTGCGTCAGGGTACTTATTATAAAAGTCTCCGAACCCAAAAATGAGATTTTTAAAATTCTTGTCTGTTTGTTACGGGTTGGCGCCAAAACTACTGAATAGAATTTAATTTTGTTATCACTGTTAGAAAGTATGTGGTCCAAATTAAAAACTGGTATACTTCGTATCTCAAATAATTAATCGGAACCTTAGATACAGCTTGACCACTCTAATGTATAGAGACCCATACAAAGAAGAGATCATCACTGTTGGTTTTTGAGCTTCAATTGAGCGAAGCCGCGGGCATATGCTAGTATAGTATAAATACATAATATATTATTGCAGCATGAATAGTATTATAATAATTTTCGCTTTTCATTTTACTGGGCACCCCAGAAGTTTAAAAAAAACAAATTAATCGTATATGTCGTAGGTATAGGATTCCTGTCCATTATCGCCTCAGTACACCGTATGTCTCTGATAAATATACCAAATTATACACGTCTATAAGTATTCGCAATTTTAAAAAAAAGTACACTACACAGAGATCCAGCTTTTAGCTTTAGGAAAACTTCCATCTATCAACGTAGAACCAAATATTTAACAGTAGGAGAGTTTTGAGTCAATCATGTATTTAGGTAGGTAAGATATTGAGAATTTGCGGATGGATACTTCAAATTAATGTCTGGTCAGATCTCACGGTCATTCTATTTACCGAGGAATATATTATATGTATACCTGACATTATATATGTAGATACAACATGGCTCTCGAGCCTTTGTACCAGAGCCATCAGGTTCCTAACCTTTGTAGCAGCACACACAGCAGCCAACACACTGGGAGTGTGCGGCAAAGATTGTGAAAGGTTTTTGGGAAGATCATTCAGTCCCGTTTTTATTTCTTGATACTTAAAAGAATGTGAATTTACAGTTTCAGTAAATAAATAGTACCTAATTAAGTGTTTCACCGTGCCAAGAAACAGTCGGCTGATTAATTCTACAGAAGGATTTTTTATTCAGTTGCACTTTTTCAACGAAGTAAATGTAAACAACACATAGTTTTATATTTACATAGATCAGGGCGACTGTCAATTCAAATATTAAAATGTAAAGAATAAGAAAAAATCTAATTTTGCTAACTCACTGCTGATACCTAAGTATAGGTATATTTCTCCAACGAAACAAGTGAGCAAAACTTGGACGGTAATTTGTAAACGTAAACAGCGTTGTAAAATTACCACCGACGTCTAATAAATTCTGTCACGGAATAAGCAAGACACACTAACCTCGGCGTAATGTCTATTCATACCGTTTTCGAAACGGGAAAGATATTTGAAGGAAAATCGAAACGAATTCCTGTCACAAAATGGTTGGAACAATAAATCCATCGGGCTGGCATTACGCGCAATTTGGCACGCACTGCGCGTCGCGCCAAGGACCCATGTAGGCAGTCCTCGTTCGGTATTCAGCCGGCCGCTCTGACCGCATCAGTATTCCGAGTGGCGCTGCACAACTTTGGCATTCACGAAACGTAGCGACACTACGTCATGCTTGAGCCGAGGTGTGTCGAACGAACAGCAGGGACGCACTTAACGTACTTACTTTTGTTGTTAATTTATTACATTAATGGTCTAAAATCAAATAATATTTCTTTAGAATTTTGATTAGAATCATTAAAATAAAGTGGGCATTTACTAATAATTTTAATCGCAAGAAAAGTTATCACTATTCTTGCTTGCAATACTGTACTGTACTTATTTTTTTAGTTATTCAATACAAGAGGATATCAAAGGCATGCGTTAAGGAATGTACGTTACTATACTTACATATATCTTTGAATACCTACTTTATAATTTGACACACGTTCGATGTGTCTAAAGAGGATGGGTGAGCCAATATATAGGTACTTAGATACGTAATGTGAATTGCGCGGATTCCTCCCAACCCATAACATCAAATTTCCAAAACTACTCAGTTTTCGACATCAACCTCAAAATGATAATGTAAAGCTTTTCTATGCCGTAAAAATGGATGCTAGGAGTAGTTATTAGCATTGAAATATTCATAGTTTATCTTGATCAGTGTATGTAATTTACATAGGTACATACATAAAGTCACATCTCTTTCCCGTAAGGGTCGGCAGAGACCACAGACTTCCACTTGCTACGATTCTGACATACCTCTTGAGCTTCATCAACACTCATCAATCTTTTCATACATGAGCGTCGGTTTAGGGTACTCTTGACCGAGCCATTCTTCAGAACGTCCTCAATCTGATTTCTGAACGTTCGCCTAGGCCTTCCCATTCCTACACTCCCATTCACTTGACTCTTGTATATTTATTTAGTCAGTCTCCTTTCACTAATTCTCTCAACATGACCAGACCAAACCATCTTAACATACCTTTCTCTATTTTAGTTACTACATCTTCATTCACACCTCAACGTTCCCTTATCACACTATTTCTTATCCTGTCAAGTTTATTTGGTAACTTACTATGTTAAACTAATTTGTGGCATTGAAGAAAAACCGGTGGCAGTGCCATCATGAACATTGTAAACGAGTGTAATACTTAAGTCTTGATTTTCAACGACAGTTAGTTCATAAGCTGATGATGATGTTTCAGATAATCTATTAACCGATGCCTGTCGCAAACAATCAGAACTCTTGATACGGTGAGCGTTGATAATGAGCGCAAGTTCGTGAGGATCGATTAACACGTGGCAGTACACGTTAAATGTATTAATGCAATTGACGTAAAACGAAAACTTAGGCTAGTTCTCATGCTCCCGCTAAATGTTATACACACACAGTTTGACGCACATCGCTCGTTACATACAGATATTTATCAGTCATCGTGTTGTCAAACTGATAGGTCGCGGTTTTTACCCTGTCCTTTGAAGCATGTGATGTTGTTTAACACAAAAATATACATTAGCCGTGCACGAACCACGCCTTTGTTGGACAGAAAATAACTAATTTATTATATCTATTATAGGCTACCTACTGAAAACAACGATGAACTTCAATAAAAATAAACGATGTAAGATAAACACGTCGTATTGAGAACACCAGTGCCTGTTTGTAGAATAATGAGATGAGATGACTCATTCACGGGATCTTTACGATGTACGTACTTATAAAAAAGGTCTCACAGTTAAAAAGGTGCATGTCAGTATCAGTAGTTCACACTAAACGATTGCCATCTGATTGAAGAGCTTCACGGAAAATAATGACCTGGTGCAACACCAATATCTAATCCGTGACGATTGCAATAGGTCTGAGACTTGCGTGAAGAATGTATTAGTCCGTAAAGATACCAATTAGGACTTTGGATACCATAATACCATTGGTCTGGGTGCCTGCGAGCCGAGTATCGATAGTTTAGATACAGTGTAATCGTGCTTTGCCGTTGTTGAGCATAGAATGTGGACCCATCCACAACTGGCCATGACAGTAACAACGTCCCCCCTTTGATCATCTTAAATGTTATTAAGGAAACCACAAATTACATTAACATAAAAAAATAGAAACAATAACAGACTAGCTAGTTAACATGTCGTTATTTTGATACTTAATCATAATATAACGTCAACACAGACATGCTATACCGGTGGATAATACTGCGGGATTTAAGTTATCACTATTTGAAGGTCGTAGTTCCACGAATTATGCTATAGACACTATTATTACCTCTTTTATATTAAAATAATACAATAATTCTCAATTCTCAATTCTTTATTGCATTCCATAATGTAATGTAGGTAATAATTAATACAGATGTTAGGCTTAAAATTAGAATCAATTATGGACCCTGTCGGGCACAGCACAGTTTACTAGGAGAGAGGAGGAAGAGCGCTGATTCATTTGAATAAAAAAAAATATACTTACTGTAGAATATTAATAATTATTATTATCTACTCATTCATACATCTATTGTTTAATTATCATTCTTTTATTTATTTATTAAATCGTATTTATTATTGTAAACAAAATTATTGCACTATTTATGATATTTAATGAACTTATAGTTTATTTTCTAATTTAAATTATATTAATTTTTATAGAATAGTTATTAAATTATTATTATTACCTAACGCTAATTATTATTAAATATCATTTATTACTTTCATAATTAAATATTTTATATAGATAGATAGATAGATAGAATATACTTTATTGCACACCAAAATAATGCTAAGTACAAGCTTCCAAGTATTAATCCTAGAATGGTACAATGGGCGGTCTTATCGCTAAAAGCGATCTCTTACAGACAACCTTTGGATGGACTGAAGAGAAAAGAAATCATTAACAAGGTAGTCAGGTGTACATAATAGAAACAAGAGAAACAATAGAAACAATCTATACTTATAATAAAACATGCAAACACATAAAATACAGAAAAAAAAGAAAAAAAAATAGTAATTCCTAATAATTAAATGTATACGTATATATGCTATATATAAGAAATAAATATATATCTATAATAAATAAATATATATATATATTTATATAATTATGTTATACATAAATGAATATTAGTAAAGTAATACTATAATGATAGTAGGTAAAAAATATGGAGAACATGTCAACTACAACGACAGATAATGTTCCTTAACCATTTTTTTAAATGTAGCCAATGATTGTGCACGCCTAACTGACACAGGCAAGGCATTCCAAAGCCGTACAGCTTGCACGGAAAAAGCCCTGTCAAGGAAAATCGTGGAATGTAATGGCATCTCGAGCCTCAAATTTTCCGATGATCGCAGATATCTAGTATGTGTGTCATGAAGGAACTGAAAACGTTCTTTAAGATAAAGGGGAGTAGAAGGATTGAACAGAACACTGTAGAGAAGGAACAGTATATGTGAATTCCGGCGAAGACGTATTGGGAGCCACTTGAGTTTTTTGCGAAAATCCGAGACATGATCATATTTGCGCAAGCCAAATATAAATCTTATGCAGAAGTTCTGGAGCCGCTCAAGTTTATTTAGCTGAACTTCGGTGATATCGAGATAGCTGACATCGGCATAATCAAGGATAGGGAGTAGAAGGGTCTGTGCTAACGCAATTTTGGTGGCAGTTGGT
Organism: Acronicta leporina; assembly: GCA_947256265.1. NCBI lineage: Eukaryota > Metazoa > Arthropoda > Insecta > Lepidoptera > Noctuidae > Acronicta > Acronicta leporina. The sequence continues at coordinate 14,742,603 of OX366525.1, read as the reverse complement.
AAGAAGTTACGTAACCTCCTTAGCGATCCAGCTGATGCGAACAATTTTCGACTGACTTCCTGTAGCTGAGGACCCCAAGAAAAATTTTTGTCGATGAATATTCCCAAGTTCCTAACCTCATTACTGATTGGAATGTTATTGCCGTCGAAACTAACTTGTGGGATCCGAGTCCAGTCTATTCTTAAATTCATTCGGGGACTGCCAACAACGATGACCTGGGTTTTTGTTGGATTAATCTTAAGTCCGTGGGCTTTACTCCAATCGTTGATGGAAACTAAATCTTTATTAATCGCATCAAATGCATTTGGCAGCTCAGACAGGGAAGCATGTTTGTAAATTTGCAAATCATCTGCGTATAGGTGGTAGGAAGAAAGAAGTTTATGGGAAATGGAATTTATAAATATTGCGAATAGTAAAGGAGATAAAACGCCACCCTGCGGTACACCAACATAAGTATTACACCAAGAAGAGGAAGTATCTTCTATGGTTATACGTTGACGGCGACCAGACAGGTAACTACGAAACCAGTCAATTGCCCTTGGAGATATGTTAAGTGAGCATAGTATGGCAAGCAGGATGTCAAAATCAACGGTATTGAATGCATTGCTGAAATCTAGCAAGCAAAGAACCGTTAGATTTCCAGTTTCCATACTTGTCCTAATGTCATCCGTGATCTTGGTTAGGGCAGTAGTGGTACTGTGTCCAGGACGAAATCCAGATTGGAAAGGATTAAGGAGATTATTCTTACAAAGGAAACTACTAAGTTGATTGTGAACAAGACGTTCTAGGACTTTAGAAAGAAAAGGAAGTATGGATATTGGCCGATATTCAGCGAAAGAAGTAGGATTAGGTTTTTTGGGTAAAGGAGTAATAAGAGCGTCTTTCCATGAAGTTGGAAATTGACCGGAGGATACGGAGTAGTTAAGGATATGACATAGGACTGGAAGGATTTCGTCAAGAATAGGGAGTATCATCTTTCGGCTGACACAATCGCTACCAACTGCGTTGGATGTAATAGATACTATGCTCTTTTTAACATCACAATCGGAAAATCGACTAAAGACAAAACCAGGATAGTCGGGAGTTGGAAGGGTTGAAAGATGATGTATTGTAGATGCTTTCAGGGTCCCGTTACAATGAGACGAAGATGAGAAATGTTGATTCAATGAATCGATATCTAAGTTTTTAGGAATATTACTTTGGCTCTGTCTTCCAACTCCCATTGATCTTAGAAATTTCCAGACTTTAGCTGGGTCTCCATTTTCTACAGAGCCGTGGATATAGTGGCGTAAAGCGTCCCTACACACCCTATTACAGCGATTCCGAGCAGTTACATAATTTTCCCAGTTGCGTGAATCTGGGCGACATTTGTATTTGGTTTTTGCAACCGCCTTCTTATGCATAATGCTTCTAATGTCGTCCGTTAACCAAGGTGCAGGGAGATGTTTCAGCTTTACTGCACGTAAGGGAGCATGCACGTCATAAAGCTTAGTTAAGCTGTCAGTGTAAATACTGATCTTATCTTCAACTGACTCAGTATTGAAAAGCGGAGTCCAGTCAATGTTTCTCGCATCAGCACGGAGATCATCAACATTCATACCATCAAAATTACGCAGTAAGAGAGTTTTGGGCTTTGCCTTAGGTGGGCGAATTTTATACGATAGGAATAGAAGATCATGGTATGAAAACATATCTGCTGGGAATTGACCATGCTTGGTAACATGTTGCGAAGAGGAAACCATGATGAGATCTAGGAGTGAGGGATTACAATTAGGGAAATGGTGAGTTGCGCTTAAAGGCAGAATAGACAAGTTCAGTGATTGCAACACCGATTTAAAAGAAGAAGAGCGAAAATCTTGCTTCAATAGGCAGGTATTGAAATCGCCCATAATTATGGTGTGACTGTAAGAAGGAGTAAGGTTTTCTAGGATGGCTTCAAAAGAGGAAAAGAAGTCTATATGTGACGATGGACTGTAGTAAACACCTAGAAGAATTTTAGTGTGGATAAAGTCGACTTCTAAAAAAAGATGCTCTCCAGCATTTTGTGGAGGTGGTTGTGGTGACGCATCAATTATTGTAAAAGGAATATGAGAACGAAGATAAATGGCAACACCACCACCTCCACTGCCTGTGCGATCGTTACGTATGAGTTGAAAACCAGGAAGGGAGTATGAGGTAGAAGGGAATATACAGCAGTTTTTTTTTTTTTTTTTTTTTTTCCTCATTTTAAAATATAGGTCGAAAGAGGTATGAATTTCCAGTGATTATAATTTATCATTCAAGTATTCCGTTATGTTATAGTAACTTTTATCTATTAAAAATAGTTTTAATTTATTTAAAAAACTATTATATTTATTTTCATTTTTAATGAACTCTGGTAGCTTGTTGTAAATTTTTATAGACATTACAAGGGGGCTGGAGGCATGTATTGTGAGTCGGGAAGTAGGTAGGTTTAGCCTGTCTTTGTGTCTTAGCGTAAATTTACTTTGTATTTTTTCTCTTTTAGTGTAGAATTCCGGGTATTTACGTACGAATTTACCTATTTCAAATATATATATACATGGTAAGGTTAGTATTTTAAGTTTTCGAAAATGTGGTTTACAACTATCGGAGTCTTCAATGTTTACTATAATTCGAATCAATTTCTTCTGCAGGGTGAGTAGTGATGGTGCGTCCGTGCTGTTACCCCATAAGATTACACCGTATTTGAGCCATGCATAGGCATACGCGTAATATGCCACAAGTGCCGTGTTTAGATCAGTTGTTTTCTTGATTTCACGGAGGGCGTAAGAAAATTTTGAAATTTTTGCTTTTACTTTTTGGATATGCCTTTTCCAATTAACGTGTGAGTCTATATCTAGGCCTAATAGGGTGAATTTTTTTACAACTTCTAATTGAGAGCCATTAAAGCTGAAATTTATATTTATTGGTGCTTTTTGATGAGGGTGGAAAGTTATGAGTTTGGTTTTATTGAAGTTAATTTCAAGATTATGTTTGGTCATCCAATTTGTTGTCGTATCAAGTATCGATTTTAATTTTTCATTTAAATTGATATTGTTTTCACATGAGCTAAGTATTGACACATCGTCCGCAAATAAAACACACGGTTCATTGATATTTTTAGGAAGGTCGTTAATGTATATTAGGAATAGGAGACATCCTATGACACTTCCTTGTGGAATTGAAGCATTAATTAGTTTGTTGTCGGACCGGATTAATTCTATAACATTTGTTTTATTATTGTAAAATTCTATTTCCACTACTTGTTCTCTATCCTTTAAATAAGACGTGAACCATTCATGGCATTTGCCGCGGATTCCTACACTGTATAATTTATTTAATAATATATGGAATTGCACTTTGTCGTACGCTTTTGTCATGTCGAGCAGAATTCCTACTACTACTACTAATAACATACCATCACGCCTATTTTCCCCGAAGGGTTAGGCAGAGTCGTACTAATGTACACCCACAGTTCGCCGGTATGTTTAGGTCCCATGTAATAGGGGGCGAGCCTATTGCCATTAACCGGGCACAAATTCCAAACTCCGAGCTGTTACTGGGAATTTCATAGAAACACCCAATAACACTTTGCTCGACCTGGGAATCGAACCCAGGACCTCAAGCGTAGCAGTCGCGCTCAGGACCATTAGGCAGTAATACAATAATATAGGTAATAATACAGATATAGTACAATAATGTAGTTATGTCAATAAATTCATTGCATTATATATTTATATTTATTTCAGCTATTATTATGATAATATATTTTGCGTCTTTCAAAATTACACAAATAGGTGAAAAGTTACCTAAGCCACGTCATTAAAATCATCATCATCATCATCATCAGCCTATAATAGTCCACTGCTGGACGTAGGCCTCCCCCAATGTGCGCCATTTCACCCATTAAAATCATAGCAAACTGTAATATAAAGTATTGAAACCCAAACAGTCATTAATTACAGGTTAGCTATAGGTAGATACATGGCGGAAATGCGTAGGCATTGAGGAGATTTGCCAACGCCTATAAAACTGCGCTAGCCATTAAAATAGTGACCACTGGCTTGATAAATACTGGTGTTATTATAGCAACAGAGCTATTTGTGAACCTAATGAATGGAAATTCGTTTGTAGGTTACGTTGTACGAATCACAAACGCAGTCGATACGATAAACAAAATTGCCAACTGAAAAGCTGTAGATATTATAAATAGCTTTGAATGTATAAAAGTTTAATGCCGAGAACTTACTGAGTAGTCCTTGATTTTAAGCATCTTGAGATGTTAAATTATCATCTTCAGCTTGCTCGAAATGTGTTAAGCTTTAAACGCAATAATTAATGGTATCGTTAAAGTGTGCTAGACATTTGCATAAAATTCATACGATACAACAGTAGAAATATGCGCATAAACAGATATTAGTTTATTTTAAATGTACACCACTTGCCGCAGCGACCTCTTCTATGTTAATTTGAGGCTTCAAAAATGACGTTCAAAAAGTACTACACTAGTAGTCTATATTGAATAAATGATTTTGACTTTGACTTTGACTTTGACTTTAATAATAGCTAAATTAAAAGGAAGGAGGCTTATGTCTTTAAAAAAGCTGAAACTAACATTACTGAATCCTACACCAAGCTTCGGCGTATAATACTCGTAAGTAATATTTTTTGGCAATTTATGGGTAAATAAACCGACAGGCGGCGTCGCGGCAGACCAAAAAAGAGATGACGTGACGATTTTGATACCTTTAGTGCAGATTGGGTTCAAATAGCACAAGATCGTGATAGATGGAGACATGAGGGGGAGGCCTTTGCCCAGAAGTGGGACACAATGGGCTAATCATAATCATGGGTAAATATGTATAATATGGTAAATTTTAAGTGTGATACCGTATTAGAATCTATATACATACCATCACGCCTATATTCCCCGAAGGGTTAGGCAGAGGCGTACTGTACACCCACAGTTCGCCGGTATGTTTAGGTCCCATGTAATAGGGGGCGAGCCTATCGCCATTAACCGGGCACAAATTCCTAACTCCGAGCTGCTACAGGGAATTTCATAGAATCACCTAGGTAACATAATGATGATTGATTTGAAAATTCGCGTGGAGTCCGTCTCTGGCAGCTACACCGCGCTGTATTCTTATTCACGATACGTCCGCACGAAGGACGCAGGAGCACGGCCGGGACAGATGCGCTCGAGTAAATCGTGATCCGAAATTCCCCCCTCCCTCCACCCTCACGCTGCGCGCTCCGCAAAGTGCTTTTATCGACGCTGAGTAGATATTGTGTCAGCATAATGGTAACACATGGTAAGGAGAAAAGAGTGCCAATGTTTTGAATGACAATAAGAAACCCGAGTCCTGTGAAAATTGTATGGTGGCTACAGAATTCTGAAGAATTCGGCACGCCATTTTGTTTTATGTTCCATTTCTTATTCAGGTTCTTGGATATTTCGCAAATATGTGAGGTACCTTACATAACATTTTACGGATCATTTGGTTCGCTATTACACTTATAGATTATGGAACGAGTACCTACCGCCGAAGTATGCTCGACATCGTAAAGGCATTGCCACATCGGTCACGCACTACCGACTGTCGGTCAGTGGCGTGTCGGTCCCACGTCGCGACACGCTTCGCGAGCCAAGCGCGAACTGCTGATGCGCTTTCTAACGATCTTGGATATTGGCCATGCGTGTGATAATTTAATATACTTACATCAAAATATATGAGAAGGAATGGGTTATCGACCGTATTAAGTTCCATGAAATATAGCATGCTTAAATCAAGGCTAGAAGAAGACCGATTGGCAAGGACACGATACCAGTAGTATTATGACGACGGACGACACGATTTTACATTGACTGACATTTCTGTATATAGCCTATTGGTCAAAGCCTGCCGTTGCAAGAGCGGGGTCAGAGTTTGACTCCACGGATTGTTACTTATTCTAGTGGCAACGAAGGAAAGTCTTGGTATTTTATGCTTCCAGCCAGCGAGCCTGAATACAGAATAATTCACCATGGAAAAACATCATCTACATCACCGTTACCGAGGACAATGAAATATTTTTTCTCCATTTGGGGACGAAGGCACCAGGGCAGATGGGAGCAATTCTTATAGTATACAATTGCGTATAGTATACGAATTACCTATAACAACTTATATACCTATTCCACACTGAACCATGAAGAGAATGTCCGAAGAAAAAACTGGATGTGTTTTATATTAGGTGGTTTATTAGCAAAACTTTACTAAACAAATAATACACTTAGATTTACTTACACATTTTAGAAAAAATCATACGGTTTCTTATTTGTAATAACTAGATCTTACGTGAGTTCACCCAATAACAAAGCTTACCGGTTTAAAAGCGAGATTCCAACGGCCAACAAAAAGCGCGGGTTAATAAATAAAATGTATCAGATACGAGTCATCGTGCCGGCCAACGGAACGGTCACGGCCGGTGAGCGTCACGGGACGCGACTCTCCCGCACACGACACGCTTCGCCAAACCAGTGTGAACCAGCCTTTATTTATGCATAATCTTTTTGATCTAGGTATATGAAATAATAACACGTTTTTGAATTGTCTTCTACAGTCTATCCCAGTTAACTTGTCTTTTTTAGTAAACAAATATGGCGTCCTAGGGACCATTGACCAGGAACCAGGCACAATTGATAGTGGTTAGATAGTGTTGGGAAATCATGAATGAATGACTGAACTAAATACTCTTAGCAAAGAATGAATGATTCTCACCTTGACGAGTAGGTACTGAATTGATCTTTTAATTTTAAATATGAAATGAATGTGTGGATATGAATAAATAAAACGACAAACTGCCAAATATTAATTTATTACTCGTATTCCTCTAAAATCTGATGGCTCTGAAGAGTCATCAGATTCTGACACATGTATTATGAACCTCTGGGTCGGTGCATCTGATGCAGTATCTATTATGTCATCGAGCTGCAACATTTTATCCTCTTCCTTGATTACATGATTTATGCAATTGGTCCATGACACCGTGCCTATTTTTGTTAAGCCTTCTTTAATCAATTCCTTGACATGAGCCATTTTAAAAGATTTATTATTTTTGCGAACATGGCCTTTTAATTGTGCCTGTATTAATTCTATGTTATTTAATTCGCAATGATAAGGCGGAAGTCGTAACACAATAACATTTTTACTGGCTGCCATTTCATTTGAACTTGAAATTACAGTTCAGTTGTTCATTCACATAAATCAAAATCATTTATTATTTTGTCACATCCTTAAAATTGGTATACAATCTAGAGTTTTGAAATGTCAAATTGTCATGATTATTTTAATCTGTGAAAATGAAATTACACAAAATGTCGTTTTCATTAAAAATAATAGGCTTTTATAGTGATTTCGAAGCAGTTTTTGGTGTAATTTAGAGTGTATGTGTATAATGTAAGTGTTAATAAAATCGTTTCCTACATCAAGTGCGTGATTAAAGAAAAACTTGTGATTTTCGCATCGGGCAGGGTTTGTTTACCAAAAAAGACAAGTCCAAAAAAATGGACTGTATATGCAAGTCTTGCTTGCTTGAATACAGGGCGGCAACAAACGCAATAAGTACAATCATAAGGAAAAAATTAATACTTCGACCAAAAGCAAATCATGTAGGTAAAGCAAACCCGAGTTATTTGGTTATTACTATTTCAAATATACTAGTGGGTTGCATTAGGTACCTCCTTGATCCTCCTAGATTTGTGATCCGAGTATTTGCAGGCGTATTAAGAGTATAATAAAACCAACAACAATCTGTGGTAACATATCTAAAAAATTACAGATCATGATTATGAAACTAACGATAATATAACAAAAAATTTAAGTAGAAAAACTGGCCCGAACTCTACTGACGTCATATCAGAGTAATTTGTTAAACCTACATGAGAGGTAGGAATTCGTAGAGCAAACACTTCCCCTGTTGAACCACTCCGGGCGCACGATAACGCGATAAAGTTGACAAGCTTGTGATAACGCTGTAACAAATAGTAATATCACATGAGCAAGCAACATGCGTCACTCACTGGATTAAGTAGAGAACTGATGAGCGTTTCGCAAAATTGTAATATAATGGGGTGAATACTTACAACAGATACTGATGAAAAATAAAGCAAGGTCGTACGCGTTCGCAGTTCGCAGTTAACAGGCATAAAAATTATATTTAATTTTATTGAAAGTTTTGCGTACCCTTGCTGTGTATGATGCAAAATATCATCAAAGAGAAGCTCTATTTATTATTTTGTACTTACAAGATAAATTGTATTAAGGTTTTATTTGGATTTATTAAGAACGGTTCTATTGATTGTAAGTTTAACTACTCCAGCAATTTTGAAAATAGACCTATGGAAAGCCACCCACATTATTTCCGGAATCATAATCAACCCATTATTCTGCCCCACTGCTGGGCACAGCTCTCCTCATTGCATAAGAAGGCTTTTAAGGCTATAGTCCTCTACGCTCACCTTAGACCGCAAGTAACACCGCGGGGCAAAGCAATATTAGATATATCAAGCAGTCATACAAACACACATCGAAATGTAACTATTTTTTACGGATTTTATCGCGTTGTATTAAATTTTATTTAATTCCCGACATTTCGGATCCTTTACAGCATCCATGGTCACGGGTAGACTTCATAACATCATCACATCATAACATAACACACATCATCAACAATTCGCACACTATAGTATATGTCTACAAAAATCATTTGAGAAAAATAAGATAACGTTACTTACAGCAAAATTATGATATCAACTAAGAACTACCTTAGTGAAAAGTTAAATTATAATACAATTTAATTGTGTCACGGTGTCTATCTTATCTAGAATCGCTTTAAGATATACCGAGACAAAGGATGCTACACAAAAAGTGACTGTTGACAATTCTTTAACGCAACATACTGCTTGTCCAACATACAAAGGCACTAAACCTGTTTACAATTACCACGGTAAAATAAGCAAGTCAGAGCTGAGAACTGGAACTGACGATAAGATCCTGGACAACTATTATAATAGCAGTTCCGATCTAAATAAAGAATTGTTTTACCCAGGTCAGAATAGCGTTGAGCGAAAATAAGTATAGTATAGGTTACTGTTTTAGTGCAGAATGGACTAATTTCGCATATTATGTAAGATGTTAGTTTTCTTTGTGGCTGAAATATTAGAAAGGCATAATTATTTAAGTAACATTACACAGTATAGTTTATAAATATACAATTTAACAAAGTACTTATACAATTTTTTGTTACATTTTCATAACAAGCCGAATGTATGCTGACTTGACTAATATTTGTACCCACTATTGTATGTCTCAACAAATGATTCCACTTGCAATCTTTTGTTGAGACATATGTATTGCCTAAACAATTTTCAAGAACAGCATAATCATTCGAATCGTACTAGTTCTAGTTCTCAACAAACATGTGTTAAAAACTGGTCAAGTTTACTAAACACGTAGTAGTGTAGACGTGGGTATTTTGGATAAGGTTGATGCCGTAGCGAGCGGACGAGAAGTGGATGAAATGAAACAAAAAAGAAAGTCTAGTTTACCGTTCGTCGACCCACATGGCAGAGCTGTGTTGAGCGGCCGCGGCGCGCGCACCAGTGTACCTACGTGACTCGGGATAAAAACGAAATTGAATTGCCCGAGAACTGAGAAATTACATCCATAGAATTTAGATACACATTCTGGTTGTGATGGCCGTATATTATGACTTCGTACAACTCACGTAGTCATTATAGGTTAGAAAGTCTAATACGCAGTCATGAACATCATATTGATGGGTATATTATATTAGGTATTCTATAGGTGCCTCTAAAGGAAAAAATATGCTACCTTAGCAGTAGTGCAGCAGAGAAGAAGGAATTACTGGAAATAGTTATTTTTTTATCAGAAAAGATTTGCAAAATTTCTAAACTTTAAAAAACTAAGGCTACGAGAATTCTGAGCATTCTGTATAAAACAATTAGAGGCAGGTATTACATTTATTTAGTAAAAGAAGCCAGAGTTATGAATTTCTCAAATGATTATGATATCAACATGGCCGCTTATACGTAAGTAAATTATGTGATACGATTTTTTTTATGAGACAGGTTTTTCAATAACTCGGGAGATACAGCCTATAAATTCGGAAGTTGTAACTATTTAATCTTACACATGTCTGGTAACACATATTTAAGAACCATAAACCATTTTATCAACAGATCTCGCATATCTATTTTGAACGCAAAAGCCAGAACCATGAGCAATCCACAAATAAGTTTTAAATAGCATCATTCATCAATGACTATTAAATCAGTACACATTAAATTCAGGCCAAAAAACAGAAGATGGATTAGAAACGAACTAATTTAGACATCACGGAGCGAAACAAATTGAGAGCTGTAAACTGTATTGAGGATCGGTACACCTGAACTGGCTCGCTGTTGGGAAGAAGTCTGCGAATAACCGAACTACCAACAATTTAAATTTAAGATTTATTAAGGGAAAAATACCTGGGTATCATACTTCTTTTTTTTATACACTCTTACCCTATCATTACAGGTTTATACCAAATGCGAAAATATGATTACCATTTCATCAACATCAACAGCCTTTAATTCGTCCGTCCGAGGACATATGCCGCCTCCATCTTCTTCCACTTGTTTTTGTCTTGGGCTACCATCATCCAGTTGACGCCGATTACCAGTTAAAAGTTTATATTATCGAGAGTCACCCTCGCGAATTCCCCCAATGAACAATTAAAAGTGTCAAGACTTTGTTAGGCGCTGTTTTATTGTCATTTGTGTTTTGTCACTATAGCATATTGAGAAACCTTTGAAGCGTTACAAATAATTTCTGGCAATCACGCCTCCTATGCCAACATTTCATCTTACATTATGGTGATTTTCTATGTAGAGGCTTGTCAGATGAATCAGACAAATTTTTAACTTTTGGTATTTGTAATTTTTTACATTGGTACTATTTTAGTCTACTAACAGACGGGTTTAGCAAAACCCATAACTGTTCGGACATAAACATTCACAGACATGCTTACATAACGTAACGAAAAAACTTATTAGCTACAGCTTCAGCCAGTTGTAGCTGTATATATATTAAGTCTTCTTGATGTTTGGTTTTATCTAAAACGAAACGTTGTCTTTCAAGTCATTCACTCATCTCGACGCCTTTATAATAAATGTATCATTACGATGCTTATACACTTCAAACGCACCGATTGAGCAACGCATACCGATAGGCCACGATTACTCCGGCTACGATCACTGTGGGATCATTGTCCGCGTTAGGCACCTTCAACGGCAAGGCCCACGTCGCCCGCCTCTGACGTAGCATGCGGTTAGAAAGTTGCCTGCTTGCGTCACGGCGCAGCGGCACAAGCGGGGTCGACGACCGGCGCACGCGCTGCTGCAGGGCTGGTACATACCTGGGATTGTTGAGTTGTCATGTGTGGTTGAATAACATTATGTATAAGCTCGGTGTAAGTACTTAAATAAAGTGAAAAAGTAACAGAACACCAAAAATCTGTACCTATGGATACTTAAGTAATACTTAAGTGCAGATATATTTAAGATAATTATCGTAAATGATAACGTGTTTATCTGTTCACGCATCATTTTTATCATATCAGTTTTCAGTCACGAGTGTCACGTATTTAAGTAAATATCATGAAAATTACCGTACAAAGCGAAGATTACGATAAATACTATCATATGTGTTACCAAGGAAATACGAAACAATCATTATTCGAGTAGAATTAACTTAGATGTGTACGAAGAAAGGAGAAATAAGTTTATACACAACAAATAAAGTCAATTAAGTCCGGGACAACCCCAATACTGAGTCACGTCAGGGGAAACTATGTATCTACATTTTTGTACTAAAATTGAATACTAATGAGAATTGTAATTTTATTAACTACCATCATACTTACATAAGTAGATATGTTTACCGATTAGCAAGAACTCCGCATCGTCTGAATTAAACACAATAATTATGTTTTTACTTTTTTAAAGAGAGAGAATTTAATAAACAACCCGGTAATGGTTAAATGTAACTGCAACTAATAACATTAGCAGCAGTAGCATCTGACACGAGATTAATTTTTCAAGCAATAAGCAATATCACATTTGTATCCTATTTTTTGAGTTATTTTATGACCTGGTAACATAGGCCTTTAGGTCAAGTCTTTTTTGTAACAGTCATATCAGTTGCCCAGTAAAATGGTGGAAACTTTACTAAGGGCGACTTGCACCAACTTCTTAAATATGTTTAAATTGCATTTAAACACAATTTTTCATTGTAATTTCGTGTTTATGGCTATGGCTTGGCCTTTTCATGAAACTATTAAAAATCAGTGGCTAACATTCGTACCATAAGAGAAGATGGATGGATTGTTTTAAGGTCGATATTACCGAAAAGGTAGATAGTGCCCTGCTTCCTGTAGACCCCATACATAATCATACATGTATTCTTCTGGTACAGTACAGTACAGTTTAATTGGTGGTCGTTCGTTTTTTTTCCAAAGAGATATCGTAGCTGGTTATTACCTGATATCACACATAGGGGAAGTTGTGCCAATTATTTTTTTGGGATATGGGAGCAAACGAGCAGACGGATAACCAGATGGTAACCGATAACCGGACATGGACACCCGCAGCACCAGAGGAGTCACAAGTGCGCCTTTTAAAAGGGTTTGGGCTTCCGGTATCCTAACTCACTCTTCGAAACACATCGCAAGCGTTGTTTCACGTCGGTTTTCTGTGAGGCCATGGTATTACTCCGGTCGAGCTGGTCCATTCGTGCCGAAGCATGGCTCTCCCTCATCTTTATCAGTTAGGTTTTAATTAATCTTGTTTTACGGCTGACTTAACTCCACCTGCCGCCAACCCTAGAGCAGTCACGTAGCGACAACGCAACGTAGCGACCTCGTTAGCGTCGCGGGCGCGTCTGAGATCGCCTCACGCCCGTGCGCCTGCGCTGTGCAGCCACTGTCACCGTGAAGCCCGCGCAACAACCAGCCACCAGTTGTACTTCTAATTAAAAACAACACGTTTGTCTGATGCGTTGTCACGTAAGAGGTCGAGATTGACGTCACAACTCACAAGACAAACGTTATGTATTTAAGTACCAGATGATATAACTCAGTGATTTTCAATCAATGGTTGTTAAAAGTTTGAGTAAAATTTAATGTCAGATATCACTATATTTTCTCTCTAACCTTGTGTAAATCGACTAAACCAAAGTGGTTCCTGGCCAAGAAAGGTACTAAATAGTTAATACTAAATATTACTGAATAAAATGGTCAGTAAATAGAAAAATTTTGAAGTCATAATAGGTACATGCATATCCCTATTCCCGTTATCCTGTCGACGTTTTAAATACTGTAATCAATTGTATACCATCTTGTCAATAGTGGTTATTCATAAGATCATGTCAACAGACGCTGTCAGCAGGTTGATAGCGAGGCTAACTTCACAGAGTAAGCTGGGCGATCATTTCGTTGACTGAATTAGTTAATTCTGAACAGTTCGCCCCCTATTACATGGGCCCTAAAAACAAAAACACCAGTCTGTTTCCTAACTCTTCGGGGAGATATAGTAAAACCTAGAACTTTTTCTTGTATAATAAAATAAAACACTATCAAGCATTAAACATTAATTTCATTATTACAAAAATCGACGTCTTAATGCAATTATGACAAATTGAAATAAGCATTTATTTGTGTAATTAATTTTGAAACGGCCCAAAATGTACCTAACCACATGGCTCAAAACATTTCTATATACACCGCGAGCACACGCAATACTGACATGACATAACACTTGATATCCTCATAGATTCGCCACACATACTCGAGTTTTGTTTCTAATAAACTTGATAGGTACAGCAACCTGCGCTAAAAACCGACCCACCATTCACATACTTGAAGCAACTAGCATACCTTTCTCTTTGCTAGCAATTCCGTTCCTTTCACGCACTTAAAAATATCTTGAATCCTGCGTCTAACCAGTCTACGGAGACACGTGTTACACCCATAAATGTTTGTAATTTTACGGCAGAATACGTCTAGAGGTGTGTAGGGATAGGCCTGGTGTATTTTGTGTAAAGACAAGCATCACCGGTTCGACGGCCGGCCTTAGCCTAGTTGAGTGACTTGAAGGGGCCCCAATCATGCTCCCCACTAAATGCCACGCGCTGAGAACGTTCTCAGCAGACTCCGAGCGCTAGTAATTCAGATGAAATAGGGTCAGACCTACTAGGTTGTGTGAATGCATGTTGCATTGACGAACACGTGGGAGATAGAGCAGGTTTTAATTATTATTTTCTTTAAACGAAACGTATCTTGAATTAGGAAATCGTATTTACGTACTACGTGTCGATAGAAACCGTTACAATCCGGTTACATATACAATGGTTGCAACATTTTTTGATTCTTTAGTGTGCGTCTAACAAAACTGACCTAAGCTTTCGTAGAATATGATTTATCACCAGAACGCATGAGGTTGACAAGATACCTAGTAATGTTATAGTAATTAGTATCACAAACATGATTCGCAAGCAGCGAAGAGGCCTGCAATTTCTAAGCGGGTGTGGAGGTTACATCATGGTATGGTCAATATTACGTAACAAAATGCTAAGCACGTTCGAGTGACTAACGGTTCGCTAACTGCGACGAGGGGAAAGGTAAAAGATCTGAGTATACCTGTGTACACTTGCATGGAATGTACGTGAATATTGTATCTGACTAGACTCCGACCCGTGAAGGCACTGTAAGGTATCGAGATCCGGTTTTATTTTCCATTTATACGTAAAAAAACCTCATTGCAAAAATTACTTGAATGATTGAACATTATTTTAATTCATCGGGAAGTACACTACAGGTTTTGATTCCCTTGAGTGTCATAATATGCGCCATAAACGGAGCATGATCGGCCGTAACTTTTGATTGGGTTTTCTTAGAAAATTGATTGTTCACTGCTCCAAGGGATTGCTGAACTGAGTATTTGATATTAATTTAAGCTTAATGACAGACTGACAACAAAGTGAGGTGCCCGTAGTTTCTTTTGAACTACAACTACTACAACTACCCCGACTTTTTTATAAAACGCGGATACTGAAAAGGCAGATACTTAGGGTGGCAAAGACACTGTCCGAGGGTGCCAACTGCCAAGCATACTAAGGACAAAGGTGTTTCACATTTTAAAAATTTGATATCTATCAAATTTTTATATTATTTTTATTGCAATAATTTGGGTTTCATCAATTTGTTGACTTTCATAAATATGTAATGTTCCTTATTATTTGTTGATGTGATTGTGATACTTTTCGGATCGAAGTCGGCCAGGTTTTTTTTGTTAACAATGTATGTATATTGGAATAATATAGGGATACCATGAGTAATTTTTAAATGAATCCCCATTTTATTTATCCCCACCATCTAGATGGTTGGCAGACTACAACTGTCTTCAACCTTCAAACCTTAAAAACCAAAATCTAGTTTCGGGT
This sequence comes from Acronicta leporina, assembly GCA_947256265.1. NCBI lineage: Eukaryota > Metazoa > Arthropoda > Insecta > Lepidoptera > Noctuidae > Acronicta > Acronicta leporina. Next base: position 14,727,055 of record OX366525.1, on the reverse strand, counting down.
GTCCATGGGCGGTGGTAATGGCTTACCAGCGCGAACTGTCTGCTCGATTGCCCTAATCCCATAAAAATTAAAGCAAAGATTGATATTGATTATATTTTTATAGGCTCATCGCTGATTACATTTGCTTTTCTGCATTATTATAGCTAAGTAGGGTAAAAGCAAGTATTTTATCAGTTCTACGATGAATAAGCAAAATTAATTGAAGCTTATGAAAGCGAAAAGTACCCGTAAGGATAGAATTCTAACAAGTTAACTAAGTGAAATAACAAATTAAATTAAAAATTTGAAAAAACCCCCGACACAAAAATAAACCTGAATCCCTATAAAAAGAAAAAAATAATCTTGAAATTATAACCCTTCGTAAGTACGTATGAAGTTTTTTGATTAAATTTTGTCGCGTCGGGGGACCGCTCTCTAATTATGTGAATCCTTTCCTTTCCTTTTGCTTCCCGAACGTGAATCGCGCGAATTCAGAATTGATGTGGATGGCGAGTACATCGCCGCGACTATATACGTATTCTACTAGTCAAGCCCTTTCATTTGATACCTTTATTGAGGGAGTAGTGAAAAAATTTAATAAATTCACCATTTCGTGGAGGCCGCCATGTTGGATTTGAAATTTTTCATAGTGTATAGTATTCTACTAGTCAGGCCCTTTCATTTGATACCAATATTGTGGGAGTTGTGAAAAAATATGTAAACCGCCATCTTGTGGCGGCGGCCATCTTGGGCCGATTTTCATCAAACATAGCTAAGAACACTCCCCACTTATTCACCTTTCAAACAAAAAAATCAAAATCAAAATCGGTTCATCCATTCGGGAGCTACGATGCCACAGACAGACACACACACACACACACACACAGACACGTCAAACTTATAACACCCCGTCGTTTTTGCGTCGGGGGTTAAAAAGAAGGTCATTTATGATGAATGGGCCCTTATTTATTACAGTTTTTTTTGTCTTTTTGAATTCCAATTACATAATTGCCATCCAAATTCAAGTGGACACAAATAAAGTAGAAAGCAGCGAAAGCTCAAATGGAACTGTTGGCAGTTGGGACTAACTTAGGCGTGAAATTTGCCCAGTCCCTTCAAATTTATTGGATGATCTTCGATTACGGCCGTGTGATAGTAGTTGTAATACGTGATAACAATCGCCCTCGTAAATGTCGATTATCGCGATATTAACACTATCAGAGTCATCTAGTAATACGTTTTAGAACTTTGTTTTAATTAAATTCCGTGGATGATCATGAGTCAAGATATAAGTACAACATTTCGATAATATCGGCATAGTAGTTGTTGCGTTATGAAGTACCTACCCAACAGTCCCAACACACATTTGATTATTCCTCCTTTTTCATTGACCTATTGAACGGGCAGAACAGGCCTCTCCCAAACCTATCTAAATCGTAGAAATCGAAAACACTTATGTACAAGCATACAAATAATATGTCATTTAGGGAACTATTAACAATACACTACATAAAATGTAAGCGTTTTGCATTCACGGCATACTAAACAATTTACAGGTATACCTATAATATATTATATACACAGATAACAGTTTGCCTTGAAACTACTGCTGCGTTTTATTTTCCTTATACTTGTAGCAGCTTGCCATTTTCTAACAATTGACTCTATTAAATAAATTGACCAAAAAACTCTCTCAGTATCTAAGAATACATACGAAGGGTAGTTCGGCCAGCTGGAAGGAAGAATGATAGATGAAGAGCAAAAGTCGAGGTATGGTTTTATTATAATATGTGATAAGACTGAGAGATGATGTAGTGGTACGCATTACAAGGAATATAATATAATGAATGACGATGAAGGCAGCATCGAAAGAGGTCGGCCTAGAAGAGTCGCAATGTCAGGCGCGCAGTACTTACAACCGGTGCGTATATATGAGAAGATGGATAAATGTGGCAGAAGCTAAAGAAGTATGCAAGAATCGTAGCAAGCGGCGATCTATAGTTTCTACCTAACCCCGTGGGAGAAAGACGTAAATGTAAGTATAGAACCTAAAAGCGTACACTCCGCAAGACGTTTAATTCGTCTTGCGGAGTGTACGCTTTTAGGTTACCTGGTAGTGGATATTACAAAAATAAATAAGTGCCCATAGTATTGAATTGAGTCACGGTTGACCTTGGCAAAGACAAAGAACACACTATTGTGCGGGACAAACAGTACGACCGATAAAAGTATACCTAAACAGGTAGCGGAGAACGTGTTCTGTATTAGTAATGTATTTGTTCAACGTCGAAGTATTCGCGAATTAATGAAGGAAGGCGGCAATGATACCGACGAACAAAGGCGTCTGATGGGAAGAGTAATCAACTTCTTAGAATCTGTATCTTATACGTATATTCAAATGTTCCTCTTTTGGACTCACAGATTGTATGTATAGATAGACAGTATATTTTGAGGTTGGCTGGTTCTAAGTCTCCTGAAGTAATAGGTGACATTAGTAAAAATTTGACTCTCCATCTCGTCCATCATTCTGCAAAGGCTTGACTAGACTGTCATTCTAGAGCTAGATCTTCATCAGAACTATTTTGATCTTTATTAAATATGTTTGACACGCGGATGAATACTCATAATCAATATTTCACGAGAGATATGTACTTGAGTCATCCACGTGTAAAGCTCCGAGGCCAACACTACATGCACAGGTGTCGCGACCGCCATAGACACCAATCGTAGTAGCTAAGATGGTCAGAGATTAAATTCACCCTGTGAGGTGAGACAGTTACTTACTTCACAAAATGCAGGTTTAAACCATCTTAAGTTAGATCGCTAGATATCCTTTATGTGTTTGCACGAATTGTCTTCGAAATACCGTTTTGTTAAGACACTATAGGGATGAACCCATTGCAAAAACTCCAAACTCACCGGAGCTGCAAGATAGCATAAGTGCCCTGAAAGAAACAGTGATGGGCGTAACTACACCGTTGCTTCGCTCTTTACTTTACTGTAGCGAACTAGCGACGTACACGTGCAGATAGATTCGTGACATTTGCGCTAGTATGCAACCGCCTTTACATCGTGACAAAACTACAGCGTCTAAAAGTAAATTGCAGAGGACGTTGGAGGAAAAACACGCAATCTTATGTAACCTATCCGCATATATAATAGATATATTTACATTATTAATTACCGACAGGAAGGTAGTTAATAATAGTTTTAGTCGCGTTTGTTCGTATGTACCTACATTGGATGTTATTGATGCTAATTGCGAATATCGCGGATAATCGGTTCTATAACCGTACCGACAATGATTTGTATTGAAAAGCAAATTAAAATTAAATTAGGTATTCATATAGGTACCGACCATGTTAATTTCACCACATGTTCACGATCGTGCGGTCAATATATTGTTAGGGGTCTTAAGGACCGTCTAAAAATGTATATATAATTGTATAATTATTAACTAGCATCCGCGTCAAATCCAGAAACTATGTTTGTGTGGATGTGATCATAACAAAACATACTCTATCATATAGTAACACAAACTCATGAACTATATTTTTTTTAGTCTGTATAACAATACCTAATCAAAACATATGTTAGTACCCAATTGTCAACTACAGTACAATAACCAAACGCTAACTGACAAATTAGGTACGGTATAACATTTCGGAATCAAGAAAATCTCGCCGCCAGAAAATTGCATGGAAGTCGCGAGAGGGAAACCCTAGCTAACCTAAGATATCGTGTTCTGCATTGACAGTTTATTCTCGAATACATTAGAAGTTGCATAAGTATTAGAAACAGTATAACAGCATGCGTTTTCATTTGATATTATCAGCTCAAAACTACTTTACGTACAATAAATCACTAAACAATGGCGTTCAAGGCGGATCGCTTGCCTTTGCCGAGGCTCGTGCAATGTCATTGTCAAGGCCACGCGATAAGGCATTCGTCACATCGCCACGTTTAATTGCATTCCAGCGATATCGCGAGTTGCATCATCACAACGTGATGTTGGTGAAATGTGATTTTTTTACAGCCTCGCAATTTATGTTCGGTCATTTGCTCTGCTTCACAGATTGGTCACGGTGCTAGCGAACAATCGCCATCATATGATCGATTGTACATTTTTATTTCATCTTCATAGATCGGTATATTTTCCTGCCTTTACAGTCATGTTTTATTTCTATGACAAGCACCTATCAATTTACCCTTGGCCGCATCCACTGCTGAATGTCGACGTACATACGTTCTCATGTATACATGCGCTACAATTTTCCCTTTTTACTGTGAAAAAGTAAGTGTAATGATTTTAACAGTCTATATGTATGTTCGATGCTAGCTCCGAAAATATTAATCAGATTTTAACAAATGAGGTATCACTTAATTCATCCCAGTAAGTAAGTGTCATATAGTATTTTTTTTAAATAAACCACGTTTTTTCAACAAATTGATTTAAAAATGAAAAGACCCGACAAGATGATCAATCTCAGAGTCGGAGGAAATAAATAGGTCTTTGGAGTTCAATTTAAGACGATGCCTCTGACTGCATGAATTGGTCATCTTGTTTCCATCTTTTTTGGTAGTAGGTGATTTTTTAAATCTACTTTTTTTTAAATAAAAATACCAGATTCAATAAAAAAAACTTCCGCTAGCTAAACGTTGTCTATAAGGCGCCCAGTATCGACGCTTTTTGGGACGACCACGACCCATGTTTATTCATATTATTTACCTTATCCAGTATTCCAAGTTATTTTCATTCGAAGAAAAACGAATTCGTCTTACTTCCAGTACTTTAGTAGTCACATATACTTATAGGTAAGTACTCTTATTTATTCCTTTCTAACATACATAAATGTAATATAAGTAATAACACCGGCTAAATGTCACCTTCAGTGCGGTGGTTATGTCACACATTTATAGCGCATTCCAATACCGATCCATGTGTAACGTTCGATACGGAACAGTCATCTGATACGCCTGTATTTGTAACAGGTACTACAAATTGTTTCTTCGGTGAATTTTTCATTGGCATGTGAAATAAAAAATATTACAAATATGAATAGAACTGAAAAGAAATGCCTTATACATAACATGGTCAAGCACATGTTACTAATTTCCAGGAGCACTGGAGCGCAAAAGCGCATAGATTGGAGGCGATCAACGCGTCATTTTCGCGTAGATCGTCCCCAATCTATGAACGCGTCTATCAGAAACATGCCTAATTGTAATAACCGACAGTAGATCTATTTTTTATATTCTTGATGGCTTACGCTTGACCAACCGCCAGTTCGCCTGATGTTAAGCGACACTGCATCTACAATGGAGCGCGCTTGCCTAGAAGAAACCGATTCACTCGATTCTGTTTCGTTCGTATTTATTTTTGTTTTCTTTTTTATGTCTAAATAGCGAAAGATAAATTTGGTCTGCTTCCATCTAGTTCAATATACATACCTACACCGACCACTGGTTCGAATCCTGCTTAAGGGTATTACATTGCCCAATGACCTTGAGGATTTGGTCTTTGTGCTAGTATTTGTTAGTACGGCGCCACCGGCGGCGACATTTGATCGTACACAATAGAAGGAACTGAAGATTAGGCAAGAATACAGATGTGTCGCAGTATTGTCATCGTATTTGCCTATTTCACTTGTTCTTTGAGAGTATGACATTTTGTTCTTGCAGATAAAAGTTTTGCACGAGTTGCCTACATCTAGGTATTATCTATACATATATATAAAAATGAATCCCTATTTTTTTATTACGGTTTTTTTTCTACTCATTAATCCGTTAGGGAGCAGAAAATAAAATATAATATACGGATCGCCTGATGGTAAGCGAATTTCCTTGGACTTTTATAATAGTAGAGATTATTAACTAGCCTCTGCCTGCAGCTTCGCTCAAGTGAAGCTATATGAGGAGTAAAAATGATAAAACCAATATTGATGATCTCTTCTTTATATGGGGCTGTATACATCAGAGAGGTCAAGCTGTATCTCACGATCCTTTCAATTAATTGAGATAAAAAGTTCACCAGTTTTTAAGTTGAAGCACATACTTTTTAAGAGTGATAACAATAATATAATTGGATACGCGACGTTGAGCGAACGTGTGAATCAATACCAGCAATGGGGGAAATTTATATTAGCCCCCAAGACGTAGTCTGTGCAGTCCATTCTGTACCAAATTGGAAAGCGCCGGGGCCGGATGGACTGCACAATTTTTGGCTAAAATGGCTACGTAGTTCTCACGTTCGCTTGGCGTCTCAATTCCAGTCATCTTTAGAAAGTGGGACGTTACCACAATTTTTAACTACTGGAGTCACCCATCTACTCCACAAATCTGGTAGTACTGCGGAACCTAAAAATTATAGACCCATCACCTGCTTACCGACGGTCTATAAACTTCTTACATCTATTTTGAGAGCAAAAATTTGTAACCATATTGATGAAAGCTCAATTATGTCTGCGTCTCAAAATGGATGTAAGAACGGGTCCCGTGGTACTAAGGAGTTGCTTCTCATAGATATGACCATCAGCCAACAGGTTCGTCGATTCCGAAAGAATCTGTCGACATGCTGGATAGATTACAAGAAGGCCTATGATTCCGTGCCACATACATGGCTCATGAGGGTGCTAGAGCTATATAAGATAGATGTTACACTTCGCACCTTCCTGCAGTCGTGTATGGGGCAATGGAGGACAGTCCTTCATTATCCAGGATGCCGACAAATTCAAAGAATCGGTGAACCAATTAGGATTGAGCGTGGTATATTCCAGGGAGACAGCCTGAGTCCTTTATGGTTCTGCTTAGCCTTGAATCCTCTCAGTACTTTACTGGAGGATTCGGGGCTGGGTTACCGATTGAGGCGGGGCGGTCAAGTAATATCCCACCTACTTTACATGGATGACCTAAAGCTCTTTGCTCCCTCTGATTTGCACCTGATGCTGTAAAAGTAGTTGCTGAAGATAACGGAAAACTTTAGTAACTCCATCAGAATGGAATTTGGTGTGGAGAAATGTGCTGTCATGCATGTAAAGCGAGGAGGGATTGTGGAATCTGAGGGAATTCAACTCTCGGATTCCACTCAACTTAGATCTCTCGCCTCAACGGAGACTTACAGGTACTTGGGTATGTCGGAGGCTCTAGGCATCAATGGGGCTGACATGAAACAATCGTTGCAGGAGCGCTTCTTCGGACGTCTGACAAAAGTCTTAAAAAGTCTTCTGTCAGGCGGAAACAAGGTGCGTTCTTTCAACGGTTGGGTCATGCCAGTATTGATGTACTCCTTCGGCGTACTCAAGTGGACTCAGACTGAACTTGATGCCTTGGATAGGAAGGTCCGTACACTGCTAACTGCATATCGAATGCATCACCCATGCTCCTCAGTAATGAGGCTATACATCTCGCGGAAATGTGGGGGTAGAGGATTTTTAAATGCCAAAAACCTTCACAACCGCGAGTTGTGTAGTCTCAGGGAGTATTTTTTAAAATCAGAAATGGGGATGCATCGAGATGTGGTTGCAGTGGACAGTGGGCTTACCCCTCTTTCCATGGCTAAAGAGAACTGGCGCAAACCCGTAGTACTTAGTACGGACGATCGTAAAAATGTATGGCAAGGTAAAGAGCTACACGGACGCTATTACCGGGCTCTCCATGAGCCTGGTGTAGATTCCTTAGCGTCCGTTTCCTGGTTACGCTTCGGGGATCTATTTGGAGAAACCGAAGGGTTTGTTTGTGCAATTATGGACGAAGTTATGATGACGAACAACTACCGAAAATATATCGTGAAGGATGGTACGGTTGACATATGTCGGGCATGCCACCGTCCGGGAGAATCTATCCGACATATTATCTCTGGTTGTTCGCGTCTAGCTAACGGCGAGTACTTGCACAGACATAACCTGGTAGCCAGGATTATCCATCAGCAACTTGCCTTGAGATACAATCTTGTGGAATCGGAGGTACCGTACTACAAGTATGTGCCCGACCCGACCCAGTTCTCGAAAATGGTCATACTACATTGTATTGGGACCGATCTATCATCACTGATATGACTATTCTTGCAAATAAGCCCGATATCGTGGTCGGCAGTCGGCGGTCGGCGTCGAGCAGTGATTGTCACCGTCCCGCATGACGAGAATCTCGTGAGAGCCGAAAAAGAAAAAGAAATAAAGTATCTAGATTTGGCACACGAGGTTGTCGACATGTGGGAGGTGGATTCAGCGATCATTGTTCCAATCGTTGTGTCAGCCAATGGCTTAATAGCCAAGAGCCTCGACCAACACCTAAGGAGGCTCTCATTGGATGGCTGGATCAAGAGCTTGATGCAGAAGGCAGTGCTTCTGGACACGGCCCGCATTGTTAGGAGGTTCCTCTCTCTGAGGCCCTGACCACCGGTAGCTTGGACCCTGCTCCCGATACCGGTGGGCTACTATTTTTTATATTTTTAAATGTTTTTCAATTTTTTATAAAATAACAATATAAAAGATACCTAGCTAAAAGCGATAAAACAATAAACGACATAGAAGAGTAGCATAGGTAGGTAGGTACATACATACTACATATGTATGTAAATGTTAGACCGGTACATTTATGTAGTTACCACGGAGGAGAGAATTCGACTTATAATTTTGGAGAACTCGGCCACTTCACGTTACTTTTATTTTATTTTTATAGTTGCATAGTCTTACTCTATGATATATTTCAAAACAGAAAACAGAGTTACAAACTACTTTAAATATATTTACAAACTTAATTTCTACGTAATATTTATATTTGTTCTATTTACAATATAGTTTAATTCAAAAATATTCAAAGTTGCTAACTTTTGGAATTTATTAGCAAAAAATAACGCATGTACAGCCCACTCGTCACAACAGTCGTCAAGACACTGATTCACCGCGTCTTGGGTATGCATCACAGGCATTGCGGGGGTGCTTGACGCGGGGTGATAGTGAAATTTCGGTTTTTCTTTATTATTTAAAAATATGAAAATAAATAAGAAAATGTAATCAATACAAATTGTTAAATACGTCAATACAATTTTTTTGGTATAAAATTCATGCCGAAATATTAAGCCGTTAAAGAGACAAAATGCAATTTAGGTTCAAAAAAGCCTATTTTCTTTAATTAATTTTAAAAATTTGGGCAAATTTATACAAAAAATAATCAATACAATGTGTTTGTGGTGATCTTAAGTATAATATATATTTTTATGTAGCAAATGCACATAAGGATTCATCTAGAAACTTCTTTAAACCTAGCGTGTTTTTGGGATTTGAGCGATTTAATCCCCTTAAACAAAGATCCAACCAAAACGAATGCATCGGCTTCTGAAACTGTTTTGCACATAACATTATTTTTATAGAATTGATTGAAGGCTTCTGAAGGTTTTTTGTTAAAAGTAAAATCGCCACAGTTTGTATGTAATGTTATTTTATAGCTTCTAAGCTATGTCATCGTTTTTCGCAAGCGACTGTTACTCAATATACGTAATTACTTATCATGCTTGGTAAGATAAAATAGTCACGTAAGATAAGAAATTATCTTCTACGTCAAAAGCACATCCCATAAAAGTATACGTGACCACGTGTTCACTCCCACAAAGATATCGAATCCACGTGTGTTTCCAATAATAGATACTCTATCAGTATATAGTATAAAGAAATGCCTCTGAATTGCTGACTAGACAAATTCGGAAGTTCATTCATTAATATCAAAGATTTAGGTAGTGGAATAAGTCACCCTTTACCTATCTATAATACTTTACTACCTAGTTTTAAAGTGTATAATAGCAGAAAGTCCCATAAGGGGTTTAATTCAAAGATCAACATTCAAAGATGATAGAATATAGATAGATGATGATAGAACGATCGCAGAAAGTATCCAAAAAGGTGTCAATACCGACTCGTCTATGCTGAACGAATATAAATTACTCATTTAAGAAATACAATTGAAATCAAAAGTCTCGTGCGTCAGGAAATGAATGGACGTATGGCAGTAGTTAGATTATAAGGACACCGATCACGATTCATCTCGGAAGTCAGATTATAACATGGAATTCGAGTTGGAACTCTTCGGGAATATTAATTCAATTTACGCAACGCGTTCTCGGGTTTAGCAGTTTAATGTAACACAGAATCATGTATCAAGATTCGCATATCATCGGCCAAGATCTGATTAACTGACAAATAATTTAACCGTAAAAAACCTACGCAAAAGCAGCTAACAGAAATTAATATGAGAACAATCCGACGTAGTCACATAAAAAAAACGAGTAATGAGTTGAGACAAAATGAGAACTTTCTGTATGTGTTTTTACACTCATTACTTAAACTACCACGGTTACGCCTATAATAAAGCATCCTTTTATTTATTTTTTTAACGTGGGAGAGCCATGCTTCGGCACGAATGGGCTCGACCGGAGTGATACCACGGCCTCACAGAAAACCGGCGTGAAACAACGCCGTACTATGATCACGATCAACTACAATAATTGTAAGTTTGTTATCACAAAAAAAATGTTGATATTCGATATAACTACTTTACGACTACCGAAGTGTTTTCCTTCATGAAGATAGACACCTATAAAACTTTGTACTGATTGATCGCCAGTTCGCCTGATGTTAAGCGACACTGCGATCTACGATGGAGCGCACTTGCCTAGAAGAAACAGATTCACTGATGATTTAAAGACACCTTACTTAACTTACCTAACAATTCAAACTAGGCAAGTTAACTATACTAACTGTTCCATATTCACATCTTGAGCCCGTGAGAGTTTTAAATACTATCAAGGAGACAATCAAGAATCTTAACTTCCAATAAAAAAATATATACGCAACTACACATTGTACACTGGATCTTTCTGTGTGCTGGCGCTGGAGCTGCGCAATAATTGTCAGTCCAGTGGCTCGCTATCGCCTATCTACGTGAAGACATTTCAAACCGTTTATTGGTATTCCCCTCGACGCGGGCGCGGCGTGATTATCAATATAAATGTGTTAAACAGACGAAAGATTTTTTTCTTTCGAGGTTGGAATATTTTGTGCGGCAGTCAATAGCGAAGGGTCAATTTTGGTAAGAGTGAAGCGGGGTAGACAATGTTGAGACTCTTATGGAAAGAAGCCAATAGGAAATTATTTGAATGGAGTCACTACTGCACGATAAATAACCACCAAGCGTTGTTATTGACTTTTACAAAACGCGTTTCCACAGCGAAGAGGAAGTTTTATAGTCTTCGCTACGAACAAAAATGTAAAAAAACGAAAGAAACTAATCCTTCCTAGAGTCTCTTCAACGGCTCCCTAAATCATAACCAACGATGTGGTATAATTATTTGACATTGAGACTACTAAACTTACTTATAAAACGTAGGTAGGTACTGAGAAACCTGCGACGAATAAGTCGCACAATCGCAAAACTAGAGAGCCTCCTCTATTTTCACTACAGGTACGAATGTAAATCGAGTTGCGGTAATAGGTATCCTCTCCACCCCGGGCAATTCTGCGATGGAATAACAATATGCGATCAGACGTGCATCTACTAGTGGTCTGGGGTGGTTGATTTATTCAGAATGAAGGCTTAGTGAAAAATATCATGTTATCAGTGAAAGACCTCCATAGTTGAACAAAGACTTCCAAAAGGACCTGTTATATGCCGCCCGCATAAAACAACTAAAAAAATAAAATATTTAAGCGAAAAGTTTTAGAGGTATGCTCTGTCCTTGTCCCGCTAAATGTGCGCCAACGCCAAGACAAATATTAAGCTGTGTATCGAGGATTCGACGGATACGCGGCCTAGAGACATGCTTAGGAATAGCAATAAAATTGATGGAACCAGCACATTTCTCACCTCACTAGATCCAGTATCTGGCGCTGCGCTGGTTCGATTATCATCAAATTTCATTCAACATCGGTAGACGGTTTGGCCCGGCAAAGACCATACTTAGATTTATGAAAACAGACACAGGGGTCGTGGATGTGCCCCAGTTTGCATAAATCAGTAGTCTTAACTAAACGGTACAGCGACATCTGTACGTTTTTGAATCACCTGCAACATTACCCATGTTGGTTGGATAACACAATTTGTTATCAATGGATGGCGCTACGGTCTACGTTCGACAGAAGTGACCACTTTCTATGATGACCATCCCGTTTTTTTATATAATTCTGATACTCATGTGATATTTTTTGTATACAAACAACGGATTTACCAAAGGTCACAACTCGAGTTCCGCCTGGGGTTGTGTTTGATTTCATTATTTTTCGATAGTTCGTTTCACAGGCGATAATGCAAAAGACAATGTGTTATTATACGAAGGAAATCGGTATGCACACATCGGTAGCACAGCACAGTAGAGTTGCTCTCTTGAGTATCTACTTGAGTACTACCTACTGATCTTTTCAGTAGATCAGTAGTACAGTAGTACAACTGACAAAATACAACATATTGGCATTCATTTTAAAACGTAACGTTACTATAATCTAAATTGTACAATAAATAATCTTATTTGCCATCGTAGATAGTCCTAACAAAGCTTTTGTCTTCAGGAAGGCATGAACTGGGACTCATCTCACTAGTAATAATGGAATGATTTATTTTTATTAAATTGTTGTCCGGTTTTTTTATTTGATTAACCACATAACATCAAAAAATGAAAACAGTTACTCTGTCGTGATTTGAACTCACGACATGGAGCTAGCATTTCCATACCAGACCGTTTGCACTGATCGGCTTCCGGGTTCCATGATGCTGACGTCAAAAATAATTATCTCATGTATAGATATATAGGACATACATTTATTGATGTAGTAACTTGTTTGTGCTCTCAATTTTCGCTTGAGCGTGTATGCATAATACATAAATAAAAATAAACATGACAATCATGTACCTGTATCGTCCGCTAGAATCGCTAGTTTCATGTAAACCAATTAATTTTGTAAACCACACTAAAAAGTAGGTCTTATGGAGTAGATCCGACAAAAAACTCCACATATACTCGTTTAAAAAAATCAGTTTTACTAAAAATCCATAAAGACATTCAAGGTGATGCGAGCTGTGCGGGTTGTGCCGCGGGAGCGCTGTAAGATTGCATACGGGTAGCGGGAGGGACTGAGTGGAAGTTGCGCCCAGCGACGCGGCGGCCCAGGGCGACGACCCGGTCGGTGACCGCCACACATGCCCTTCGCACCTGAATCCCATTATTTGTTGTAACTTACGTAGGTAGGTACCTTGACTCGACCACTCCATCTGAGAGGAACAATTTATTAAAATGTCCTCTACTTGGCACGGAGGTTACCTACCATACCTACAAAGTGTTTGTCTGGTGTGTATATAAGCCATATGCAAGAACCGAAAATTGATCTAACGATTTTTTTTAATGATTATGTCAAACGCTGGAGGGGCGTCACTAACAAGTTTCTGCCCTAGTTTGAAAAAATCGTAGATCCGAGGCTACCTTCACTAGTAGTGTGAAACCTTGCCTGTCACCAATTTCATAATTATAGGTTCTATAAGACAGGTAACGAAGTGGTCCTTTTTTATCTTATTTTTAGTGCGCCCACTGACGACGTGAGTATATAATCCATTTATTTTGCCACACACATAACAACACAAGATTAAATACAAACTTATAACTTATAGTAATATGTGCAGTCAGGAAACCAGCTCAGTATTTTCTGTGTGGAAGGCACAGCACTGATTTTCAGCTGGTCACTGCCACAATAACAAAAAAGTTCCCTTTTTAACTAGGTAATGCAATATGCTTCATTTGGTAAATAGTTACCACTATTTACCAAATGAAGCATATTGCAGAAGTTGGAGCCTATAAATAAACGGGAATAGGTACGCTATTGAAAGCCCATTCATTTATAATTATGATTATCTATATTTATCAAAAAAAAGAGTATCTAACATTTAAGTAAATTATAGCTAATAAAAATAACATCTAAATATAGTAGCAAATAACGATGGTATAAATAATATTTAATAAATAACTGTAGCTGAGGGCGGGTGCTCTATTACAATATTTTTTAGAGCACACACATACGTGGTAACGTGCCCACAGGGAGATGCCTCGCGCGAACGGAGTCAAAGAAGCGTGTGGACTCACTATACATGCATCTTTTTCTTTACTCAACAAGAATTCTAGACGCCTGAATCTGTGATCCGAGATGGAATTACCGTACTGCGGCCAATACATCCTACAACCACGTGCAGTATATACTGAACCGATATCCAAAAACCTTTTGTAGCACCCTGACCTATAGTTTCCCGCGTACCCTGTCTTCAGACCGCGATCATTCGTGTATGTATATGTGCCCTTCCACGTATATTGCTCTTTCTTCACACCGGTACGTTTATCGTTGTAATAACAATTTCCGCGGAAGTACCTTGCCATAGTCCTCCTGCGCCAGTCTTGTGATTCAAAAGCATCATAACATATAGGATTTATAGCTATATCTTTTGGCCTCTGGCCACATACGTAGCACTTCGCTACTAATGGCGCTTTAAAAAAAGGGGTAAATAAATCTGGATCAGTTATAGTATCATATATACTTTGAAATGTATCCCAAATAAACTTTCGGCTTTCATTCTTAGGGTTGAGAGCTAGAAACGGTAGCAGTGGCGAGGAGCTCACTCCCGCACTGGTACTAGTTTCGTTCTCTGCGTCCTCGTCTTGTTCTTCTTCTGGTTCGGAAGTGAATCGTGCCCTTCTATTTGTAGCGTTATAATAATCCTCTTCGATATGGGAGCGCTGGATTCTATAGTCATAGTCAGCCTCACTATCCGATTGGGTGCGATACACCGTGATTTTCTTTAGGTATGGCAAGCTAGGGCTATGTAGTCTTGCTTTTCTCAACGGTCCTAGAATGGAGTCTAGATCTGGTCGATCTTCTATGAGATTCGCATACAAGTCATCGGGTATGTCCTCTGGTAAAAGTACGCTCGGTGGTGGGGCGACATACTCGTTCTGGGACCTGAACCTCGATAAAAGGGAACTTTTCGTCCATTGTAAAATAATAAGAATTACAAAACACGTCAAAAAACTAACAAACGCCATATTTCTTTAATTTTTGACAACAGATCAGGATCTGACACTAAAATAGACTTCCCTAATACTATCCACATCCACTATAATCGAATAGAGTAATATCACTGACCTCCTTGATCTCCATTTTAGTCTATGCTACGTATTCTATAATACATATACTTAATCTGAGACTCTATAGTATCTATTATGGAGGTCAGTAAGTATATGGAGATTAGTGGGATCAGAGATTACATTCGCTCGTAATATTATTAATGTCTTGGCCAACTAGTTCTACCACCAAACACAGAAGCAAAAAAATATTAGCTAGTAGGTACAACGATTTACCGCGAGGGATACGATTACGCGATTTGCAAAAACCTATACTCTATACTTTTTAATATATAAAGCTGAAGTGTTTGTTTGTTTGCTTGAACGCGCTAATCTCAGGAACTTACTGGTCCAATTTGAAAAATTATTTCAGTGTTAGATTGCCCATTTATCGAGGAAGGCTATAGACTATATATCATCACGCTAAGGCAAAGAAACTATTCCACGGGGACGAAGTCGCCGGCGGAAGAATACGAAATATATACAATTGTACATAACGAAGTTAGATTGTATAATACGCTGTTTTACATAACGCTAGGTGTTTTACAAAACAGCTCTGTTATATATATAAAATAGCGGTACCTACATCGTCCAGATGGATTATCATTGCGATAACATGTTTTATTTCGATTAGACCACTAAAAGTATTTAACACGACGAAGCGACTGCCATCAGACCTCAGCAACCCAATTTCTGGGCAATACCGATATTCGGAAGATGGACTGGTTGTCAGGCTTCTGATTACCACTAACAATTGTCATAGATGTTCGTATCAACGTAACAACCGGGACCGATGGCTTTACGTGCTCTCTGAGGGGTCTCCACGTGTAACAATGGTCACCCACCCACACTCTGACAGCGGTGAGCGCAGCTTAACCTTGCGGATCAGTTGATCAGCTTAGTAATTCTTTAGCCACGAGCCCCTCTTTTAGAGCCTACCATCCCTGACCATAAAACATAAATATAACATACCATCTCGCTTGTTCTTATTCCCTGAAGCGAAGCTAGGTACTGTTGAACACCCACTATTTTCCGGTTGAACCTATTGCAATGAACCAGTCACAGATCGAATCTTTGAGCTGCTAATGTGAGTTTCAAAAAAACCCAAAAACACTTTGCTCGACTCTGAAATGGAACCTCTAGCGTAGTTGTGCAATGAGGCTGTCCCTAAGCTCTTTAAATAACGAAGATAAGTGACAATAATTCCCTTTAAAATATGCATAAAATATAAAAACAAAACTTGGCATAAAAATTAAAGCAATTAATCAAGATAAAAGCTATCCTGCCTCCTGTGAGGATTGAACTCACGACCCCTGGTTTACGAGACCAGTGCTCTACCACTGAGCTAAAGAGGCGATGCTTGGACTTGTGAAATATTCGATCCTTATACACAACAGAGGTGGATGATACATAATTATTATTGTTTTTTACAACCAGCTTGTAATATTATAAATCCAATTTCAGAAAAGGAAAAGGAAACATTAAGCTTTTTATAAATTAATAAAATACGTAGGTAACAACTTTGTTAGTGAGCCGATTTAGACTATCCTCGTTTTTTTTATTTATTTGATATGATATACTCCCGGATCGTCCAAATAGAATTAGATTTGATAGAATGCGGTTATTGACTCCGAATATACTATCAATAACAACACTTAACTGATTTTAGATAGTTTCCTTTTTATAAATTGTAGTATCTAGTTAGTTAAAATAATTCGAATTCTACTTTTTGGGATTACAGAAAATATGAATTCGAAAAAATTGTACCTAGGTAGGTATTATGCAAACCAGTCATGAATTTAAAAAAACACAACAAAGTTATAAATTACATAATCACAGAACTTATAACAACTTCTTCATATAAGTAATTTGTTTTTGTCAAACTAGTCAATCTTGGAATAATATATTTTAAAATATCGCGACCTCTCAAACACAATTAAAATACCTAAATAATATCTAGCCATTTATAGTTATCGTGAATTGATGAAAGTAGATGAAGCGTAAGTGGTGTGCCAGGATCGTAGCAAATGGAAATCTATAGTCTCTGCCTACCTCAATGGGAGACAGGCGTGAAAATTTGTATGTATGTGAATTCGTGACTGTCTATTCAATATGTGTGAGAGGAGTAATAGTTAACATAATTATTAGTACCTACAGTCAGTTATACCTACTCAGCTGCGGTTATATTCTCAGTTTTTACTAACACAATTAATTTTTGTACAATATAAATCAATTTCGCTTACCTTAACTGCTGCCCAGTATCTGTAACAAAAAAAAAAATATTGCAAAAGAATTGCCGAAACCCGGGATCGAACCAGGGACCTTTAGATCTTCAGTCTAACGCTCTCCCAACTGAGCTATTTCGGCCAGTTGACAGAGTAACGAAATATAGGAACACATGCTTTGAGAATTGTTGAATTTGAAATAACGCAATTTTACTTGGAATATAGTTCCATAAAATATAAGTGATCCTATAATTTGATAAAATTTTATGAATTAGTATCGTAATTACATATCGAATCCTAGCTTTGAGGTACTTAGCGCCATCTGTCTACGATGTAAGAACTAATATCAACATCTCAACCGACAGATGGCGCTGTTTTACCATCAATTTCCCCCAACACCGTAATAGTTTGGCTGCTCTCAACAGTGGTAAACACATTTTTATGAAAGTAAGTAAATTCATGTCACAAAATCCTTCTCCTTTGTTTTAACTACTAATCTAACTTTGTAAAAACTAATCCTTCCCTTTCAAGGTGGGAGAGCCATGCTTCGGCACGAATGGGCCGGCTCGACCGGAGTGATACCACGGCCTCACAGAAAACCGGCGTGAAACAACGCTTGCGTTGTGTTTCGCCGAGTGAGTGAGGTTTCCGGAGGCCCAAACCCTTTTTAAAAGGCGGGCAACGCACTTGTGACTCCTCTGGTGTTGCAGGTGTTCATGGGCGGCAGTTATCGTTTACCATCAGCGTGAACCGTCTGCTCGTTAGCTCCCCTATCCCATAAAAAAAAAATGTCCAGCAATATCTATAATGAGCTCTCAAATTTTCAAGTGAATATTATTGCTTAGCAGGCTTGAAATCAAATAAACTGAGAGTAGGTACTTGTAATATTCTATCCTCTTAAGTTTTATCACCTAGATCCACTTGTGATTATTTCTGCAGACAATTTCCAAGGATAACTTAAAATACAAAAACAATTACAATTCAAAAAGAAGAGTTTTATTGGATGTATAATCAACACAGGGTCAGAAAATTGCACAAAAGGTACCGATCTCAAATTACATTAGTAGGTACTTATTACAAGCTGTGATGATATTTACATGCATGCTTACCAGATTTAGAAGTAACTAGAATAGCGCTGCACTGCAATGGTTCCTCTATAGATAAAATATAGACAGACTGACATAAAGAAGTCAGTCTGTCTACAAATAGAATTTTCTTTATTTAATTTAAAGATATTAAATAAAGAAAATTTTATTTATCATTACTTTAAATTAGGGTTATAATTAGTTTAGTATAGTGTGTAGAATATGAAATAGTTATGTATATATTTTTATAAGACCTCACTATCACATTGGGTGACAGACAACCTGTTATGATAGTTGTAAGGGAGAATAAATAAATATCTACTTATCCATTAGGGCTTATTGAAATTATTTTCAGAACACTTCTACTAAATAAAATTGGTGTCCTGAAAAGTGAAGTTATACTTCAACTAAACAAGTATTTTCTCACCTTCAGGTGTGGTCTCCAGGGCCTCCACTTGCACAGCTTTGTCTTCCGCCACATTCCCTGCATCATCCAACACTACACCACACTTTTTATACAAACTACTGCGGAGTCTCATCAGCCTCTCAGTCTCATTGTATGATTTGATTTCATCCTGCAATAGTATTATTATAAGAAATCATTTATAACTTTCTTAATTAATAACTAAGATAAGAATCAACTCAAACTCAATAAATCTCCCTTGTGACCCTAACATGAATTTTATCATTTCTGATATGAGCAGGTCCACCATTTCGATACCTAGTTGAGGCTTTCTACTATTGTAATATTTCAATACCATTGTGGGCTGGTTAATGTAAATTTTAACACCACATAGTAGGGGAGTTGCAGGGGTTTCTTGCACTGCTGCTTCTTTCTAGCAAAACCGTGAGGTGGCAGCGAAAGTCACTTAAGGGCTGACTAAGACGTAAAAATTACCTTCAAAAGTTATACCTAGTAGGTAGTCTATATTGAATAAATGATTTGATCTCCAATGATGTAAGGGGTTCATAATAGGTACTGATCTTTTTGTCTGTGTGAATAGATGTAACTAATTTACTGCTGAGCCATATAGTTACCTTTAGATCCTTTAATCTTGAATGAGATCTGCTAGATAGACACTTTTTTAGATGCGTATTAGACCACTTTTCCCCATTACTGGCTAACACCGCAGGAGCAGACTGCTGCCCACGAATATTAGACAATTTCTTTTCCTCTTTAATTGTACGAGGCGGAGATAGCGTGGGGTCTAGGGACTTGATAGTCTTACGAGGTTTAACCACCAGGTTTCGTCGAATTCGTTTTTCACGGCTTGATTCCGGCATATAGTCATTTAAAACTGTTGGAAGTTCACTAAAAACTCTGCAGCTCACATTCGAAACAGATTGTTTGGCGCCAAGTCTCACTGATGACGGGACATCATGCCGTGTAACGTAAGAACTCGATTTAAGACTGGACCGCGATGGATTGTGGATGCGAGACATAACTCTATCATATCTATTACGATTTTTACTTGCTGAATCCATGTAGAAATTTCATTACAAAATCAAATTGTTTTGAAACAATAATGACAATAAAATTTTTAAATCAACATTCAATCATTCCATTCCTTCCTTCCTGACCACAGACTAGCTAAGCTAGAGCCCTGGAGAAGTTCAGCTTGAGACTGAGACACACACAGGTTACTAAATAAATATTGTTGCTTAATCCTTCCTTATACATTACATGGGACCTAAACATACCGCCGCTGGCGGCGTCGGCGAACTGTGGCTATATATATATTACTACGGTACAACTATTTATTAAACTCTTTGTACTACGCCTCTGCTTAGCCCTTCGGGGAATACAGGCGTGGTGGTATGTATGTTTTTAAGTTTAAAAGCCAAAGCCAAGACTTGGAATAAATTTTTAAATTATTTTGATTTTACTTTTAGTTGGCTTCCAGTTTTAACAGTTTCCAGTTAGATTTAGGTTTTCAACTATTTCGTTCGGAAAAGAGTGCAAAAAAAACGATGCGTTCATGGCAAGACTGATGCTGTTTGTTGGAAACGGTAGGTAATCTCTTCAGCTGCCACAGCTATGCTGATGTGCTGATGCAATGTTCGTGGAAAATATTTAAGAAGGGAAATGGAAATGAAATCCCTACCCTTACTTATCGATTTATTCCGCGTGATCTGAGGGCCCTGTAAGCAGTGTCGGAATTGGAATTCCCGATACCATTGATACCGATAGTCCAGTACCTATTTTTAAGGAGGACTGTGCCAGAGACAGACAAGAGCCGTAGGGATGAGATATACTTGCATAATTCAATACCGGGGCTTCAAGGGGACGGGTTTCAAGGTCATAGTGCATTTTAGTGTAGTGCAATGTTTACATCTTGCGTTGGCGCACGTGTTCTTACAAAAAAATTAGTGACGATGAATATGACGTTTCAGGAATGTACTTCCGTTTTCTATTAGTTTCTAAAAACAAGAAAAATCATTGCTAGTATTTTGCGACACCTATACCTACCATTAAAAAAAAGATCTGTAACATCTGCGTAAAACAGTCACTTACCCTCCATTTTAATTTAAAAAAAACACGTAGAAAACCACGTTTCTAGCTTCTATTGATTGTATTTGGTTCTATTTGTTGTAAGTAAACGAAATAAATTATGCATGAATCGGTTGAGGTTATGCACGTGTAACTCGACCACAGTGAATAGAAAAAAGAAAAATACCATAGAAATCGACATCTAGACATCCTTATATCAGAAAGGATTTTGACGTGCCTCGAGCGCCAACTTGATATGAAGTAGAAGGATTACATTTGGAGACAAATAGGGATGTACCTTCTAGAACACACGTCTAATAAATTTACAATTCTTTTCTTTTATTATGGGAAATATATCCAGGTTTTCATATTGATTTTTTTATGAAATAAAACAAAATATGAAAATACGGTATCAGTTTTTATTTAGCTTCGTAAATTGGTGAATATACATTAATTTCAACTTATAATATTATTTGTCGATAGGACATTAATCCCATCCCTACGTTTTACTATAGATACGTTATACATTTGTAGCGTGGCGCTGGAGGACACATCGCGTATTATATAGATGGGCGTCGAAAAGGTTAAAATACTCGTACAAAGTTTCTTTTGCCAATAAGATTATGCACCTTGTACGTATCATAATATGCATCAATTTTCTATGCATGCGAGTATTTTTTAATCCACGCACGGCACACGGTGGATGTGATGCTGTTGAGTTTTGTCAGTTATTTATGTGTGGCACAGCAGCAGATCATGCCGGGTATGTTGATCTATGATCATGCCTGCTTGAGTGTAAACATACATAATAATTGTATTTTTTAATTAGTTTACAGCCATAATAACCATGGTAGTTATCTATAGATGTAAGAAAACCACAAATTACATGGATTGACTACTTTTTACTTTTATGTGTGGAAAAAGATATAACAATATTTACCAACAACTAAACCTAGGAATACAGCCAGCATGGTGATAGACAAACATTGGAAGGAAAACTAAATGAATTGTACCTCTAAATACTTTTTATTTTTAAGGTATTGATTCGTAATAAATAATCTATCTATCAGTAATATTCAACACTTACTTACATTGTTTTAAATGCATCAAGTTCTTACTTAAAACCTATTTTCCTACAAGTTCATTATGTTTAAGTTCATAAATGTGTTTGGCTTCAGTCTGGTATTCTTCACACATTGCATTGATTTGTTTCTGTACATTATACACCACATCTTCTGACACACCAGTCTGTTTCTTCAGTTTCTTAATAAAATCACTTTGTATATCTTTAACAGAATCTCTGCACTTGATATACAAAGCTTTTGCATTCTTTGCCAATGCTTCTCTATGTTCTTTTGTTACTTTAGGTACAGGAACATACAATGTAGTACCATCCTGTTGAGGATTCAGATTCAATCCAGAACCTTGAATAGATTTTAAGGCATTTGGTATGGCCTGAGGGAATGAAGCAAAGTTCACGACAATCGTTTTGGGATTTTTGCGCACGATTTGGGCAAGCTCCTGTAACTCGTAATCTTTACCCTCAAATTTGACGGGTAGTGACTCGATAGACCCTGTCGTAGATCGTAGGGATAGATTCTTCGCAAAATCTTCTTTCATTTTTTCTATAGCTGAATTGCATCGGTCTTTCAGTTTATCTACGGGCACGATTTCTGATATTGCCGCAATATTGATTTCTACTTTAGCTCCTTTACCTTTTTTGTCTTTTCCTCTATCCTTGCTTTTTGCATAGTTACGAACTCCGGTAATATTATAGACATTGGAATAAATAATCCTCTCGTTACCCCTAACCAGGTTGGGATAAATTGTTTTTAAAGAGTTTATAGCTGGGGCTACCAGCTGATGTAGCAACCTTGAACTCATTATATATGAAAGTACATAAAAAATCCTATTTTGTTATGTTCAAACCTAAATTCTTAAGATTATTTACGATATTTTCATCACGGCAGGTAGCAAATCACAAAACCAAATACCTAACCTCTAAAGTCTAAAAAAAGAATACTGAATAACGACCACAGAATACTTAGGTAACGAAAAATGTAACGAAACGACGGACGAATTGTCTAATTCTTTGTCAATGTCAATCATTCCGTTCGTTCAATTCTAACGTCAATCCATGAATATAGTAAGAAAATTACTAATCTGTGGCAGAGTACCACAGATTAATAATTTAGACATGGACGTTTTTGTTTTTATATTTTATAGTATAGGGGGCGAGCCTATTGCCATTAACCGGGCACAAATTCCAAACTCCGAGCTGCTACTGGGAATTTAGAAAAACCCAATAACACTTTGAACCCAGGACCTCAGGCGTAGCAGTCGCGCTCAGGACCACTAGGCTAATGAGGCAGTTAAGAGATACTATTTATACACACAATTAATGTTGTATGTAGGTAATTATGATGTAATTTAATTTATTTTGGGTACTTACTTAGCTGGCCCATCCAGTAACATACATAGTGTCTAGTATGTATGTAGTCTGTGACTACGGGCGTACAGTGACAGCAGGGTGTAGTTAATACTCTACCAACATAGGCTCAGAGTAACAATATTGACAAACAGGCAACAATACCTACCTATATCTGTGAAATTTTTTGACACTTGACAGGGGTGAGGGCCGAGGGGTCTTAGCAAAAATGTCCGTATTATTTCAAACAATAAATAAAACATTTTTTTTAAAGAAACTATTAAATCCCGCCCAATCTTCATGTAAATGTTTTTATGTGCGGAGATCCTCAGGTACGATAAATGAAAATGTTATAAGATATGATGTTTTGAAGGTTGCTTGGAGGTTATGTGTTTATTTTAGATGTCGCAAAGAAATTTATATCCTTTGAAGAGATTGAGGCTCAAAGGAGGGCTTCGGCGAGAAGGAGTATCATAGTGCAAGTTAACTCGGAATCCTCGTTCAATGAATTATATGGTTACTGTTCAAAATATGCAGTCATTGCTGGAATACATCACTATAAAATTACTGATGGAGAGGTACTTACACATTTTCATAATACATAGTACTAGCTATGCTCATAGATTTTTCTCAAGCACACAATAAGCTAAAGTTTGATCACAATTGGTTGAATGGGTTCGGAACACAGGAGTGAGAACATTTAGTATTATTTGATATCCAAATGTTTCTTTAATTTTCAGCATTTCATGCTTATTGAATTCAGCTCAGAAGAAAACGTAAATGATGTAATTCAGTCATGTAGTACCCACCAAAAAGATGTTGATGTTATAGCAGTGAAGTCACCATTCCTTTGGTTTCGGGCAGCAGCAGGACAAAAGGAAAAATTTTCTATACCAAGTGTTCCATTGGCATCATTAAATGGAAATTCACAGGTTGATGAAGACAAACTCTATCAGGAGTTAATGGATTGTAACACTTTATCAAATCAGATACAACTGCTGTATGACAGAACCATGTTGAATGATCTAGGTGTACGGCTGAGATACATAGTTGCAAGACAGGTAATATTAAAAATATGCCAGATCATAATTTCACTATTGATATGTAAATAATGTTTTTACATATTCAGTGGGAGTCAAACAACTCTGAACAATACATTGAAAACTGATACATGACAGTTAATTTATTAACTAATTAGTTTTTACTAACTAGTTGCTGGGTTCTGGTCTGAATAGCTTCAGTGATTTAACTTTGTTTGATTATCTTTTTGGAATTAAACAATAAAACCATTGTTATTTTGAACAGAAAATGTATATGTTGTGTGGTTTTTGACAACACTACATGTTTCATCAGCCTTTATGGTGTTTGATGCTACTGACAATAGTGTAATTTTACTATTTTAAGTATCTATTCAGTGCCATAAACAGGTAAGAAGTCAAAAGAAATCAATACCATGAATACTTCGGTAAAAACAAACTGCTTAAGGTGATACTGTAGTTTCAAAAGTTGACCATCACAATGTATTTCAGATAGAGTGTGTATTTGAGAGCCTGTATGCCAACATAGCTGTAAGACCATTTGGTTCCTCTATAAATGGCTTTGGCAAGATGGGCTGTGACTTGGACCTAGTTTTGACAAATGAACTCACTGAGGAAATGGTAAGTATTGTATTTCTTTCTAAAGAAAGAAATAAATTTTGCTTCTTCCACTTTCATATTTTGTACTACACACATCTTTTTGAAGGACCGCTGCACCAACAAAATTGATGTGTACCTATGTTCTTCTAGGGCAACATCTCCCAACACTGACATTCACCTTAAAATTCCTTTAATTAATATGAATTAGTGTCACTATATCATTTTAGAGCACTGTTCCTCTTTTTATCAGTTTGAGTAACATTAATTCTACTTTCGTGTTTCTTTCATAAATAAGTGTAGGTTCCAGCGCACCATTTTGGAAGATATTGCCTTTTTAAGACAGACTCTACCACCTACATCTGGAGATGCCAAATCAGCAATGTGTATGTGTAGTGCATTATATTTAGCTGAATACAAGGACAAGATAGAATCCCTGTAAAGGGATTTGAGCGCTCACCTGCTGGCATGTACTCTGCGAGGCCAAACTGCTAGTATGCATGTGTGATGAGAGTAACGTGTGTGAGCAGAGGTCGGGCAGTCGGCGGCTGGTGTTCCAGCAGGCGCGCTGCGGGGGCGGCGGCGCGCGCTCGCCCGCCAGCCGGCACGTGCAGTGCGCGGCCGAGCTGCTGGAGCTGCGGCTGGCCGGCGCTCGTCGTGTGGCGCGGATCCTTCACGCGCGGGTCCCCATCGTCAAGTTTGCACACCACTACACTGACCTCGAATGCGATCTATGCTACAATAATATGTTAGTATAACATTGCATCCCGAATTCTTTTCCAACCGTCTTTAACGACCTGATATTGCTGTCTCTTCAATGTTGTTATAAACGATTTTGACTGTATTATAATTTTATTGTATGTTTAATAAACCATATATTTTAATAGGGTTTCAATTCGCGACCGCAAGATCGGTGCAAACTAGACTGATATTATTGACAATATTTTTCTTTCATAGGTCAGGGGTCTACATGTCAGAGCTTCTTTGGCTGTTCGGCTCTTTAGACGACCGGGTACGTCCATTGATATTCACCGTTCGTCGCTGGGCAAAGGCGGTAGGCCTCACCAACGCGCACCCTGGCCGATGGATCACAAACTTTCCCCTGACGCTGATGGTGCTATTCTTCCTACAGCAAAATACGTCAGAAGGATGTGTCCTGCCTACGGTGAAGACACTAGTTAGGCGAGCAGGTGAGTCAATTTAGTGACAGACTTTTGAATATCTTAAGTATAGCAAGCTCTGAGAGTATATGAAAGAAACAAAATAGTTGCAGATTTATTATAACAGACATATTAAAATAAACATGTGTTTGATCAAATGAAATTGAATCTATATCCTCACTGAGACTCTGAGAGACACATTTTGAAAGACATTACCAATCTCAATATTCTCAGAGGGCGATTATATTCAATATTAACAACAGATTTGGTGAACAGGTAAATATAAATTTTATGAGCAAATGGATCATAAAACAGAGAAATCTAAAAATCCAAAGGTTCCTCTAAGTACAGGCATAATAATGCAACTGTGCTTTATTTTATTGGTGAGATAGTTATCTAAAAGTCATAAACATTTTTTTCTAAAACTTTTTTAACGTGGGAGAGCCATGCTTCGGCACGAATGGGCCGGCTCGACCGGAGTGATACCACGGTCTCACAGAAAACCGGCGTGAAGCAGCGCTTGCGTTGTGTTTCGCCGGCTGAGTGAGGTAACCGGAGGCCCAAACCCTTTTGAAAGGCGGGCAACGCACTCGTGACTCCTCTGGTGTTGCGGGTGTCCATGGGCGGCGGTTATCGCTTACCATCAGGTGATCCGTCAGCTAGTTTGCCCCCCTATCCCATAAAAAAACAAACTATTTATTATTATATTAATTTTGTGTAGATATGTATAATAAAAATTCTGAAAAATGGCTCGGTCAAGAGTACCCTAAACCGACTTTCATGTATGAAAAGATTGATGAGTGTGGATGAAGCTAAAGAGGTATGTCAGAATCGTAGCAAGTGGAAGTCTGTGGTCTCTGCCTACCCCTACGGGAAAGAGGCGTGACTTTATGTATGTATGTATGTATAATAAAATATCATTACTGTCTAGTTTAGAATCAACATATTTCATTTTATAAATGAGTTCATACATTATTTAAAATGTCTAATTATAGGTAAAACAGACGTCAGAGTAGCAGAAGAGAATCTCAACTGTACATTCCTGCGTGACATGAACAAGCTTCCCACTGAGTGCTACGGGCAAAACCGAGCCGATCTCCAGACACTACTGCTGCAGTTCTTCGAGTTCTACTCGCAATTCGACTTTGAAGACAAAGCCATATCCATTAACGAAGGTACCGCCATCAGAAAACCTAATTCACAAGCTTTATACATAGTGAATCCTCTAGAACCAGCCTTGAACGTGAGCAGAAATGTTAGTTATGAAGAATGTGAACGACTCAGGGCGGAAGTCAGGAATGCTGCATGGCAACTTGATGCCGGGCTAGAGGGACACAAGGAGGAAGATTGGGGACTACTAGGTCTCATAGAAAAGAAAACTACGCGAGGTTTGAAGAAACTACTCAGAGTAGGAAACTCTCATAGATTAGTTTCTATGAAAGATTTATTTAATGACACAGATGTTTCTGCCCCTAAAGACAATTTGAAGAGCAAACTTGAAAGACTGACGCCAAAGAGTGATTTGGAAGTGGAACAAAGTGTAAAAGACATGAAAGATACATATAAAGTTAAAGAGAAGAAAGAGCAAAGATTGAAGTTTAAGAACAATCAGATAGCTAGTGAAGTGTTCAGGATACGAAGAGATAAGATTGTTTGAGACACAATGTATTCTGTACATAGTTTATTATTTGTTAGAGTATATTAAACGAGACTGTTGTGTAAAGTGATGGGAAAATAATGTTTTTAAAAAGTATTTGTTACTGTTATTCCATTATTGAAACTACTTCTAAAAGTAAAATTGGTCCATAGGGTTGACTGCTATTATTTCTTTACTCAAAATAACAGGCTTTTATAGTGAAATTTTTGTATCCATACTTACTTATCAATATCGTAAATACGAAATAACTCTGTGTGTTTGTTATCTTGTCCCGCCTATAGTGCTGAACAGATTTGGATCAAATTTGGCAAGATCAATAGTATTTTGAGGATGGGCATAGCCTACCTTATGGCCTGTGGAATGCAAATGAAATCCCGGGCAACAGTTTGGTTAATTATAATTTGTATTCTGAAAATAATTGCTTAATTACCTACAGCACACACTTAAATACCTACTAAGTACATTAAAAAAAGTTAAAAGAGCTAGTAAATAACACTTACCCTTTATAAATTAGACTAAAAATTGCTTAATAACTATACTAAAATATTTCTTAATTAACTAACATGATTACATAATTTATTCACAAACAATTCTATCTTAGGATTCAATGCGTCATTTCTTGGTAGTTTATGTCCAGCGACCATTTTCTTGAATAACTCTATATTGTCTTTACACAACCTGTCAAAAGTTCTTTTGTAGACCGGATTGTCTATGACAGAGAGATTGCCGTCGCTGATTTTGTAATTATTAATGATTATGTCTGCGCATGCGTTAGTCCATACAGTTTCCTCCAGGAATATATTGTATCTCTCGTTTTGATCGAACACTCTACACTGAAAAATAGGTTTATTATTTATTAAACTGCCTCGTTAGTCTAGTGGTCACAAGTGCGACTTCTACGCTAGAGGTCCTGGGTTCGATTCCCAGGTCGAGCAAAGTGTTATTGGGTTTTTCTATGAAATTCTCAGTAGCAGCTCGGAGTTTGGAATTTGTGCCCGGTTAGTGGCAATAGGCTCGCCCCCTATTACATGGGACCTAAACATACCGGCGAACTGTGGGTGTACCTAAGTACACCTCTGCCTAACCCTTCGGGGAATACAGGCGTGATGGTATGCTATGTCATGTATTTTTTTATCAATTGATATCTTCAATTTAAGTTATGAAAACGTAAATCAGTGATTACTATTCTGTAAAGCTACGCACTCAGTGTCCTTACCTCATCACTGATATCATCGGTGATGACCACCACTGAATTGAAGTCGAGCAGCGCGATGACTGCAAAGAGAGCGACCCCCTCGTCGCCCGACCATCGCAGCCAGTGGCCCCGCACGAGGTCGGCACAGCGCGCGGGGGTCAGGCGGCCGGGGTCCTCGCTGGCGGGGGTCTCGACTGCTGGAGTCAGGTGGGCGGCGCCGCCACACACGGGGGTCAGCACATCGGACACTCGCTGCCGGATCGAATCTTCGTCATCTTCAAGTAAAGTTATTATTGTAGCCCATACTGTTGCTCGCAGTTCAACTGAAAGTAAAACAAATTATTTTACAGCTGGTTAGTTTCACCAAACTATTGTTTTTTTCCTACAATCCGACCGACTTAAGAAACACTCCTTGCCATGGAACACTTGTAATAATTTAGATTGTTTTCATAAAATTGCATTTAACATAGAATCATAGACGTTTTAGGTTCTTTAATTAATTATATAATATTGTATCTTGGCATTACCGATATCCTAGCTTTCTAGGATATCAGTATCGGTATAAGAGACGGGTTGTCATGCTTTTCGATCGTTGAGGGGAAGGGAGATATAACTTAGTACAGTATCAATGTTAGCAACAAATTTAATAATCACTTACATTTATCAGCCTCATTAATTGAACTCTTGTCCAACTCTAACAGGTCAGTAATATTTTTCTCTATGAATCCCACCACAACACTCCTGGTATTCTCACTGTGATCAGAAGAACTGCACTCAAAAATAACCCTTATGACGTCCAGCAAGACTTCTACATTAAGCTGCTTTTGTCGATCTGACACAAAGTTTAAAAGGCTTTGCAAATATATATGCGTTAGATTTTCATGTTCAGTTTGTATACACTCAAACAATTTTTCTATTATCATTTCGTCTGAAACTTTCTCTTCAAATTTAGTTT
The DNA here is from genome assembly GCA_947256265.1 of Acronicta leporina. Lineage (NCBI taxonomy): Eukaryota > Metazoa > Arthropoda > Insecta > Lepidoptera > Noctuidae > Acronicta > Acronicta leporina. The sequence continues at coordinate 14,697,104 of OX366525.1, read as the reverse complement.
CTATGATGTATCTCTGCGTGTCGCCTTCTAACATCAAAATCTTCAAGCTTTTTCTTTGACATTCCAAATACTTGTTCTTAAGAACATTGCATAATAGCTGTATGTATTTATCATTCTTGATGTTGTTAAGGATGCTTTTATCTGCTATTGTTACTAAATGTTCTTGAAACTTGCATTGTTCTTCATCCAAATCGTTATGTAGTATGAGAAGATAATTTAAAACGGACAGAACCACTTCATATGATGAATGTTGGAGTCCTCTATACACAAGATCAGATATATCAGATACCTTGAACTTTGTTACTAGTACGAGGTAAAGGTAGATAGCATTAGATAGGCAAACGTCGCGTCCAGCGCTAATAGCCGGTGTCTCAGTGTCGAAGATCAGCGTGTCTAGACACGAACAGATGTTAGTCACGGTTTCTAGTGGTAAGTCAGGGAATCTGAAATATTACGAGTTGAATATCAATCAATTACTGTATCGCAGTCTAGTGGGCCTAAACACGACTGTTACATTAGAGTTACTTGGGTTCGATTATGAGATCGTGCAAAGTGTGATTGCATTTTTCTTTGGAATTCTCAGAGAAGCAGCCTCGGAGTTTGGATTTGTGCCCGGTTAATGGCAATAAGCTCGCCACTTATTACGTGCGACCTAAACATATTGATGAATAAATCTCTGCCTCACTCTTCAGTGAATAAAGGTGTGCTATATTATATTATCGATCAATGTACAGGCAAAAATTACATAAGATATTTTCTGTTGTCTGTGATTAGTTCTTTCAGAAATATTCGCAACAAGAGAGCCGGAAATGCAGTTCTGACTCCTCTGGTGTCGCAGGTGTCTGAGCGGCGGTATCGCTTACCATGACGCTTTAATGTAGATAATTAATAGCGAGAGCCCTGGTACCCATAACACAAGTTGAATCTTATTTTGGGTACCAGAGTTCAACTAAATCGTAGAATTTAATTATAAATCCAACTGTATTGTTTTTCCAGTGTGTATTTTTATGGTAATAAAATACTTATTTACATGAGGGCGATAAACGAGCATACGGATCTGCTCGCTTGCCATCCTATGTCATAAAAAACTATAGGTACAGTCACGAGCAAAAATATGTATACACTTACTAAAATTCCTAAGTGATTTTTTCCCTGAAGTTACGATTGTAAACTTTGAGTTAAGATTGTAAACCAATATAATTAAAGTATTAGTTCGAAAATACTTTGTTCATAACAACATAACATTTCAATTAATAGTTTAAGAGAAAATCGCTTTTGAATTTTGCCAAGTGTATACATATCTGTGCTCGTGACTGTACAATGGTCCTTTTTAAAAGATGGCTCACCTCCACACGACGAGGTTAATAACCTTGACAAGTTCATCAGCGATGAGGTAGCAGGGGAGCCCGAGGCCTGTGAGGCGCAGCGGCCACAGGGCTCCGGCCACGGCGGCGCGCAGCCCCCCGCCCTGCGCCCCCTCCCCCGCCCCCGCCGGCTGAGCGTCCAGCAGCCGCGCCAGCTGCAGCAGGATGCCGTGGCAGTAGTTCCGCTTTATGTCCACGTTGTGGATCAGCTTGAACATCGATTGTATGTGGGGGATATATCTGAAAACACAATATTTTTCTTTAATCTGTTTATGTTCGACTGTCCACATTTTGTTGTGATTTTATTGTTTTCGTTTTTTAAATCTCTCTTTTCTTCTTATCTACTTCTCTTCTATTATAAAATTGTAAAAAAGCTGTGTTTGTTACGAGTTGGAGCAAAAACTACTGAATAGATTTTAATATTGTTATCACTGTTAGAAAGTAGGTATATACTCCAACTTAAAAACTGGTATACTTCTTATCACAATTAATTATTCGGATCCTGAGATACAGCTTGACCTATCTGATGTATACAAAGAAGAGATCATTACTTTTGGTTCTTAATAAATTATGTTTGGAATCCATATCTAATCCTACTATAGCTTCAGGTGAGCGAAGCCGCGGGCAAAGGCTAGTTTTTCAATATTTAAGAAAAGAAATTCTTATGTATTAAGACGGGAAACGAGCTGACGAGCAACTCGTCGTCACCCATGGACCTGCAACACCAGAGGGGGTGCTGCTGCTTTGCAGTCTCTTAACAAAAAAGAAAAACCACCACCAAAGCCACAGCAACCAAGGGGGAACCGGCTCTTACGCACAAAATTCGAAACACACACAGTTGCTTTACGACTCTGACGTAAGAGTGATCGCCAGCCAGTCAGACCCCAAGAGGTCCTACAACCAAAAGTCAGATATTTTCTCGCCTATCGGAAAGTCAGTAGTATTATAACCCGTCCCTACTTTACACAAACTTTTACAACAAATCCTAATCTCTTATAATATAAGGTTACAAATAAAGGGAGGCGCTTTTACCGAAACCAACACAACGCGGGACGAAGTCATACTTAGGGCTTAAGTTAACAATTTTATGCTTACTGTTCGGGAGAAATGAGAGGTACTATAGCCTTGGCCGCCAACTGGCGCGTCTTCAGCACGCTGCTGCCGGCGCAAGCCAGCACGTGCGGGATGAACGCCACCAACTGGGGACAAACAGCGCTACTGCTAAAAACTAATAAATACCAACCATACCCACCCAGTGTTGACCATGGGATTTCTTTATTACCTCTGTATCTTCTAAACGGTTAGATGGATTTCGATAGTTAAAAATAATCAGGCCTATCGAGTAGGGTATCAAATTGAAAGAAAGTAGATATATTTTTAGGATTGGCAAACGTGCATACGGATCGCCTGATAGTACGTAACACCAGAAGAGTACCAAGTGCATTGTATTTATTTATTTAATTAATGTTTTTATACTTATATGTAGACTTTTAATTGGGTGCCAGTGTACTACTACTACAGGAAAACAATTAAAGACAATGTTTATTTGATTTTTTCACTGCCTAACGGGTATTACTTTTGGAAAAAGTATATTAATAGAACATACCTTAAGATTGGAGACAGTGCCTTCCAAAGAAGATGGGTACAGTCGTGCCAGTAGTAACAACACCGGGTACAGTGAAGGTCCTAGCACTTGAGTGTCCGCGTTTACGCTCACCTCCTGCAGTTTCTCCTGCCAATATAATAACAATAATAAAGTCAAATATGAATAAATTTTAAAATTTTTGGGATCTTAGGGTAAGAGAATAGAAAATGTGTATTTTATATGACACTCACTCACTTTAGGGGTAGACAGAAACTTTAAAGACCACCACTTGCTAAGATTCTATCATACTTCTTTTGCTTCTTCCACATCCATACATATTCTCATACACACGCGGCTGACCTTTTTGAAGGATTTTCTGGGTGAATACTTTCGTTAATCGCCTTTCAGCATACTCACAAAAGAGAATGTATATTATACCAGATCAGATCAGATATATCAGATCTCTGCAATCGCAACCGAATTTGGGCCAATACTAATGATATCGTGCGAATAATCGGGTTGTCTGACTTTTTGGGCCTCTGACTACCACTGACGATTGTTCATCAGTTAGTAATATATTTATTTTTATAATAGATAGTTATATATATAGATTTTAAATAGTTCCTAAATCAGCTAAGTGACAGTTAATAGAATATTATAACCTTCAAAATTTAAACTTACTAAGTGTGAATCGCGATACGAGTACGCACACTTTCACAGGGTACCCGCTGAAATGAAATTTCTTCTAAATATATAAATCGATGTTATTCATGGAGGTATTATTTGAAGGTAACTATGTTGTTTTGCTAATCAGAGAGTCAATATGAATGTTAGGTCACCAGCATGAAGTCGTAGAGGCGCGGGTACCGCAGGAAGAAGATCCGGCCGGTCATAGTGTTGCGCGGGCTGAGCCGCTCGCGCCGCCAGCGCTGCACGCCGAACACGCGCACCATCAGCGCGCTGAACAGCAGCGTCGACGAGTTGCGCTCCTGAATATTGTTGCCACGTTTCAGCATCACTACATTACACGACGTTACATCATCTTTCTATTATTATAAATGTTTGTTACTCCATCACCCCAGATCTTTTGAGTAGAAATATATGTCTTTGTTCTTAGGAAGATGTGATGCCTGCCTACGCTTCATTTTATCCGAATTTCGAAGGATAGGTTCGGAATATCTCTTAAATTTAATTTATAATAATTAAGGCCCACTTGCACCAACTTCTTAAATATGTTTAAATTGTATTTAAACACAATTTTTCATAGAAATTTAGTGTTTAAATACAATTTAAACACATTTAAGAAGTTGGTGCAAGTGGGCCTAAATGTGTAAATGATATTCAAGTTATTTAGTGAAGGAAAAATTCGACTGTGTTTTTCAAGTGAAGCGAAACATATTTGGCAATGAGTTATATACTGTTTTTTATCTAAATTTATGGATGTTCAATAGTAGTTGAAAAACGGGATCTATTTATTTATCTATAACAGTACATGGAGGACTTACAGCTTATAGAAGTAGACGAAAAGAAGAAAATCATAGTCACCAGAAAGCCAATTACAAATCCTCACGTATGGTGTTATGTTTCGCTAACAATCGATAGATACGCCAATATGAAGTGAAGTGTGTGTGTCTCCCTCTGTGTGTGTGTGTGTGTGAGAGAGAGAAAGTGTGTGTGTGTGTGTGAGAAAGAGTGTCTGTGTGTGAGAAAGAGAGTGTGTGTGTATGAGAGAATGTGTATTGAAAGAAAAATCTCACAGCCCAGGAGTCGCCCTCGTAGCCGCGCAGCGCTACTAGCAGCGCGTCGGCCACGTAGGGCGCCACGCTCTCGTGCAGCGCGCCGCAGCGCACCAGCGCGCGCAGCATGTTGCGCGCGTGCGTGCGGCACTCCGCCCCCGCCTCCCCCGCCCCGGCCTCCCCCGCCCCGGCCTCCGCCAGCCGCAGCAGCGTGCTCATGCACTCGTGGAAGCAACGAGGGTTGCCCTCCACCTCTAGTTCCGTCGTCACTAACGCCTGACAAAACACAGCAACTTACTACGTGTCCCAGCTGCTTTTCAACGACTGACAATGAGAAACTAAACGCCAGCAAAAAAAATAAAACAGCTAAGATACTGAGAAGGCTACTTTATAATATGATAGTGTTAAGTTAAAACTGTAATAAGGATTGTAACTGTGCTCAACCAGAGTGTTACCACGGCCGCACCGAAAACCCGCATGAAAAATCGCTTGAGTTGTTTAAAATAAATTTAAATAATTTACATGTGAGTAAAAGAAAATATTAGTGATAGTGGACGCTCACATGAGCGGAGAATGTTACCTGTATCATGAACGGTAGTCCAGCGCTGCGGCGGGTGGCGCAGAGTTCAGCAGCACCAGCGCCGGCCAGCGCGCGCATGAGCCCGCCCAGCCAGCCGCGTGGCAGCGCGTGCAGCCGCCCACTACTGCAGCGCCACAGCCTGACACACATACACACCTATCAATGTCTGGAGGAAGATCCTTTACCTACCTTACCTACCTACTAAATGGCACGAGATATACAAGAGACATCGTAATTATGCAGCGCAAAGTGCATTTAAAATGTTCGAAAGACTATTGTGGGCGGGGCAGTATGGGCAAACTCTTATGGCTCATCAACACTTCCATCAGACGCCTAAAGCTTAGCAGAAGTGTCCAAATGTACACACACATTTTGCCGGTACATTTAGATATTAAGTCCCATGTAATCGAAGGCGAGCCATAACCAAGAAATTCATAGAAAAATTCAATTCAACACTCGTCGATTTGCACTTACGACCACTAGACGAAAGCAGTTCCAGCCAGTAGTTGGTTTATATCAAGAGGCACATAGCGCATGGAGAACATGGCTTCATGACATATAAACCATAAAGCATCTTAGAATACACAAATGATTATTCTGGAGACTAAGGGCTGATAGAAAATGATATGTACTTACCTAGCCAGCAGTTTGGTGAAGCCCACATAAGCCTGTTCGAAAGCTCCTCGGTGCTTGGTCTCTGCCAACAGTTTCGTGAAGTGCTCCCCCATGAGGACCACCTGCTCGACGCTCAGGGTGCCGGAGGCCTGGCCCTCCCCGCTGATGCTCAAACGAGAGCAGATACCACCGAGAAGGAGCGACACCTGATCAAAAACAATGAGGATTCTGTGCAGGGTAACTACGAAAAAAAAGATTGACCAGTAACGTGGTCAATCTTTTTTCACGTGGGAGAGCCATGCTTCGGCACGAATGGGCCGGCTCGACCGGAGTGATACCACGGCCTCACAGAAAACCGGCGTGAAACAACGCTTGCGTTGTGTTTCGCCGAGTTAGTTGAGGTTACCGGAGGCCCAAACCCTTTTAAAGGCGGGCAGCGCACTTGCGACTCCTCTGGTGTTGCGGGTGTCCATGGGCGGCGGTTATCACTTACCATCAGGTGATCCGTTTGCTCGTTTGCCCCCCTATACCATAAAAAAAAACCGGTTCCTACATCGTCGCACGATCGAGTCGCTGATTTGGTAATTCCTACGACTCTCAATGAAGTCTTCATACAAACTAGCGTCAATACCAACTGACGGCAGAAACCACTATAATTTCAAATATTCAGTTAAGGTACGCAAAAAGTTTCGATACCTCAGGGCGGCTCAGGGTATCGATACTTTTTTTATTATAACTTAGATTTGCATTGTTTAATTTTAAGGTACACTCGTGTTTCCTTTTTTTTGTTGTTTTAACTTTTATAGCGTCCTGGTGTAAAAAAATAAATTTTTCTTTCTTCTTTCTTCTTCATTTGTTAGTACCGTCGATTACCACCGGCGCTAGTTTCTATACAGATTTATATCAACTAACCTTTTCAAAACAATATCACCAAATTAACATTTTGTATCTTCGAACACTACAATTTTATATAATGATGGTTTTAGAAAATTGTATACATTTTTCAACTAGAATTTGTCTGATTTATCTTTGACAGTTCATATTCCTCTTCGGTTACCGTCACGTGGCCGTCATTTCGCTTACGTAATACGAATTTTGGAGCATTTTTACCGAGTTTCCGTTTCTGGGTTTCGTCTTTAGTGCCTCAGTTACTCACTAGGAAGCACAGTCGGTGTGGTACGAATTTGAGTATGACAAAGACGATTTCGTAATTGTCACCGGTCTCCACATTAACTAGTGACCCTGCCGTACTAGAAAAAAGGTGTTAGGGTAATATTTTGGAATAAATATAAAGGTAAACATACCTCTTTTACGGATCGCCAAGCACATAGAAGGACCATTTGCGCAGTGACCTGCCTCCCGTCCTCCAGCTTAATGTTGCTGGTGAACAAATTGAACATTTATTAAGAGCAAAATACGTGTGGTATTTTCTCCATAGAAATGCTCTCGCCTATTTTCTTTCTGTTTATGACCTTAGCATTTTTTATAGAAAATAAATATCAGCTGGGTGAATATATGAAAAATATTTGAACATCATAAACTCCATCCGAAAGTGAAGAATGCACATGTTTAAAACTATAATTATGATAATGAAAACTTAAACAACACTGCTACTGCCGTCAAGCAATAAGACAGGAAGAAATAAACAATCTGAAACTACTATAATGTTAAGAGAGATGAGAAGAATGATTTGTTAAATTATGTTGGAATATTCACACAGCTACTTGTATTTATCTACTTTTGGGTTATGGCCGAAGCATTTTTTTTTAAATTTAGTATCTCGGCATATAGGTACTCATTTTCCTAGCATGAGGCGTGAAAAATATATCTATAAGCATTAGAACCCTCAACATTTCCCATTTAGATCGCTTTTCTTTGCTGTTTTAGTACATATAATATATAACTACTAGCTTCTGCCCGCGGCTTCGCCCCCGTGGAATTCGGTCTGTCATCACATCCCACGGGAACAGGATAAAAAGTATCCTATGTCCGTCTCCTGGTTCTAAGCTACCTCTCCACCAATTTTCAGTGAAATCGGTTCAGCCGTTCTTGAGTTATAAATGGAGTAACTAACACGACTTTCTTTTATATATATAGATTAATGAAAAGAACAACACAGGGACACCGTAAATATCCTTCTTATACAGTTCATGAAAATTCCATTATAAATTTGTCCAGTTTTCGAGGGAGAAATGATGTTTCTACTTAGACTATTCAATCTGAGCTGTAGTTGTGCTTATCGCACAGGTTTGAGGGCAGACCGACAGTTTTTAAAATACCTAATTTTCAAATCTCTTCACTTGCATTACCTTATCAGTGTTTCAAACTAGCAAAAACATAAAGAAATATATTTTTTAATATTCTTCATGGGCAGGTGCCTCTCGGGCGAGAAGCTGTTGTGTGATACGTTACCCAGTGTTGCCGTAGTCTGTGACGAGCACGGACATGTCCATGGGCAGGTGCCCCTCGGGCGAGGAGCTGTTGTGTGATACGTTACCCAGTGTTGCCGTAGTCTGTGACGAGCACGGACATGTCCATGGACAGGTGCCCCTCGGGCGAGGAGCTGTTGTGTGATACGTTACCCAGTGTTGCCGTAGTCTGTGACGAGCACGGACATGTCCATGGGCAGGTGCCCCTCGGGCGAGGAGCTGTTGTGTGATACGTTACCCAGTGTTGCCGTAGTCTGTGACGAGCACGGACATGTCCATGGGCAGGTGCCCCTCGGGCGAGGAGCTGTTGTGTGATACGTTACCCAGTGTTGCCGTAGTCTGTGACGAGCACGGACATGTCCATGGGCAGGTGCCCCTCGGGCGAGGAGCTGTTGTGTGATACGTTACCCAGTGTTGCCGTAGTCTGTGACGAGCACGGACATGTCCATGGGCAGGTGCCCCTCGGGCGAGGAGCTGTTGTGTGATACGTTACCCAGTGTTGCCGTAGTCTGTGACGAGCACGGACATGTCCATGGGCAGGTGCCCCTCGGGCGAGGAGCTGTTGTGTGATACGTTACCCAGTGTTGCCGTAGTCTGTGACGAGCACGGACATATCCATGGGCAGGTGCCCCTCGGGCGAGGAGCTGTTGTGTGATACGTTACCCAGTGTTGCCGTAGTCTGTGACGAGCACGGACATGTCCATGGGCAGGTGCCCCTCGGGCGAGGAGCTGTTGTGTGATACGTTACCCAGTGTTGCCGTAGTCTGTGACGAGCACGGACATGTCCATGGGCAGGTGCCCCTCGGGCGAGGAGCTGTTGTGTGATACGTTACCCAGTGTTGCCGTAGTCTGTGACGAGCACGGACATATCCATGGGCAGGTGCCCCTCGGGCGAGGAGCTGTTGACGACGGGAGCGACGGCCGTGTTCACTGCCATACAAGTGTCGATGATTTCGCCAATAAGAGCAGTCCAGTGCTCATCATTTGATATTGCTCTGTAAAATGTCGTATTTTTAAGTAACTTCCAATAAACGTCTTGATGTATATAATTTTAGTTTGCATAAAAATTCATCGTCTTTGATAAATATGAGAGTTATTTTTATGGCATAGGGGGGCAAACGAGTAGACGGATCGCTTGATGTTAAGCGATTATCGCCGCCCATGGATCCCTGCAGCACCTGAGGAGTCGTGCGTTGCCGGCCTTTTAAAATGGTTTAGGCCTTCGGTATCCTCATTCACTTGGCGAAACACAAAGTAAGCGTTGGTTCACATTGGTATTTACTAATATTGTTCAAATCTTATTATTTTTAATAAATCAAACAGCAGCGGCAGCTGGTTGAACATTTGGATGAAGACTGCACAAAATAGAGAACAATGGCACACAATGGAGGAGGTCATCACTAGAAAATGTGTACCCAAATTTAAGTTATAAACTGATTGAGTAAACTGATAAACTAGGGTATTATATTAAGCATTATTAGATATTAAAAGCTGTAAACAAATAAATAGATGTATATGTAATGTGATGAACGAATAATGTAATTAGGTATTTGGGTAAATATTCTTATGTGGGAGCCATGCTTCGGCACGAATGGGCCGGCTCGACCGGAGTGATACCACGGCCTCAGAGAAAACCGGCGTGAAACAACGCTTACGTTGTGTTTAGCCGAGTGAGTGAGGTTACCGGAGGCCCAAACCCTTTTAAAATGCGGGCGACGCACTTGTGACTCCTCTGGTGTTGCTTACTGTCAGGTGATTCGTCTGCTCGTTTGCCTAGGGAGGCATCATATCTCATAAAAATATAATAAAAATAAAGGCTAAATTATTAGTATAAATCAAACAGTATGTTCCATTATGAAAACACTAGCTTCTGCTCGCGACTTTGTCTGCGTAGACTTCAGATAAAAAGTAGCCCATGTGTTATTACAGACTATAATCTATCCCTGTGCCAGATTTTATCCAGATCCGTTCAGCCATTCTGGCGTGAAAGAGTAACAAACATCCATCCATCCTCAACAACTTTCGCATTTATAATATTAGTAGGATAATAATAGTAGGATTATACTGACTGTGGGTGGACGTCGTCCAGAGTCGTCGCGAGGCAGTGCAGCATGCCGTACATAGGGGCGCTGGCGGCGGCCGCCGCCAGGCCGCGCTGGCTGGCGCCGAGCTGGGCCCGCAGCGCTGCCAGCAGGCGCCGCACCAGCCGGTGGGACACCACCTCCGCCCCCGCCCCGCGGCTCTCTTCACACCTGCCAACGTGCCATTCTTTTCTCTATATAATGGCAATAGCTGTTGATTCAGGGAAACTTGACGGCGTAACGTAACCAGCCAGAGACAACGTGTCATTCACCTTGATCAATATGTATATGTATAGGGTTGCCCGCTCCAATAATCTATAATATAAAAATGAATCGCCAAATGTGTTGCTAAACGCAAATCTCGAGAGCAGCAAAACCGATTTCTCTAATTATGTTTTTATTATATTCCTTAAAATACGAGGATGGTTCTTACGGAGGAAAAAATTTAAAAAAATGCCTTAAAAAACCTAAAAACAGCACTTTTCTATATTCCCATACAAAATATTTGTAATAATACTTAAAAGTCAATTTGAACTTTAATACCTACCATAAAGTTTAAATGTTAGTGGAGGGATTCCAGGAAGACAAAACAATTGAGTGGAGTGACATTAGTTTCAGAATCGAATGTTAAGCGGTACGAAGTTCGCCGGATCAGCTAGTATAAATATACAAATTATTCCAATGTTTTATCTGATTTTACAAGTAGCAAACTATTTTCATACTTGAACATGCAACTCAAAAAACAAACGAAATTTAGAAAGTGAAGATCGTAAAATATGCGCCTATTACGCCTGTATTCCCGAAAGATTAGGCAGAGGCGTACTAATGAACACCACATTTAATTCCCACTAACCGAGCACAAATTCCAAATTACGAGCTGCTAACCAACAACACTTTGCTCGAACTGAGAATCAAACTCAGGACCTCTAGTCGCGCGCAGGACCAAAAATCAATTAACTCGAAAAACCAACATTGAACACTTTATCAATGCAAAAAAAAACATATTTCTGAAATTTATATATTTTTTATCTGACTAGCAATGTGGATCATGCTAAGCTAAATGCTTATGTTACGAGTGGGTTTACGTCGGTAGTGCAATGGGTGGGTATCGAACCGGCAACCACATAATCGCAAGTCCGACGCCCTAGCCAAAGTTACCGTTGCTTCTAAGTTTAAATATATTTAAGAGTAACAGGATAGTTCCTATACAGATAAATTGTAATGAGTTATATAATAACTTACGATGGTTCATTTTGTGGTATATATTCAGGTAAACGTCTCCTCAAGAGGTCCAGCTTATAAGCCGCAGACACGCAATCAGTTGGTTTTAAGGAAGACGCCTGACGGAATATATCCTCTATGTCCAAGCTAATAGAGTAATTTTTACCCTGAAATAATACAGGCAAATAAGGGCTTAGTACAAACATTCCAATTACACCTTAGGTTAGGCAGAGCTGTACGAATGAATGTTAATTCCATGAAATAGGGGAGGAGGGAGGGGAGGGCGAGTCTATTCCAATCAACCGGACATACATCCAAACTTCAAGCTGCTACTGAGAATTCCATAATAAAATCTAATAACACTGCTCGCCCTAGGAATCGAACCTAGATCGATAAGAAACACTCCGTCCGTTAGTGAAAACCGCATTAAAATCCGTTCAGTAGTTTTTGAGTTTATCGCCAAGAGACAGACAGTCGCTACCTAATACCTAATGGAAGTAACACTATACAGTATGTTTATGTATATACCTTTAGCAAGTCGATGGGACAGCTGGCCAGCACCTCCAACGCGAAACCCTTGTTGTTCTCATAGCTGTCTTCTAGATGCAGCAGTAGTTTTTCCACATAAGCTGGCTCCCATTCCCTGAAGAAAGGTAAGGGAATCAATTCTTCGATAACATATGCATTGATTATAATACACTTTTTTATGTGATAGTTGAGCAAACGAGCAATATATCACCTGATGGTAAGCGATTACCGCAGCCCATGGACACTTGCAACACCAGAGGAGTCGCAAATGCGTTGCCGGCCTTTAAAAGGGTATAGGCCTCCTGTATCCACACTCACTTGTCGAAAGACAACGTAAGTGTTGTTTCACGCCGGTTTTCTATGAGGCCCTGGTATCACTCTCATACTCCATTCGTGCTTTTAGTAACTATCCAATACCAATCAATGTCTATATATCATCAATCCATTATACTTAGCTACTTCTGGGGACGAGTCTCTTCTCAGAATGTGAGGGATATTAATCTATAGTTCACCACGCTAGCCTACTTCAGGTTGGCAGACTTCACATGCCATTCAGAAATTCTCTAAGCCAAGCAGTTTTCCTCACAATATTTTCCTTCACCGTTTAACCGCGTGATAACGTACAGAGTCGGAGGTGCGTTTCGTCGCGAAAAAGGTCAAATGAGACTTTACAATTAATGTTACACTAATTTTACATTTGACTTGTATTACTGCTGGGTTTCTGTGTCCAATGGCTACGGTGACCGCTTACCATCAGGGCTATTCCATATGCTTGCTAGCCACCATTGTGTTATATAAAAAAGTTTGCTAACTCCCAACAAAATTACCTTAAAAGTTCAGTGAAGATTTTTTTTTTACCTTTCATATCCTTCCAAAGTAATCTGTTCGCACCACGCGAGTATTTGCAAGGCAACGAATCGCCTGCTATAGTTGGCTCCCGGTAGCAAACTGTCGAAACATTGTCGACGTAAATCCTCCATGAACCGCAAGTAATAAACGACCTTATCGTTAACGCCGTTAAGTTGCTTTTCCCGCTTAATCACCTTATAACTATCTTCAAAACGATTTATGAACTGAAAATTAAAATACAAAACTATATTTGAATCTCAAGAAGTATAAAATTTAATAATTACTCGTATAACTTACTTTTTTCATAACGGAGAGTGTGAGTTGTCTAAAGTTCGGCGCTTGCGCATTGATGTTGTACTTCAAGTAGAACAGCACGAACTGCAGGTCACCCTCTGTAAACATCTCAGTACTCTTCGGAGACTCCACTACCAGTGACAAAGATAGGGTCCTTGTCTGAAACACAGAGACGAAATAACTTAGATCGTACTGTCCAGTTATTCGCTACATACGGAATATCATAGCGAAATCTTCCCAACAGTCCACTCAAAGTTTAGGGAGTGTGTGACGCTATGTGTAAGATAAGACTTTTTTTTATGAGGTAGGGGGGCAAACAAGCAGACGTATCGCCTGATGGTAAGCGATAACCGCCGCCCATGGACACCGGCAACACCAGAGGAGTCACAAGTGCGTTGCCCGCTTTTAAAAGGGTATGGGCCTCCGGTATTCTCACTCACTCGGCGAAACACAACGAAAGCGTTGTTTCACGCCGGTTTTCTATGAGGCCGTGGTATCACTCCGGTTGAGCATGCCCATTCGTGCCTAAGCATGGCTCTCCCACGTGAAGTTCTAGAATATAGTCTGTTTTCAGTAAAATATTTCAGCAATGAAATTGATAATAGAAGTTTTTGTGGAGCTACCTCATCGATGGCGTCGACGGCCGCTTGCTGCAGCAGACGGTAGCTGATGAGGCCGTTCCAGTGGGTCGGCGCATGCGCATGCAGCCCCGCCAGCTCCGGCAGCCCCGCCTGCCGCACCACGCTCACCAGCATCAGGACACATTTTATATCACACTCCTGCGCCACACAACCGGTGCCCTCCTTTATGTACGGTATTCTGTTAATTTGAAACTGATAAAGTAAGTTAAATTGTTAAGAGGCCGTCCTAAAAATTCACTCGATCGAGTTTAGGTAAATTCTATGTTTGTGTGCGCTTTTCACGCACACATGGCTGCAGATCGAGCGTACAAGCCTATAAACAATTTTGATCCTTTCAATATTAAATTAATTTTCTAGTTTTATTCTCGTTAGTTTTTTTGTATTTTCAATTTTGTTTTTCATTTAGTATATTTTTATACATACAATATTCAATAAACATCAAGACATAAAACTTTAATGGCAGAAACTGGGGTGAAAATTGTAATTTTTGTAGCTACTCATTACAAATAAATACCTAGTGACGAGTTTAATGATTTATGGATTTTTAAATTTTAAGGGTAGGAAACAGGGGTTGAAGCCTGAAGGTTAATATACTTATTAGTATGGGTGAATAGTTTTTAAAGGTAGGTATTTGAAAATGAGATATGTAGCTACTCATCATAAAAAATGTGTTTTAGGGTTTTTGAATTTTCAAACTTTTACTTTGGAGGGTTGATAGTTTTATCTTTTTCTAGGCACTTCAAAATCGTAATATTTTATTAAATGTTTATCAAAACACATTTTGGTCACGACTGAAACCGCTCGGTTGTATGTACATCTGTGCTAATTGTGGTATGTAGTTTAACTTTGCTCCACTTTATCGTGAAAAGTGTGAGATGAGATGTCTGAAGAACTGGTATTTGTTTTTCATAATTTACCATGCACGTAGAATGTGCCTAATGAAGTACCAACATAAGACATTAATTTAGTACTAAGTACAGTAGTAATCACGGCGATAACTACAATATTCATACCTTTGAATGTATTAAAACCTTGCTTATAAATAATTTATTGTAAGATGAGGTTGCTTTTGACTAATGAACATAGAGCTTTGTAATAGGTGCTATGATTGCATAATTTTGTTTGCAATGAACATAATTTTATTATTTAATGGCATATTTTAAATCTATACTAATATAATATAAAGCTGAAGAGTTTGTTTGTTTGTTTGTTTACTTGAACGCGCTAATCACAGGAACTACTGGTTCGATTTGAAAAATTCTTTCAGTGTTCGATAGATTTATTGAGAAAGGCTATACATACATACATACCATCACGCATGTATTCCCCGAAGGGTTAGGCAGAGGCGTACTAATGTACACCCACAGTTCGCCGGTATGTTTAGCGCATTAACCGGGCACAAATTTCAAATTCCGAGCTCCTACTGAGAATTTACTACGCCTGCTTCTATTAATAAATATTTTTTTTGGATGTATATTATGTTATGCCAATGTATAAAATAAAAATCTATCTACTTACTGATCTAATACTAAATAGGATATTTGTATTAGTAATTTTCCACTTGACTCCATGCGCAAGAAGGCGGGTGCAACAACCGTACTGTACGTTCCGAAAGGAACTTCATCCCAAGTACAATCAGGATATTACTGACGTCACCTTTAAGACGTAAATTCAGAATGTGAATGCAAATTTAGACCTGGCAGGTGGGACTCAATGGCAATGGTACGGCACTACACCGACGAACTGCCGGATATCAGCCACGACGAGATCGTGCTGGCTTTAAGACAGCTTAAAAATGGAAAAGCCCCCGGTGAAGATGGAATTACTTCAGAGCTCCTGAAGGTAGGAGGAGCCCCTGTTGTCCGGGAGCTGCAAAAACTATTCAATTCCATCATTCACTGCGGGAGAACTCCAAAGGCGTGGCATGAGAGTGTGGTGGTTCTGTTTTTTAAGAAGGGAGACAAAACTCTTCTTAAAAATTACAGACCCATTTCCCTTCTAAGCCACGTCTATAAGCTGTTCTCTAAGGTCATCACGAATCGTCTCGCTAGGAGACTTGACGAGTTTCAGCCACCGGAACAAGCCGGGTTTCGCACGGGGTATGGCACCATAGACCACATTCACACAGTGAGGCAGATTATACAGAAGTCCGAGGAGTATAATCGGCCCCTGTGCCTGGCATTTGTGGACTATGAGAAAGCCTTTGACTCAGTGGAAACCTGGGCTGTTTTGGAATCCTTACAGCGGTGCCAAGTGGACTATCGCTACATCGAGGTGCTGAGATCTCTTTACGAATCGGCCTTTATGAATGTCCAAGTACAGGACCAACAGTCTAAACCCATCCAATTGCGCAGAGGCGTGAGACAAGGGGACGTCATATCCCCGAAACTGTTCACGAGCGCATTGGAAGACTTGTTTAAGACGCTGGACTGGAAAGGTAAGGGCATAAACATAAACGGCGATTACATCTCGCACCTACGATTCGCAGACGACATAGTCCTAATGGCAGAGTCGCTAGAGGAGCTTCAACAAATGCTGGACAGCCTAGAATCAGCCTCGCAAAGCGTAGGTCTCAGCATGAATTTGGATAAAACCAAAGTCATGTTAAATGACCACATTGATCTGAGACCTATTGCTGTGAATGGACATCTTCTTGAAGTTGTTTCAGAATATACTTACCTCGGGCAGATCTTGCAGATGGGTAAAAACAACTTTGAGAAGGAGGCCAAGAGGAGGATCCAACTGGGCTGGGCAGCATTTGGAAAACTACGTCAAGTCTTTTCATCACCCATACCGCAAAGTTTGATAACGAAAGTTTTCAACCAGTGCGTCCTACCCGTGATGACCTACGGTGCTGAGACGTGGACACTCACAGTACGGCTAGTCCACCATTTTAAAGTCGCTCAGCGTGCTATGGAGCGCGCTATGCTCGGAGTTTCTCTGAAGGATAAAATCCGCAACGAGGTTATCCGACAGAGAACCAAAGTCGTCGACATAGCGCACCGAATTAGCAAGCTGAAGTGGCAGTGGGCTGGCCATATTTGTAGAAGAACCGACAACCGCTGGGGTAGACGTGTTCTTGAGTGGAGACCGCGACTCGGCAAACGTAGCGTAGGACGCCCTCCGGCAAGATGGAGTGATGATTTGCGAAAGGCTGCCGGCAGTAGCTGGATGCGACAGGCCGAGGACAGGGTGAAATGGCGCACATTGGGGGAGGCCTACGTCCAGCAGTGGACTATTATAGGCTGATGATGATGATGATGAGGTGGGACTCGCGGCGCCTTAGTGATCATAGCATCTGATTTATCTAACCAGAAGACGCAGGTTCAAATTCTGTTCGCAGTCGAGTCTTTCCATCACTAAAATAACTTTATAATAATATCTAGGAATGTGCAAAAAAATCACAAATAGTTAACAGTTCATATTTAACTTGAAAAAAATTAACCAAATTTTAATCTTAGTTTCAAAATTAATAATTTTGATTTTCGTAATCAGCCCCTGAGAATCCTTGAAATTGACACCCATATAAATTTATTTAGAAAAGCATTTTCGTAATCAGCCCCTGAAAATCCTTGACATTGACACCCATATCAATTTATTTAGAAAAGCAATGTCCGCCATCTTGGATTTCAAAATTACTGTCATTTTCGTAATTAGCCCCTGGAAATCCTTGACATTGACACCCGTATCAATTTATTAAGAAAAACAATGTCCGCCATCTCGGATTTAAAAATTAATGTCATTTTCGTAATCTGCCCCTGAAATTCCTTGAAATTGACACCCATATCAATTTATTTAGAAAAGCAATGTCCGCCATGTTGGATTTCAATAATTTTCATAATCAGGCTCTGAAAATCCTTGAAATTGATACCCATATCAATTTATATAGAAAAGCAATTTCCACCATCTTGGATTTCAAAATTAATATCATTTTCGTAATCAGCCCCTGAAAATCTTTGAAATTGACACCCATATTAATTTATTTAGAAAAGTAATGTCCGCCATCTTCGATTTCAAAAAAAACATTTTCGTAATCAGCACAATGAGAAACTTGTACTACCCATACTTCCTACAAAAAATACCAGACCATATTATATTATAGGGCTTTTCTAGAAATTAGATTATTTTTCTAATTAAAATTAAATTCGAATTAAAATAATCAACGTATCAAGTTGTGTTAATCGCAGTATAATTTGGGAAAATATTTACGTCGAACAAGCGCACGCCTTTGATACAAAGCGATACGTCCTCTCGCTGGGAAGGCCCAATCGTGACTGGCGCGAGCGGCTTTGCGCGCTCGATATTATAGCACAATTATAGGTCTTTTCATCTTTGATTTACTAAATCAAAATATATTGTTTTTGAAAAAGTAATTTTTGATCCTATTAGAGGGATAACTGAAGATTATTAAGTAATTTAAAAAATAATCAAAATGTCTTTCTAAAAAATAGAAAAAAATACATATTTGTCTGCAATTTTCACGAAAAATTACGTTACGTAAATATTTTTTTCCTGCTATATTTTGTATGAAACTTGAAAAAAGTGCTTCCGCTAGTGCCAAGTAGAGCATATGCGGGGTTTTATAGCATTTTTTAATATTCAGTAATACTAATATTTTCTTGTAAACCGACCATCAAACGTCACTCGAAACGCGTTTTTTGGGAAAAGGAGTTGTCAATAAAAGGGATTTACAATTATTATAGAAGTAATTTGAAAAATCCATTTCCGCTTGTGCCAGGTTTAAGAACAGTTCTTTTCAAATAATTAATAACTTTATATAAATTCTTTGTAGGTTTCTCACAATCGGTCATCAAAAATTGTTAAAATCCGTCAAATTTTAGGACGGCCCCTTAAGTAAAATGGTTTAATTGAAATAAAATATTTTGACTTTGACCTAGCTAATAGTGGAAGGCTAGGGTGGCTGAAATTACCCTTTTTGAAGAATCGCTATATAATTCAGCACAACCACATATCGTAGTTTATATTACATTATGTAGTAATTAGGCTAAGTCTGTCATTTGTATATCATAATATATATAGTTATAAAAATTTGCTAAGCAATTCACGTAAAAATATCGTGACTCGGTATTCGGTAGTCGTTAGCGTGTGAGCTAACTTAACATACCATCACGCTTGTATTCTTTAAAGGGTTTGGCAGAGGCGTACTAAAATATATGATCTGCATTTCGCTGGTATGTTAAGGTATGTAAGAGGAGGGGAGCTTATTGCTATTAATGGCGCACAAATTCCAAACTCTGAACTGCTACTGGGAATTTAATAGAATAACCCAATAACACATTTGCTCGACCTGGGAATTGAACCCAGGACCTCTAGCGTAGCAGTCGCACTCAGGATCATAGGCTGATGAGGCAGTGGTGGAGCTAATAATGTAGTTGTAAAGGCACTGACATGTAGTCGACGAGCAGCGGCTGCAGGCGGCACGCGCGCACGAGCAGAGCGCGCGCGTGGTGCAGCACGTGCGCGGGCGCCGCGCGGGCCTGGCGCAGCACGGGCGCCAGCAGCGCGCGCGCCAGCTCGCCCGCGCCCCCCGCGCGCCCCGCGCCCCCCGCACCCCCCGCCTGCGTCACCAGCGCCTCCAGCGCGCCGCGCACCTGTCGTGCACGCAACATCACGATACAACTTACAACTGGATATCCAAATCCAGAACTATAAGGATTAGCGAAAATACTCAAAAGAATCTCGAACTAGATTTTGATGAAACCTATGTCATAAATAACAGCTATTTTGTAAAGATACTAGCGATTATGTAAAATAACGAATTTTACAATTCTACTGCGACATATATAATCAACAAACATTCACTAAAAGGTAGATACAATAGAATTATAAATAGTTACAGTGGCTTGTATGGATTCGTGGTGCAGCGCGGCGAGCAGGTCGGGCAGGTGCAGGCGCAGGCGGCGCAGGCGCAGGTGGGCGGGGCCAGCAGAGGCCAGCTCGGGCGCCAGCCACGTCACGCTCAGGTAGAAGCTCTTGCGCGAACGGTCCAGCGCCTGCACTGCCGTCGTCAGCCTATCTAGCGCTTCGCTGTCACCTAACACATTTTTTTTATGGGATAGGTGGGATACGCATCATCTAAAGGTAAGCGATAACCGACGCCCATGGACACCCGCAGCACCAGAGGAGTCACAAGTGCGTAGCCCACCTTTTAAAAGGGTTTCACACCGGTTTCCTGTGAGGCCGTGGTATCACTCCAGTCGAGCCGGCCCATTCATGCCGAAGCATGGCTCTCCCACGTGAAAAATAGACTAGCACATACACACAAATACAAATAGACAAACACATAATAAACTAGTATCAGTCTTCAGGCACCATATTCCAAAAACAATTTGTGATCATCATAATTTTATCTGGCTGTTAGCTGAAATATAGGTTACAAGCCTACTTCAGCATACCAGACACAAACGTTTAAATGTATTGTAACACTATCTTTTTGTGTTTTTTCTTGCTAAGATTTAAAGTTATTTTTTAGTGAAAAAATTTCGACATGGCAGGTGGGACTCGCGGTGGCTTAGAGGTCATAGCGTTTAGTGTACCTAGCCAGAAGACGCAGGTTCGAATCTAGCCTGCGAGTGTACTGTAACACTGTCAACCAAAAACTGTGTAAACATGATTATTATTAATTTGCTAAAATAAAATGAACATAACATCTTTGAGATAGGTACCCCCGACCTAATTTTTAACCAACTTCAAGAAAAAGGAGAAGGATATCTATATCTATATTCTCCTATATTTATTCTTTTAAGGTTTTTGAAAGTGGTTTTACTTTTTGTTAAAAGTTTTCTGGATGTCTATAAAGCGAGCTAAGACCTACTGAATATTCTCGCACGTCCGTGGCGGGGGCGGAGGCGCCAGCGCCGGCCGACGGCACACATAGCTGGAACGACACCAGCGAGCCTCTCACGCGACCGCTTAGCAATTGTACGCGCGCCGCCTAATTTATTATTATCTTCGTTCTGCTTAGACAATATTATATTTAAAGTAATCGAACCAGTCTAGACGTCTTATTCAAGACTCCCAACTACAGTCCCCTACAAACACCACGTGTTCTTCTTCTTCTTTGGCAAAAAAATTGCGGATATTGTATGTCTGTGTATAGATTAGTATAATTTGAACTATACTAATCTACTCTACTAGTAAAATCTCACCTGCTCTATCCATCTGGGTGCAGTACTTAACGACGCAGCCGAGTATCTGGCCGGTTAGATGTCTAACGCTGTCCATGTAGTGTTCCAAGTGCGACCACACGAACATCAGTAGTAGATCGACTAGTGTCAGACCCGTGGATCGGTCTGGAACCTTCTCCAGTAGCTTGCTGATCTGTAGCAGAGTCCGGGTTACGCCGAGTAAGAATGCAGATTCTGACGAACTCCTGGAGAAAATCGGGTAACTGTAGACTCTGCCGTATCGCTTATTGGAGTCTGTTATTATTCAATAATAAATAGTATACCGAATTATCGCGTCCAACGCCGAAACTATAATATGGTAGTACAATGATCTGAATTTTCTGCGTTACAAAACATTAATATAATACATATATTCACTAACTCCTTTCTTCCATAGGGGCCATAGCCAGGCAGAGACTATAGACCGCCACTTGATTCTTGCATACTTCTTTTGCTTCTGCGACATTCATAATTCTTTTCATAGCTACGCGCCAGTTACGAGTTGAACGCACCTGAACTTTTTGAAGGACTTCGCCAATAAGACGGCGTACGTTCTTCTAGGACGACCTTTTCATGAATATAACATTATCAGAGAAAATTTATCAGGCAAGCAGTTTTCCTCGCGATATTTTTCCTTCACCGTTTAAGCGAATGATCATTAAAAATTAATGCGCATAGGTTTTCGAAAAGACATAGGTGATCGTCAAATGAATGTAGTGAATGTCAAAAGCCTTGGAGTCAAACTCTAAACCTTTCACTTGGCAGTCCAATGGTGACATCACTAGGCTATCTCCGCAGAATTTTTAAATAGATAAATTAATAAAACAACACATTAGGCATGGAAATGATTGCTACTTTTCGTTAATTTTCATTTGATGATATTATGATTATTTTTTACAGCGATTTACATTAGGAATTACGCAGCCTGCTACTTTTCGTCCGCAATGTATTTGCATTCAAAATTATTTATCTGCCATACTTGCTATTTTGAACCACATGTGATTTCATTAAAATACTATATTGAGCAGGCTGTGTGAAAAAAATCGCAGGTGTGACGTATGAATAATTGTGTCATGTGATATTTCACATGATATTTGCGAAATTATCCATGTCTACACCACATACCTGTCCCCAATGTCCAGTATCTTCTTCGTAAGTATGACAATAGCTGGTTCATCGTCTACAAAGTGTGTGTACAGATGTTCTGCTGACACCACGGTCGCAATAGCCGAGTACAGACTCAAGCGGGCAGCTTCTAAGGTCAGCAAATTGTTCAACACACTGTTTGTGCTGTTAGAGTTAAGTATCTATCGAGGATTATGAGAAAATTAAATACATGACATGCCCAATATATAGTTAATAATTGGTTGCACTAGGATGGAAACATTTGTAAAAATAACTTTACAGTTATTTATATAGGATTGAAGGACAAATTTGATGTCGTACCTAGTTGTAAAAATATTTTCCCTTAAATAAATATTATGTCTATAATAAGTCATTTCATGTAAGTTAGTAATAATGTACAATTTTACTAGAAACAAATTTCATCATTTTCGTGTTTAGGTCCCATGTAATAAGGGGCGAGCTTATTGCCATTACCTGAGCAGAAATTCGAACTCCAAGCACTTATAGTACCATAGAAAAACCTACCATAATTTTCAACTAATGCAGTTTGGTTCAAAGTTTTTTATACTTTGAACCAAACTGCACTAGTTGAAAATTATATTATAAATACTAATTAATATAAACTTACACATGTCCAACTGTCATCTCCATTTTCTAATACATGCATAGACAAGTACAGTATTCCGCTCACAGACTTGGTATCCATGGGCACATCATCATCAATACAGAGGTATTGGATAAACAACCTCATGTCTTCAAACATAAGTGTCAATTTTCTAACATTGTCAGTGTTCACTTTCTGGATGATGTGTAGATGCAATCTCAATGATAGATGTACTAGATTGAATATTTCATTCTTTACTGTTGGAGACAATGCATCCTTTTCTCTGAAATCATTATAATATTGACATTTACATATTTTTTATATAAACTATACAGTTTTGTAATAAGGACAAAATTTTTGTAATTTTACATTTTTAGTTTTTATTTTCATAATAATATCCTTAAATATAATAATATAAAGTCTGCAAGCTGCATTCATCTGTGTCTTTCCGCAATAAACTCAAAACTACTAAACGGATTTTCATGTGGTTTTCACTAATGGACAGATTCATTCATGAGGAATTTTTCTATTAAACATCAGGTTACGACTAGGGCAGGTGAAACCGCAGGCGGTAGGTTGCTAGTATTTAATAAATCGAACACTAGTTGATTACCACATTTAATTGATTTCCGGCAAGATGGTGTGATGATTTGCGGAAGGCTGCCAGCAGTAGCTGGATGCAACAAGCCGAGAACTGCGTGAAATGGCGCACATTGGGGGAGGCCTACCTCCAGCAGAGGATTGTTAAGATGATGATGATGAAAAAGTTTCGTTTCCTAGTAGGTCCTTATACTTTAAATACCTATAATGCATGGTGATGCAACATAAATATTAAAAAAATAAAAAAATAAAAAAAAATAAGTGGTGATGAGGTTAATAAGTAGTACATACCTCAACAATTTGATACAACATTCTAAGCAGTCCTTTAAATATACTGCTAGCGGTACCTCCACTGCCCTTACAGCAGCTATGCCTGGATTAAAGTTCTCAATGCATAATGCTACTCTACTAACTACATCGACATATTGCTTGACATCAGTAGAAGGAGAGGATATGTGTGTAGTTATCTGCAATGCTAAGCCATCTATGAATGGTTGTTGCAAATACTTGTTTTTGGTGACATGCCTGAAATTAAAAAAATCTTGTAAATGATGTTGATAAAAAAAGGTTTACATAATATTTTATTATAGATATGGATTTCTATTCCAACGTTGGAGAGCCGGCCGAATGGGCCGGCTCAACAAACTTTTTAAAGGCGGGCAATGCGGGCAAAATGGCCTCTGGTGTTACGGGTGTCTATGGGCGGCGGTTATCGCTTACCATCAGGTGATCTGTCTGCTCGTTTGCTCCCCTATCCCATAAAAAAAAATGAAAACATAGTGCAGATAAATAGTAATTTTTGTAATTTTATATTAACTTCATATTCTCCCTCCTATAATGTAATCACACTTAAACTAAGCTTGGTAGTACAATGATCTAATTTTAACCCTGTGAGAGAGCCCTGGTACCTACCCATAACACAATTTACCAGGAGGTGGTTACCAGGAGTTCAACCTTATTGGTGTCTACACTACACTGCTGTAAATGTTTAAGATAAGTTTAAGTATTAAGAAATAAGCTTTTTTTTTAAATATTTGTACAGAGACATTGCATGTGCTAAAATTTAAAAAAATGAAATTACTATAATAAGACTCATACCTCATTATAAAACATTTTATAGGATGTTTAGCATCAGCTTGGAAGAATGTACCAACTATGAACTTTGTAACAACTGTATCAACTGAATCTTTATGCATATCCAGTGTTTTTTTAAGAATTCCTAATTGTTCATCTGTAGAGGTTGATCTAACGAATGCCTGTATTTGAGAATTATTTTCACCTGAAAAAAGGTTGGTAAGTTCAAATAAGTATTATGACTGTCAACTTGAAATAGAATTGTTACCTACTTATTAAAAAAAAGTTCTAAACAATTACAGATTTTAGAAGAATCATCATCCTCCCAGCCATTTGCCTTGGGTTGGGTTCCAGTCAACCAGAAACAGCTTTCAAGCACCACCTTTGTCCCGTCCACCACCGGGTATGTCTCTCGGAACATAATTATAAAGGCAAGGTCTCACTGCCAACTTCGTAACTGACTGCTGTCAAGACAAGTTGTCCGCTAATACATGTGTATGTGAGACAGTGTCATTATATTATGAAATAGTTATAGAATCACAAACTACACAGAGGATAGACTGGTTGTCAGAATTTTTAAGCTTCTGACGATTCTCATAGAAATTAGAATGACAAACGGGACCGCTGGCTTTACGCCGCACGGAGGGGTCTAGATCTGTTAGAATGGTCACCCAATCACACGTTGACCGTGGCAAGCACAGCTTAATCTTGCAGATCGTTTTGTCAACTTAGTTATTACTTAGGTACTTAGTTATTTTTTTAAAACAGTTGTGCTTTAATTAATTTTACCTGCATTTTCAAGTAGCGCAGCTGGAATCGTAACCGGGGCATATCCAATAGATTTCTTGGATTTGCCTCCTCCACCCGGACTTATTCTTAGGGTTAAACCATTCATCGTGATAAATTTATATTAATCTTCGCGTAATTTGTGTATGTAGGTTTAATGATTATAATTTATTAAACATATTCCAAAAGATAAACATACATGTTTTTTCTGTGTATAACCTAAAACTAAAAGTTCAAGTTGTTGTTGTCTGTCATGTCATCAAAACGTCAGCTGAGCTGCTGTCCTGTCCACAGATTAATTATGTCTCTGCTCTGCCATTGGTCGCTGCAAAGCTTTGACTATCTAAAAGTGCAAAGAGTAGACAATTTTAAAGTACAGGCACGGGCTACAATCTTAGAGTAAAATCTACTGGCATTAGTGTCTATGGGCTCGAAAAAGCGCGGGAACCTTGAAACGTGAAAGGCGCCAAATTTCGATTCGCATTTTAATTTAATCTTAAAAAATTGTTTATTGTGATATTATTTCTTGTAATTATAAAAATAACTGTAAATATAGTGGTATAAGTGCGGTATATATGTAAATAGAAGATGGGAGGTGTAAAAAAACGAAAAAAAACGGACCCTCCTGATGACCGTTCATCCCATATAACATCATCAGACTCTGATGACGATAATAGCACAAAATATCAAGTCTACAAAGTGTCTGGGTACTCTAGAAAGTATCCTGATAATAGTAACAAAAAAGAATTTATAGTGTTTGTTTCTCACCAGGATGACAAGAAATCTTTTTCAGACAAAGATAGGCTGGCTATTTCCCATGGCATTAGGAAACATTGCATTACTGGCATTCTTCATCTTCGATCTATTAATAAATATAAAATTGGAATTACCTTTGATGTATCAAATAACGCAAATGTTTTTTTGCAAAATAAAAAATTACTGGACGAATTATCTTTAAAAGCCACTATTCCGGCTAGTGACACGGAGGTGACTGGGGTTCTGACCTCAGTTCCTACGGACTTATCCAACAAAATGATATTTTGCTTAATTGGCAGCTCGCGAAATGTAATTCAGGTAAGGCGTTTCATGCGTCGCGTGCGGAGCGAGTGTGGTACGATATCGTATCAACCTACTCAGACCGTCGCTGTAACATTCGCATCAACAGAATTGCCTCAATATGTTTACCTCGACTCCTGGAGACACGAGGTAAGTGCTTACATTCCACCTGTGAAACAGTGTCTTCATTGTCTAAAGTTTGGGCACATTGCGAGATACTGCAAAAACTCGGAAGTATGTTCGATATGCTCTTTAGATCATAACTTCAAATCCTGCAAAGAAGACACTAAAAATGCAAAATGTGCAAATTGTGGTGGCAATCACATCGCCATTTCTAATACTTGTCCTCAAAAAAAAATCAAAATTGAAGAAAACAAAATAAAATCAAGAGCCATCAAATACTCAGAACTGTTTAACGAAAATTCATTCCCACAATTATCAATGAGAAATATTGAAACTCATATACAAAACCTAACAAAATCAGACCTTTTCATGAATATCATAACAAATGCAATAACAAAAATAGTACTAAATCAAAAAGACAATCCGATAAATTCAGCTTCCATAAGAGAAATCCTTAAACAAACTTTCAGAAATAGCACTTCTTCTATTAATGGATCTTAATATTATACAGTGGAATGCTCAGAGCATTTTAAGTAATAAGCTACAATTTACACGCCTTCTTTATGATAATAATATTCATGTTGCAATAATTTCAGAAACTTGGTTAACCCCTACTAAACAATTTTATATAAGAGGATATCAAGTAGAAAGAAATGATATAGGCAACATTCATAATGGTGTTGCTATATTAATTCATAACAGTATAAACTATAGAAAAATTAGCACATATTCTGATAACTCCTTACAAAACATTTGTGTTAGAATTGTTGTAAATAATAAAGAAATAAGTATTGTAAGTTTTTATTGCCCAACAAATTGTACTCCATCATTTGACAAACATAAATTTGAGTCTTTAGTAAAATCAGTTCCTAAACCAATGATATTTGCTGGTGATTTTAATGCTCATCACACATCATGGGGATGTAATTCTGTTAATCCAAGAGGTAGAGACATTTTGGAGATCATTGAAGATAATGATTTAGTTTTGCTGAATACCGGTGAAGTGACAACTGTTGGTTCATTGACATGGCGTCCGAATGCTCTTGATTTATCTTTGGTTTCTTCATCATTGGCTCTTTCTTGTGAGTGGTTTGTACATCAAGATCCAATTGGCAGCTACCATCTTCCTGTAATTATTAAAGTTTGTGTAAATAATGTTAATGTAAATAGTGGTCTCACAAATAATAATAGAAGTATACCTCTGCCAATCTACCCCAATTTTAGAATGGTAGATTGGAAAATATATAAACAAAATGTAGATTTAGAATTTTCTAATTTTCAGTTGCAAAATTTAACGCCATTGGAAGCTTATACATTGTTCTGTAATACTCTGCATTCTGCAGTTGATAAGTCCCTTCCACATCGAAATACGATCACTTCTTCCACTTCTGTCAATAATAATTTTCATAGGCAGATTAAACATCCTCCTCTCCCTTGGTGGAATAAAAAATGTTCGGAAGCTGTACTAAAATCTAGGTGTGCTTATCTCAACTTCAAGAATAACCCTTCAGATGAAACATTTATAGAATTTAAAAGAATGCAAGCACTCAAAAAACTTACTTTAAAAACAGAACGATCAAATAGTTGGTTTGAATTATGTAGCTCCTTTAATCGATGCACTCCTGTGTCTAGAATCTGGAAATATATGCGTAAATTTAATAAAACATTCTCATTCAACAATAATGATGATAGCTGGATTCAAGGTTTTTTGCAGAAGTACACTCCAGACTATGTAAATAATAAAACAAATGTCACCTCTGTTAGTGAATCTAATTATGTAAATAGCTTTTTAATCAATCCCTTTTCATTGCAAGAGTTGATGTCTGCTATTGATTCTAGAAAAGATAGTGCTTTTGGTTTGGATGGTGTTCCTTACATAATGTTGAAACAGCTTAGTGAAAATGGTTTGCAGATTTTTCTAAAAATTTTAAATGATTTGTGGTTAAATAATTACATACCTTGCACATGGAAGTCTGATTGTTTGGTACCCATATTAAAACCAGATAAGGATCAGTTAAATCCAGACTCATATCGTCCTATAGCGTTAACATCTTGTGTTGGCAAAATTTTCGAACAATTACTAAAACAAAGGCTAGAATTTTATGTAGAAAAATATAATATATTACCTGCTAATCAATTTGGATTTCGAAGAGGTATGTCGGCTCGTGAAAGCTTCTGTCAGCTTCAGCTTGATATTCAAAATAGCATGAATAATAACAGTTTCTTAATGTCGGTATTCTTTGATGTGGCTGGAGCATTCAATAGTGTCAATATTGATGTTCTATGTTCAGAATTGCTTTCTGTTGGTATTCCAAATAAACTAGTTCACTGGGTATATAATTTCTTGACTGAAAGGGAAGTGTATGTTAAGTATAATGGTAAACTATATGGTCCACGATTTGCTTCTGTTGGAGTTTGTCAAGGAGGTATACTTTCTCCATTAATCTTCATTCTATATATTCGACGTCTAAATCTGATTTTGGGTTCAGACGTTAAAAATCTTCAGTTTGCTGATGATCTGGTTGTTTATGCATCTGGAAAAAATTTATCAAATATTACAAATATTCTAAATAAGTCCTTGAAAGGGTTGTCTGCATATTTTTCTTATTTAAACCTTGATATAAATGCATTAAAATCAAAATTGGTTGTCTTTGGTAAGAAAAGCAATTTCATTCCTTTTGTATTTTACAATCAAATTTCTATTCCTGTTTCTCATGAAGTTAAATTTTTAGGTGTTACTTTTACTTATAATCTTTCCTGGAAAAAATATATTGAATTAATAACTGCAAGAGCTAATAAAGTTTTTAATATTATGAAATCTTTGTGTAGTGCATCTTGGGGAGCAGATCCAAAAATTTTGTTGCTTTTGTACAAATCCTTGATCCGTAGTCATTTTGAATATGGTTTTCTATGTTATGCAGGTGATAGTAAGTTGGTAGATATCTTGGAAAAAGTACAAAATAAATGCTTGAGACTTATTACTGGAGCATTTAAAAGCACTCCTATTAATGTGATGCAAGTTGAGTGTAATCTCCCTCCATTAAGTATAAGATTCTCTTATTTAAGAGAAAGATACATACTAAGATTGTACAGTAAATATAATAATCCTTTGTTTTTAAATTTAAAACATTCTGCCTCACCATCCATTCGTAATCCTTTTTATTTACTCCTAGGTTTTAATGAATGTGTTAGATTTCTTGAAGTTCTCCAAATTTATAGATCACCTCTTCTGTCATGCTATCAGGGGGATTTTGAATGTGCATTTCCTGAAATAAACATTATTATTGATCGTCATTTATCATCTAAGGAGGATGTATACAGTAAATTTTCTGAATACACTGGTTACAGATTTCTTTTTACTGATGGTTCAAAAACTCAGTATGCAGTGTCTTTTGCCATTTTTGATGGGTTACTAAACTCAGGTATTGGATATAAAATAAATTCTAACACAAGTATATTCACAGCTGAGGCTGTGGCTATCCTTGCTGCCTTAAAACACATTAAACATAAAAATGATGGTAGTTGTCAATGGATAATAGTTAGTGATAGCATGAGTGTGCTCGAAAATCTTAAAAATAATAAGTTCAATGCCAACAATAACTATATTATTTATATAATAAAAAAATACTGGCAGGATTTGTTCCTTGAAAATAATATAAAAGTCTTATTTATGTGGTGTCCCTCGCATGTTGGTGTGGTAGGAAATGAGAAGGCTGACTATCTAGCCACAACTATAACCAAGTCTTCGAACATTGTTTCTGATTCCAGTAGCTATCTAAATATTTCAGTCCCATGCTCAGACATAGTTCCCCTTTTAAAGAAAAGGGCCTCTGATTTATGGAAAATACACTGGAACTATGCAGTTCAAATTGAAAACAAAGGTTTATGGTATGCTACATTTAATGTTCCTATTGGAAGTATGCCATGGTTTTGCAAAAACAATACTTACATAAACAGAAAATTTTACACCACTATTTTAAGGCTTCGCTTTGGGCATTGTTCTTTAAATTTTCATCTTTTTCGTTTGAAAATGGTTCAAAGTTCTCAATGTGACTATTGTAATTCTCAAGCAGAGCAATCTCTTTTTCACATTTTCTTTGAATGTTCATTCTTTGGCATTCAGCGCCTTGTGCTAATGGATGAGCTAATTGATTTATATGGTAGTTCTGATTTGGTACCGTGCACAATCCAGGATCTTCTTGCAAATAGTTTTACGTATTTAACATTGTTTAATTTCATCAATAACACAGTTGGGCAAATTTAGATAAATGTACCTAGGTTTATAGATATTATGTAAATAGATATTTATTTTATCATATTAGGGAGTTATTAAGGAGCATTTATGTAATGTTGCTCAAAAGTTTAAAATATATATATTTCCGACTTGTTGATAAAATTGTACATAAAAAAAAATAAGAACTGATGATTCTCAATTTCTCATTGCGATTTGAGTGAGTTATTGAGGTTATTTTGTTACTGTCATTCCTAGGGACGACAGTGACAATGACATAGGACAGTGACAATGGTGACATGTCATCCATCATGCATTGTAAATTCGTGTTTTACATGCATGTAGGTACCTACCTTGATATACGAACATTAACCTGGATTAGAGATAGCACGGTTTTTACAAAAAAAGACATGGATTATACTAATTTCCTAAATAACAAAAAAATGATTTTTATGAACACTACCTAAATTGGAAGTATTTACCAAACTAATGACTTAAAATGGATTTTTACAAAAATATAATCTTTTATACTAATGACTTAGCGTGGACATTTACAAAAAATGAAAAATTTAATACTAATGACTTCTCATGGATCTTTACAAAAAAGAAAACGAATAACTGACTTAACATAGATTTTTACAAAAATGTAAATTTATAAGTATACCTACTAATGACTTAACATGGATTATTACAAAAAAAGAAAATTATATACTAATGACTTCACATGGATTTTTACAAAGAAGAAAACGAATACTTATGACTTACCCTCGAATTTTACAAAATATGGAATATAATACTAATGACTAGGCAGCATGGTCTCTGACCTTAGCCTGTTCCGTAAGGAACAAAAGTACAAAAAAAAAAAAAAATGTCTATGGGCTCAAGAATAGATTTTGACAACTACCTCACCCCCCTCCCGTACGAATTCCCCTCGGTCGCCTAGATGTAGATATTTTGCAAATCTTATTTGCCGCCATTTTTTAGTAGCTATCCAATTAATTTTATCAAATTAAGTTTTTCGTTGATTTAATCGTATGCACTTGTATTGTAATACTTTTTGCGCTATGTTCAACAAGTGCTGTGCTGTAACAATAGATGAAAATCTATCGAATTGTTGTGATTTCCTTTCCAACTGTGTAGTGTTTGCCGTGTGATGAACAACAAAAAGTTCTAGTTGACGAGTTCCGCAAACTGTATGTTTCTGAGAATCAATTTGAAAAGCGATTTTTGACCGAAATATCTCTTCTTCGGGTAGTAAGGTTGGATAAGCCAGACATCAATAACAATTATTGAGGAGATTGTTACTTTTTATCTATACTAGCCTTGGTACTTACTGAGTTACTGCGCCTAACATCGAAACTAGTAGGTAAGTTGAAATAACAATATTCTTATTTCTGAGTCTAGGGATATGATAATTATTCAATAACCTAATCTACGACAACCTAATAATCAACACATTATACCTATGCTGTTAAAAAACCTGCATGCTTAGCTTGTCATGCAGTCTTCTTCCACTTTATGTACACATCTTGATATCTTCTGAAACTATATAACATAACAGACAAAAAATATCCTTTAGGTAAATATATCTAGGTACAGGATTGATTGACCTTATCCTGGTCATAGTCAACAGGATTGCATTAAATATACAAACTCACGAAATAAAATGTAACTTTCACATTGTACCTTTATTAAAAATATTTTATTTTACTTGAAGTAGGTATGGTCTGTTTAGGATAAGCATAGCTGTACTTTTCTAGTACACTAAGCTGACCTCTCATTGTATGAAAAACTTATAATTTTAATTTGTTAAGTATAACTTTATTTAAATAAAATGTTTATTTCAGATTATTAACAACCCTATATAAACAATATCAACTAATATTTTGACATGGAGAAGAATGTTAATATTTTCTGGATTTGGAATATTGAAGGGTAAATTGCCTCATCTATGCAATAAAAGGTGGTAAAATGGGTAAAATGTACCTGACTACCTATGATAAAATGGAAAATAAAAAAATATAAAGTATTCTTTCTTTTATTTATATCCTATTTCAATGGTTATAGGTTAGTTCAAATGTTAATCTGAAGTCTTAATTTGAAGCCTAAATATGAAAAAGAATATTAAAAGCCTTTTATCCAGTTTCATTTATATAAAGCCAATAGCCTTATATTCGATACCTACTAAAAAGTGGTTTAAAAAATTAAAAAGGAATTGTGTAAGAAATGTCTTTATAATCTGTGCTTGTCAAATTCTATTCTTGAGGTTTCCTACGGCCGATTTTTTTTCTTCGGAGATTGTCGTCTGATGCGTATGCATCTCTTAGTAGTCTCTTAGTAGTTTGTGAGTACAGGTAAGGCGGGAAAATGTGAAAGTGCACGTTGTCGATTTTATATTATTTTTCAAAACTCTCAATATTGTGGTGGATAATTAACCATTAAGTGTTCGTGAACGTGTGAGAGTATAGGCAAATTATATAAAATTGAAAATCGTGACTTTTTGGGTTCACTCCTAAACTCCATCGAAGCCTAAATAAGAAGTTTTAATGGGGCTACTGAACAACTTAATACTTACTTGACACTGGCGAACACAAAGAGTGTGGTGCCATAAGCCTTAATGTGGAGTGCATAGTGTGTATACTGCATTAGATATAAGTACCTTGAGATATAGCTGTATGTATATGTAATCATCAATCATGCACACTGATTTTATAATAAAAACTACCGTTGGTCGTATCTCCTCGTTTTGAGAGCACCCCCTTAATTGCCTCAGCCAATATTGGAATACTTGGCATCGACATATCGAATCAACTCCAGTTCCGCGGACATTTAGAGGCTAAGGCTAAGTTAGCCTCAAAGAAGCTTGGCGTGCTTAACAGATCGAGACAGTATTTCACTCCGGCCCACCGCCTATTACTTTATAAGGCGCAGGTCCGGCCTCATATGGAATACTGTTCTCATCTCTGGGCAGGAGCACCCGAGTACCAGCTTCTCCCTCTGGACCGCATCCAACGAAGAGCGATTCGAATCGTCGACTGCCAAGTTATTTCAAACCGGCTTGACCCCTTGGCGCTGCGTAGAGATGTGGCCTCGCTTTGCATCCTCTATCGCCTATACTATGGGGAGTGCTCCGAGGAATTGTTCGGATTGATCCCTGCAGCCTCTTTTCGCCATCGTTCTACGCGACAACAGTTCCATCCCCATCATCTTGATGGCTGGCAGTCCACAACTGTGCGTTTCTCTAGAAACTTTCTGCCTCGCACAACAAAACTGTGGAATGAACTGTCGCCTGCAGTATTTCCGGACCAATACGACCTTCAAACCTTCAAGAAAAGAGCGTACTCCCTTTTAAAAGGCCGGCAACGCACTTGTGACTCCTCTGGTGTTGCAGGTGTCCATGGGCGGCGGTGATCGCTTACCATCAGGCGATCCGTCTGCTCGTTTGCCTGTTATCACATTAAAAAAAAAAATTAGTATCGATTGCACCTTCAACCTGATCGTATGTGTTTTATTCACATTTCCCAACCATCGAACCTCACAATAATCCTATGATGGGAAATATTACATATTTGATAACTTTGATATTTGACACTGGCAAATACACAAATAGTGTGGCGCCTTTGACTATCTATCTATAAGGACCCGCCTCTCATGATCATTCCCCTCTGTCAAGGTAGTGGATTAAAAAATCTAACGCGTTTATCAAAACTGTTTCCGAAATCGATTTTTCATTAACAGAATCGTTTCCGCTCAGTAAGGTCATCATAAATGCTCCGTGTAAATACCGATATACGCGCAGTTAATGTATGCAAAAAAATATCTAATATCTTATTTAGATAAAGATGGAGTTATTTTCCGCATGTAAGTATTAAAGTTCATTTATTTCTATTTAAATCACATAATACAATTAATTAATAAAGATCGAGGACGTTACCGATTCAATAATCGAGTATAAAATAATCGTTTAGTTCAAGCATGCACTCCCCACGAGACTACCCGCACTCCCCACGAGACTATCCGCACTCCCCACGAGACTAGCAAATTTTTTTTACTTACAATATCAGCCTTCTGCTAATACACGTAAGATTTAAATTTTAAATATCCATCAAAATGTCATTTTTTGATTTCAATTATATATCATCCAATAGGATGTCACCATTTATGATTTCCAATTATAGGTCTTAATGCAGAATTACCGTGTTTTGGCAATTATAGGCCTTATATATATTATGACATAATGCATAAAACTCGAATTTTAAAAAGTGTAGCGAGACTATGTCCCTCTTTTGTTTTGTCATTTTAATTAATGATGTGATAGTGTTTGTTTACGATTTCGAATCGATATCGATATTATTTTCGTGTTCAATGTAAGACCAATTTATAATAATTGCTAAAGATCACTAAAGATGTATATCATGAATTTATGATATCACTATATTTTTATAAAATTTTATAAAATAACATTTTTGGAAATGACGTAACTAAGATTATTGATTATTTTTGATATCCAGTGCTATTAGATATTTTATTTGTTACTTTTCAGATCTACAAAAGACCTTCATTTAAAATGAAGTAGGTGTGATTGAGAAATAATAGCTTAAGCCGTTGCAGATAAATGTGTTGACAAAAGAATTTCTAAATTAACATATTTAAATCGTATTTTAAAAATAATTCAAAATGATTTCTGAGATACGGTACGGTTTGAAGGTCTGGGGTTTCTTTTACCGCTTAGGTGGAAAACCAGCACATGGCCTGCCTGATGGTAAGTGGTTACCGTAGCCTATTATATGAACGCTTGCAACATCTGGTGTATCACTCGCCCATTGCCGACCCTGTAAAAATCTTTTCACACCCGGTAGACAACCCACAACACCGGTACCCCCCACTGCCAACATAACGCTTCCTCGCGGAGCTCTGGCGATCTTGCTCACCGTTAGGAACACAACATAGTACAGTGCTATGTTATTTGGCTACTATTTTCTGCAAAGTGTAGGTATTTCCCCAGTTGGGCAGCTCCAATTGTAAGTAGAGTTATTCAATTCCACTATGCCCTGCCTCTCGGGGTGTTTCTTCAAACACATTATTTTCTTTTTTCGATATCCGGCTCAAAGAAATAACGAGAGTACGGAACACGACATACCATCACCTCTTTATTCCCCGAAGGGTAAGACAGATGCGTACTTAGGGGGCGAGCCTATTGCCATTAATCGGGCATCAACCCTTAATTTTATAGAAAAACTCCAATAACACATTGCTCGACCGGGGAATCGAACCCAGGACCTCTAGCGTAGCGCTTCTGTTCATATTATCGCGCGACATAATGAACAAAATCGTATTTACTCCTACTTATATCTCGTGGGAAACAAAACGCTCTGTCTAGTGTCATTCCTAATATATCAGCCTGGCAAAGAATAGAAAAAATCAAAATCAAAGAATCAAACTAATTGGTATCAAAGTATTTGTAACAAAACGTCCCCAATATCCGCTCTATCTATACTAATATTATAAAGAGGAAAGATTTGTATGTATCAATGTATGTAACAAATAAAATCAAAAACTACTAGGCCGATTTCGAAAATTCTTTCACCATTTGAATGCTACATTATTAAAGATTAACATAACAACATAACATAACATACCATCACGCCTGTATTCCCCGAAGAGTTAGGCAGAGGCGTACTAATGTACACCCACAGTTCGCCGGTATGTTTAGGTCCCATGTAATAGGGGGCGAGCCTATTGCCATTAACCGGGCACAAATTCCTAACTCCGAGCTGGGAAAAACCCAATAACACTTTGCTCGACCTGGGAATCGAACCCAGGACCTCTAGCGTAGCAGTCGCGGTCCGGACCACTTGGCTATTGAGGCAGTTAACAAGTAACAAGATTAACATAGGCTATAGAATATGTATTTCGAAAAGGTTAGCGATTTCTCTCACCCGTGCGTTTATTTTCCAATTACATAGTATGTACCTATTTATCTATACCTAAATAGTTTCTTTGTTTTGTATTTCATTAGCATGCAATGAGAGCATTGCATTGAAAATAATTATGACGCAAGATATTAAAAAGGTGTGTATGGATGATTTTAATTTTGCAAATAAATAATTACATATAAAAATAATTTGTAATCGTTGTTACGTTTTTATCCATTCTTCCTAAAATAATCTATCGATATAAAATATCGACATAGTAACTTCCTAATTATTTTTATTGTATTATACGTTCGTATTGTCGTCAATTCTTGTATGTTGACGTATTTGACCTCTATGTGTGCGTAAATTGTGTTAGTGGTGAAGATTTTAATATGTGTGAGTTCGTAGCGATACAAAATGATTTTGAGTATGTGTGCAGCAATGTCTATGTAGTGTTTCCTCCCCCCGCACCAAAAGTGACAGACTTTTTTGTTCATAGAATTAAGCGCGTCACTTGTCCAGGGATAGATAGTCAAAGTGTGGCGCCCTCGTGGCGCCATAATAAAAAAAAACTAAAGTAAGTAAATTTAAAAAAAAGTCCTATAGCAACAGAACAATTTCATGTCTCGTAGCTACTAAGTATAATAGGTAATAATAGGTATATGCTTATCTAAGGATAGTGAATTTAATTGAACTTTATTTAGTACATAGTATAATCTTGAGTACAATGCTTTTTACATTGAGTTGTTTTTAATATCTCAATGGGTTTGTAAGCCTATTTTGAAGATCATGAATTTGAGATGTCAATCAAGAGAAAGGAGACACATAACGTGACATATTCTCAAGACATCGTGGGAAGGAAGACTGAGGAGAATACCCTTCAGGTGTACCAGGGCATACATACACTACCCTTATTTCTGGCATAAGGCCATTATACATTTATAATAATCTACCATATAAAGCTCAGATTAGGATTTTGACATTACTAATTTTTTAATCCTATCTCTAGTAAGCAAATCTGTCGACGAATTTAGGCGGGAAAATGAAAAGTGCACATTGTCGAGTTTATATTAATTTTCAAAACTTGAATTTCTCCGAAGTTTAATGTGTAATTATGGTGGTTAACCATTATGTGTAGGCAAATGATATAAAATTGAAAATCGTGACTTTGGGCTCACTCCTAAACTCCGTCGAAGCCTAAATAAAGTTTCTACCGTTTTATTGGGGCAACTGCAACTGAACAACTTATACTTGACACTGGCGAACACAAAAAGTGTGGTGCAACATTACAATTCTATGATGGGAAACATTACTTGATTACCTGGCAAATACACAAAAAGTGTGGCGCCATAATTAAAAGAAAAAAAAACTGTCGACGGATCTGTTAGTCTCCCTCGGTATTTTAATTAGCTTAGGATATGAAACTGAGAAAAAGAAAACAAGCAATACTTCAATACTAAGAAGAAAATGTATTTCCTGTACCGATGTTTTTATTTACATATCATAATAAATAAATATTTCTTATGTTTATATCACACTAATGACTTATTCAGACTTATCGACGACCTCTTCGGACTTATGTTCTTTGACCTCCTCTTCGTTAGGCTTCTGAACTTCGGGGAGCTTCTCAATTTCTTCCTTCAACACTTCATTTTGCTTTATCCCGCTGTTGTTGTTATTATCCCCTGGAAATAGAAATCACATATTAGTTTCATAATAAATACATGGTACCTAAGGTATGGTTATGGTCACAGGTCAGTGTTAATTAAATATTAGCAGTGTTAGTTACAAACTAAAGACGGGGATCACTCGAAATATGGCGACAACAACAGTCGCCTACACCTAGTTGTAGCTACATAATTTAGTTCACTGGTTGAATTCCACAAACAAATACCCATTCGTATTTCCTAGTTCCTACAATTAATTTCTACAGGTCCGGTGTTGATGACCCAAGATAACGGTCAATCCAGCAGACGCAAGCGCAATCTCTTGAAAAAAAAACTTAACAAGAATAGAGCAACGTAAACCTTACCTATACAAGACTAAGCTAAAATTTCACCTCTTTTCAAAATAATGGTCTAAGAAACACTCAAGTCTAAATAGCTCTTTCTGTGATAAGAAAGTGAAGGACGTTTGGAATAGCTTATGTTCAGCTAGGTACTTCTTCATTAATTAGATACTATCAGTTCAACAACAGTAGGTAAATAAATGTCTCTACCCTGCCTGCCTAATCGTTCTAAATAATTTTATATTTACAATGTAACGTTAGTATTACAAAAATGTACCTATTCCTCGAAGAAGTAATGTGAAAGTAACCTGTAAACAGAAGTGCTAATTGTTTTCGCGGTCGCTTCACAATTCATTACAGTAAGTAAAATGACCTGCATTTGACCATAGTCTGCGTATTTTAGAAAAGATGCATAAGTAGAGTTGTTGTTATTAAATTGAATTGAAAAGTTAACAGTGGTATTATTTTCAAATATGTGATAGTTTACTTTGGTTTTGGCTATGTATTAAAAAAAAACTAGAAAGAAATGAGTTCCGAGACGCAATGGTGAATATTTTACTACCCTACATTGTATATCTACAAATTTACATAAAGCACCCTCTGTCTCATTTATCGGCTCGTCGCCTGTCGAGAAAATGACAGATTCTCAGGCAATCTACATTCATTCTTCTACATTCAATAGACTGCATAGACAACGTTACAGTAGTAAATAAATTCTACAGGGTTTCAATGTAAACCTCTAACCAATGCACAAAAAATATTAGTGACGAGATTAAACTAAAACAGTAAACGAACAACGTAGCCACTTCTTTTAAAAATAAATAAAATCTACACTATGGCTTGGGACATACGTTTTGCGAATTAAATAACAATTTAAAGCGAAGCGGCCCTACCACACATAAAAAGAAGACAAGACACCCAGTTGGTTCGCACAAAACCTGTCCCACAGGACTGGACCTGTGCCTACAGAACCCAACCTCGACACAAACATGAAAGCGAGACATTAAATGAACACAATGTTATTTTGCACATAGAACACAGACACGTTTCACGTTTCGGTACCTCGATGTTAGTGCCAAGGGTGTTAATGGCACTGTTCACTGCCGTGCTGATGGTAGTAGCGGTACCATTTATAGCAGCCGCTATAGTACCTATAAGACTATTGACGAAAACACCCCATGCCGCCGCTGTTGGGAAAGTTAAGGAATAATAAACAAGGATGCAAAATTGATTCCTGCATTCAAAGTAGACTTAAGAAAACTGGCCTTATTGAAATTAGTCTTGTGATAGCTACGAATCTACGATAGAGGTTAGGTTTGTTGCCCAGTGTCGAGTAAACTTACTTATACGGTTTTTTATGAAATCCTCACTAGCAGCCAGCATTTGTGCCAATAGGATCGCCCCGTAATTAAGTAAACATACCGGCGAACTATTGGTGTATTTTAGTACATCTCTGCCTAACCTTTCGGGGAATTCGGTGCGCAGTAGTGTACAGTATTTCACTATGACGACGACCTCCGAGTAGGTAACTTTCGGATAAACTACTTGTTCATTTCATACAAATTCTGTTCCATTTATGATTTTATTCGTTAAGTAGTGGCTCTTTAGACATGCTTAATTACTTCATGCAGGAAATAATCTACGTAGTTACATAAATTATTTGTCATTAGCAGTGTATAAAGATGTCGACCTACTTGGCTGACTGGAATGTAATCTACGTTTTACAGTTATATTATGTTTATATTTTCATATTATTAAATCTGGTTTAACCACGTTTGACCACGATCACGATCACAACTAAAGGAAACAAAATGTCGAGATAATAATTAATAATTTAGTTTAAAATTATGTAGGTTAATTTCAAAATAACTTTATAATAACTAAGCTTTTATTCAAGTCTGTTAACCCGGTAATTATTAATTATCCGGAAATACGGGATTCCTGGGTTAAGAGATTCCTATTTTGGATAAAAAAATCCTTTCTTAATTATGTTATTTATCATATTTGTGCCAAGTTATATGTGATTTGTTTTAACAGTTTTGGCGTCGATAACAGACATACAAACATTCGTAACTATTTA
Source organism: Acronicta leporina (assembly GCA_947256265.1). Classification (NCBI taxonomy): domain Eukaryota; kingdom Metazoa; phylum Arthropoda; class Insecta; order Lepidoptera; family Noctuidae; genus Acronicta; species Acronicta leporina. The sequence continues at coordinate 14,656,392 of OX366525.1, read as the reverse complement.
TATTAGTAAACAGGCAATATATTACATTGCCTGTTGTACTTTCAGTTAATTGACTGCATGAAAGTTTTAGGAATTATTTAATTGTGTAGTATTGGATTATCTACTTATTGGAGATAATAAAATAATTATTTTAAGTATTTAAAAAAATGAACTTAGAGTATCTAGGTACCACTACTTAAAAGGGATTGTAAAAGCTATTTTTACTCACCAGAATTATTACCACCATAACCGTTGTGTCCCTTTGTTTCACTGTCAGGTTTGTCCCCATCTTGCTTCTTGACTACTTCAGCATTCTGCTCTTCAGTTTTTTCCACATCTCTGGGTTTCTCGGGGTTATTAATGTTCTGAATTCGTTGCACAGCGCTGGCTATACCTTTGCGAATAGGATTATTTTGGAGCATCTGTCGGATTGGGCCGACAGGGGTGATGGCGGTTACTTGCGTGTCAGCGGCTGGTTTCTCGGTGCTTGCTTGATGAGATTCAGGCTTATCTGTGCTTTCCTGATGAGATTCAGTCTTATCAGGTTTGTTTTCTTGATGAGATTCAGGCTTCTCTGGTTTGTTTTCAGAATGGCCTTCAGTTGTGCCTTCTGGTTTTGTTTCACCGCTATTCGTAGGTTCAGTTGGCTTTGAAGACGGGGGAGCTTGCGATGCAGGACTGCTTGGCTTGATAATATTAACTATCGATTGTACAAAGGGGTTGTTCTGGAATCCCTGAATAAAAGGATTAGATGTAGAGTTTGATTGACCCGTAGTATTCTGAGCTGATCCAGCACCCTCAGCTGGGTTTCCAATGCTCTGAAATTGGTTTCCAATACCTTGAATTGGGTTTCCAGCACCCTGAAATTGGTTTCCAAGGCCCTGAATTGGGTTTGCAACACCCGACGCTGGATTTCCAATACCCGGAATTTGGTTTCCAATACTTGAAATTGGATTTCCAGCGCCTGAAATTGGGTTTCCAGCACCTGAAATTGGGTTTCCAGCACCCGGAATTTGGCTTCCAATACTCTGAATTGGGTTTTGTGCTTGGGATGGTACGAAGACTGTAAACCAGTTTCCGGCCCAACTTGGCAAACTGGGCCACTGCCAACCATTGTTGGAGGTTCCTGAACCAGTAGAAGATGGAGAGTCTGACAGTGCTCCTGCTGAAGGATTTGTTGTGCTCGAAGCCTCATTAGCATTTGTTCCAAAGAGGTTTTGGAATGAATTAATAGCATTTTGTTGCATGTCCTGCAAATACTGCACGATTGGGTTGGCAAAACCAGGGTTTGAACCGGAGCTGGGGTTATTTTCACTTTCAGCCTTTAGATATGCAACTACTTGGACTCCATCAGCCAAAGTATTTACTCTCGTGTTAAAATCGTTCTTGAGAACTTTTAGACCTTTCTCAATTTCATGGAATTTAGCTTTAGTCTGCTTTACAGCTGGCTGATCAACGAAACTTTCAGATTGTAAGAAATTCTGAACAGTTCCATTTAGTTTGTTAATTTGACCAATAAAACCTTCGCGTAGGAACTGGATACTTTGTTGTATTGTTTGGATCGGCTCGTTTTTTTCTAACATACTTTGAATACCGTCAGTTATTCCCTGGAATCCTTGCTGTAAAACGTTTTGGGCCTCGTTTACGCTTTGTTTGAATTTCGAAATAGCTTCCTGCTCGTTCGCGTAATATCCGGGGTTTTGAGTTTCATGCTCTTGACGTTGAGGTAGGCCAGGGTTTTTCAAATCCGGAGCTGTTCTGTTAATTTCTGCCGATTCTTCATTTTTGTTTTGAGTTTTCAGAAGGAGCTGAGCGTCTTCAACGATTACTTTTACAGGAATATCTTCCGGTTTGACACGTAACTTGTTCTCAATATCCTGGATGGTGTTCGCCTGGTCGATGAGTTCCTGTTCACTGGATACATTTTCTGTTTTATCCAAGTCATCGGGAATGACGTCCATAACTTTTTTCTCGGATTGCGCTACCGGGATTGTAGCGGCGTGCGCGTACAACGCTGTCGCGAGCAGTAGGAACGCGTACAGTCTCATGTTTGCATTCGCGGTATACTGAGGTAGCTGGGTGGGGTTCTTTATTTATACGGACGAGCTAACGGTGTCCGGCCGGCCGTCAGCGCACGTGTTTACGCTTTCCGTACGTTCGCGCTAAATGTTTTTGACATTTTTTATATTTACATTGCATACACAGAGATTGTTTCAAAGATCTAACTCACTAAGTAAGGCGAGGTGTCGTACGTATTTATCAATAATGTATCCATTGCCAATATTTCAAGTGTATGTGTGCTTAAAGTACGTAACTTTAACCACCATAATAGGTGATACATGTACTTATAACGTAATGTATCCAATTGAAACTTTCGTCTTTTCGCTAGTTAAAGACAACACTGATTCAATGCATAGTCACACAATGGTAGGTCAGGAGTCAAACAACGAAAGTATCTGTGCAATGGAAAGTTCTTGCTGAAACAGCTAAGGTATCTATACTTAGATGTTATTGTAAGGATAATTAAAGAAAATCATATAGTACGCACGTATATACCTGAACATATTAATTTACATAATATTTGTTTATGCGTATCATATAGTACCTCTATCTATACGGTAGTGCGTACCTATATTATTAATACATAATTTTGAGTACATATTTTTTTAAACGTCAATAATTTGTTGCGGTCTTGTTTGAATGTTGTCTTTACAATTCGTCTTCGTGTACATAGTATACTTCCCTACCTATACCTAGATATTAGGTAGCTATGTACCGTGGTTTTACTCGCGTTATTTTTTCCAATGTCATAATAATTCCACGAAATCATACGAATATTTGCTTCGTGGGGGGATCGAACCCACAACACATATGCAGGAGCCGATCGCTCAGCTCACCGTTGGTAAAAAAAAATATAAAATTATTGGACCATTGCATTCATCATTATGAACAACTTTTAATAATTGACCAAACTGAAATCTATATTCTCTAAACATTGATGTTCACACAACTCAACAAAATGTATCCAATGATGCCCGATTCATGCTGGTTTTCCCTGGTTATCGACCATATTACCTTGGTATCAAGTTTAATATTAAAAAAAATATTGTATCGAGCGACACTATTCATATCTCACGTACGTTACTCATTGGATAGATACAATCTCAAATACATTCATTCAACTCTTTGACACACGCTCAATGACAATTACAACGAATGTGTACTTAATAATCATAATAAAATCTATAAAACTATAATAAATCCCACTTTCTTTATGTTCCGCGTGAATATAAATATTTTGTAGATTTTTTCAAGTAAACCATAATTTAAATGTGAAAAGTAGAGTATGTATCGTTTGGGGGTGAAACACTGAGGTCATGGGGTCCAAGCGTACGTTAATTGCCATTTAAAGCTTATAAAAGGCGGCCAAGGGGGCCCAAGACGGGCCTATACCTTGGTCTGACCATCGGCATTGCCATCTAGCGCAGCAATTCAGCCAGCCCTCTTGTTACGCTTCCAGCGTAACCTTCCAGCCAACATGGTGGTGATATATCTTATCTATTTATAATTAAGCTGCCTCATTAGCCAAGTGATCCTGAGCGCGACTGCTACGCTAGAGGTCCTGGGTTCGATTCCCAGGTCGAGCAAAGTGTTATTGGGTTTTTCTATGAAATTCCCAGTAGCAGCTCGGAGTTAGGAATTTGTGCCCGGTTAATGGCAATAGGCTCGCCCCCTATTACATGGGACTTAAACATACCGGCGAACTGTGGGTGTACATTAGTACGCCTCTGCCTAACCCATCGGGGAATACAGGCGTGATGGTATGTTATGTTATTTATAATTCTTTCGCTAATGACTATATATTTCTATATATACCATTATGTTGTTTACGTCTTGTCTATCTAAATAAATTGATTTTCTTTCTTCTACTTTCTTTCTTTATCGATACACTTTTAGGGTTTTTTGGTATTTGTACTTATTCTACGTAGTTCTGTATCAGTTTATTCATCAGCCTACTAGCTTTTCCCCAACTCTGATGATCGGCTTCTAGTCTAACTAGATGATAGTAATAGGACTAGTCTCAATAGATAGCTGACTATGAGTCATGAACATTTTTCACACGAAGCGACAGCCACACCACAGGCGGACCTCCGCAAGCCTATTTCTGGCTTTTTGGGATTCTGGCTATCTCTTACGATTAGTTTCGTAAGTGTTTGTATGACAACTGGGACCGACCTGTTAGTATTTTTTATTAGCTCATTATGTTGATTTTATGTGAAAGGTTTTTTTATTTGATATTGTGTGACTTCTCGTGTTGTAATCTGTGTGGTAAAATAAATTATTTTAATGGTTTATGTTACCGTAATGCAGTACTGAATCATGATGACATTGATTAGGCACATTATGTCCAAACATTATGCTTTTTTCGTCGTCGTCCCAAACAATAATTAATGCTTCCTTCGTTGCAATACTTATTAATTAAATTAATTTTATTAAATTACTAGCTTCTGCCCGCGACTTCGTCCGCGTAGCGTGATGATATATAGCCTATAGCCTGCCTCAATAAATGGGCTATCTAAAACTGAAAGAATTTTTCAAATCGGAACAATAGTTCCTGAGATTAGCGCGTTCAAGTAAACAAACAAACAAACTCTTCAGCTTTATATATTAGTATAGATAATATCCTAATATCTACCTACCTTATTTTCTTGAATGTACCTTATAAGTACTTGGGACGAAATAAAACTTTAATGACTATTAAAGTTGTGCTTCATCTAAGTATTACTATATAGGATAAACGAAGAATTCTTTGGAATGAGGGACAAAACTTTAGAACGAACTGGGTGTCTTTAAATCACGGTTTCTTCTAGGAAAGCGCGCTCCATCTTAGATCGCAGTGTTGCTTAACAGCAGCCATACTGGCGATAAGGCGTTAGTCTACCAAGACTTAAAAAAAACACAAATAAACATATTGTGTAGGTTGTAGCCAGGAATTTCGACAGGGGTTTTGACCCCCAAAATCTCCCTGCCTGCGGCCAGGGGAAGACTACATTAGTCATGGATGCAGGATCAAGTCTTGTTCGGATGAAAATACGAGGACGCTCTCATAGTCTAGATTATTATAATAACCTGTATGATAGAGAAAGTTTAATTCCGTTAAAGTAATCGGTTTCCTTCATTTCAATGTTTAATTAGGTAAATTAAGGCGCTATAAAAGTATTTTAACAACCTAACTGTTATGGAATATAAAACAGTTAGGTTGTTAGAATAACAGAGTCTAGTATTTTTATTACCTATTTGTGTTGTCTTTTAACTCCAAAAACGAATAGGTATCTCACTTGGCTGAAATATAAAATTATTTAAGTTTAATTGTTAAGATTTTAATTATGTAATTATTTAGGTATCTACTTAATTATAATATAAATGTCTGAGATTTCATATATAATCAGCCGGTAATTAATGAATGGTGTTTTTACCCACGACGGAACGGAGACTGTATATGCGTTTGGGGTGAGAGGGTGTTTGTTTGTTTGTTTATAACGAACGAATGTTACCATTTTTCATCATTATGGTTTGACCGATTGAAACGTGGTTTACGTAGGTACTATAAAGGGTTCGTAATACATCAGCGAGTGTTCGTGGATAGGTACAATGCACATTTATATCCTAAATTTCTTATTACAATTTTAACCTCAAACATGTTACACTAATAACGAAGAATTTAGCCATTTTGAAAAAAGTAACATTTCAAGTAAATTTCCTGTTTAAGTAAGTATATCTACTTATACTAGACTAGCACAGGTCCAAAACTATAAAAATGTCAAGTATTTAGATTTAAAAATATACTTACAGGTACTAAATAAGATCAAATAAGTAAAAAACCGTTAAATCAAAAAAACATTATTGTGATTTCCTTGTCACAATAAGTAACTTGTGCCTCCGTATTTCCCACGTATCTCTGTGAGTATGTGAATCCAGGTAATCGAATATGCTTCATTAGGAAATTAGGCTTGAAGCTTTTTAGAAAATCGACTTCTAATGAATGTCCAGTTTATAGTTTTGGAACACAAAACAGCTTTGGGCTATAAAAACAAAAATATGAACCATCGGATGCCATCGTGGTCAATGGTCTCGGAGCACCGGGCTAAAGGAAACCAGTATTCACTCATTTCCAGATTAATTCAGAAGTGATTTGGAGATATTTATTCAAATGTATGCACGCGTGTAAAGCGCCGCCGCCGGCGCCGCCCTCCTGGCTAATATTTGAATACTAGTCGTGTGCGCGGCTACACTCGCATCAGCAGCCGCATCCCAAAGAATGTTAAGCGCTACCTACCAGTTTCAACGAACACTAAAAACTCAAAAACGATCCAGCCGTTTAGGTACTTACCGGAATTGTATACATAAATAACTCATCAAACAAAAGTCTAGTGGTCCTGAGCACGATTGCTACGCTAGAGGTCCTTGGTTAGATTCCCAGGTCGAGGAATATGTTATTGGGTTTTCCTATGAATTTCCAGTAGCAGCTCGGAGTTTGGAATTTGTGCCCGTTAATAGATTAGACAATAGGCTCGCCATACCAAACTGTGGCTGTACATTAGCACGCTTCTGCCTAACCTTTCGGGGAATACAAGCGTGATTCCTACGAGTACCTACAGACATCGGCCAGTCACAAATTTTAAATAATATTTAAGTCCGTAGGAAGAAAAGTGCCTTCTTGTGCCTTCAATATCTACAATTAATTTGTAGATAAAGAAGGCATTGAAAAAAATTGAAGGTTTGGTTTAGGTTTGCCAGACCTCAATAGAAACAGCCAAGATTTGGCTTCGAAGAAACGAATGTTTCATTTACTTGGGAAGTCGAAACAAGCATCCTGTATTTTTTTATAGCCTTTTACTAGCTTCTGCCCGCGACTTCGTCCGCGTGGAATAGTTACTTGGTCTTAGCGTGATGATATAGAGCCTATAGCCTTCCTCAATAAATGGGCTATCTAACACTGAAATATTTTTTCAAATCGGAATAGTAGTTCCTGAGATTAGCGCGTTCAAGCAAGCAAACAAACAAACAAACTCTTCAGCTTTATATATTAGTTTAGATTAAGTATTAAGTATTTAGTATAGATTACCTAGCACTTGCCGTCTGTGACACAGGTTTATACTAGTACAGTCACCTAACACTGAAAATACCTCCTAATTATTCTTTCTATCTCTCCTAATTAGTCTTTGTATTGTAATTTACCTTCGTCATTACCTATGAATAAATGTTATTATTTTTTTATAGCACCTTACTTCGAAAGTAATGCGTAGCAGTTCTCGTGGCCCCTCCATGAAAGCGGTCGTAGGCAGAAACGGAGTTTTTAGTGGGTGCGAGCCCCACATAACTTCACCTTTCCCCGAAGGTGTCGTATGCGCCAGGCATTTTCTCCGAACAAAAAAAAAAAAAAAAGGTACACATTACTTATTAGGATATCATTGGTGGCGGGCAAGGCACTTGCAACTCTCCTGGTGTTGCGGGTGAAATCGCATACCATCAGATGACCCGTCTGAGATTCGAGAACCTCCTTTTTGAGATTTCGGTTCAAAATTACCACAAATTGACCAATAACTGACCACTCAAAAAGGCTCTTCTGAGTCGCCCCTAGATTTAGAGTCAATAAATAAACCGTTAATATCACAAGCATGTATTTAAAATGTTTGTTTCCACGTTGATGACCGGCTAACGCCTGATTAGCATCAGCCAACAAATTCAATAAAACAACTTGTTTTGAAGCTTTCTAGGACAATGTCACAACTGTTTCTAAAATTACTGTAAAACGCAGCTTAAATAAATTACCAATTTCTTGTAATGGCGACAAAAGCCTTTAGACAAAAGTAACAACACTTTTCAACCAAATTCAAAAGGATCACTTCAGTTGCTCGAAACTAATTTGAATTACTCTTTGTTTTTTTAGCGTACGCATCTGGTCAGACGAAGGAACGCAATCGCATAAAATTCACCTTAAATAAAGATCATCCCATCACGCCTGTATTCCTCAAAGAGTTAGGCAGAGGCGTACTAGTATACATCCACAGTTTGCCGGTATGTTTAGGTCCCATATACCTAATAGGGCGCGAGTTCCAAACTCCGAGCTGCTACTGGGAATTTCATAGAAAACCCCAATAACACTTTGCTCGAGCTGGGAATCGAACCCAGGACCTCTAGCTTTAGTAGTTGCGCTCAGGACCACTAGGCTAAAAAACAACTACCCATGGTTATATGAATATTTGCTCCGCTTGAGGATCAAACCCACACCACGCACACTCGCTACTACGTGTTGTCCAAGTATGTTGACCAACACGGTGGAACTACGGCACCATAACGTTTAATTTTGAGTTCCATACCGGCAGAGAGTTACTTTTTAGAATAAGCTTCATGTATTGTAGTATGTTTTCAGGACCAGTGGTACGACGTTAGCAAAATTACGATGGCGTCAATGGGACGTATATTTATTTTATTTATTTAAACTTTATGCATCTTCAAAAGTAGGTAATGTTATAAAAATATTCCCTCTACATGGAGAACAATGGACAGTTTCCTTCCTCTTCAGTTATTAAAACAGTACCTACTTATTTAATATTTTTACTGGTTGGAAATATCCTCAGCACTCCCATTTGTCGTGAAATGAGGTAGTTTGATAATATTTATGTGTTTTCTCATTTTATGGTCGTCTAAACACCTGATTAGCCAGTCTCCACCGAATATAAATGAGACAACTTCAAGTTCCGAAGCTCTGTATCTGGAACGGAGATACAACGGTTATCTAGCCGTCCGTCGTCCTGATGCAAATGATAAAATGTTACCTGTACGCTCTTGGAAACTAAATAAGGCGTTTGAGCAGTGTTTGTATGTGACCATGACGTGATATAACTTAATCTCATAAGCTGAATATGATGTAGACATATTTATTTAAATGCTATTAGTAAAAACATAACTTAAAAACAGCTAATGACCGTAATAGTCTGAATAAACTTTTTAGGGAAAGATAAAAATTGAGTAGTCCGAATTGGAATATAATTATCTCCATTAATAAATCCAAGCCCAAAACTGGAAGATCAAAGGACACGGTAAGCTCATTCTGCGTTGATCGGATCACTTATAATTAACAGAAATTGAAGGTAGCTGTTATTAGTAATGTTAACATTTTTTATAGTAAGTATTCATTTATAATTGCTTTTCTATTCCAATTTGATTGATATTTTTAACTACTGAATCATACTGTATTTTAATTTAATTTAACTACTTGACATTTTAACTTTAATGTAAATCTTGTAAAATTATTTTTTTAAGTTTTTATTATTGATATTATACAAGTGCTGTGCACACCTGTAAGTGACGAATTCACCGCAAAACTGTTGTACTATATATATTTAATGTAATGATTAGTGAATAAGTCGTTGGTGTGTCAATAAATTAAATAAATAAACATTAAGACATCCAACACCTCAGTTCAGGAATTATATACTTAAGTAATATCAATATAATCACAGTAAGTATGATTCATATTACATAATTCTAAGGAATACTAAAGAACCAGAACGCCCATTGACAACGATGCTCATACATGTTCGATGCAATTTAAGGTATCAGAGCCTGGAACAAAGACGTATAAGTTGAAATTTTGTCCATAAGGGCTTTTAAAAAGGTTTTTATGTGGACAGCAACGCGCGGTGGACACCTCTAGTGTTGCAGACGTTCAATAGGCTACGGTAATTGCTTTCCATCAGGCGGGCCGTAAGCTTCTTTGACACCTTAGTGGTATAAAAAAAAGTGCTTATTATCATTTATTCTAGCTGTGTGTTGCAGAAACGAGGTGGGTGAATAGAATTTGGCCGTCTTTGTACGGTACATAACTATTCCGTTCCATTAAGAATTTTGTTCCTCGTTTTTTCAAGCCTATTGCTTTTTGACGATATCAAACTAATTGTCTACGCAACGACAAACAAACTAACACTAACAAACTTCTGCTATTACGTTCATATCAGCACCTTACATTAGTGGTTTGCCTAAAAATCCTATAACCAATTCCAGAAATCAGTATCTGGTATTTGGAAACTATTTTATGCTTTAAGTCCACAACATCGCAGACCTGAGATAGCGCAGTATCGTTTGAGAGAATGCTAAACTGTCACCTCAGACCGCTGCACGCTTGCGCGACCCGCTTTCCTTATTTTCTTGTAGGATTCGCGTAGAAACGTGCGCCGGCGCCGCAATGTTTTTGTTTCCATTACCGTGTCAGACTGTAAGTAGCCCATTTTAGATAAGATAAGATTAAGATTATTATCTGCTTCGAAGTGTAGTCTATCAATCAATAACACATCAAATTATTCGTTATACGTATTCAGTCAGCATTTAATTATACATAAGGCCCCCTTGCACCAACATCTTAAAGGTGTTTAAATTGAATTTAAACACGAAATTTCTATGAAAAATTGTGTTTAAATACAATTTTTAATTTTAATCAATATTTAATTTAAACATATTTAAGAAGTTGGTGCAAGTGGCCCTAAAAGTAAACGTTCACTATTTATAAAAGAATGCTTTAAAAAAATATAATATCAGCAGATACCAGAGACTGGTGATCAACGATGAGATATTATACTTAAATGTCCTTTAAAAAACGATCAGCAGATTTAATGAGAAGTAAGTACATACCTACTTAAGTGGTTACCTTCGTGGACCCACAGTATTTTTATGTACACATTCTATGCCCAAAAACCCCAAGAGAAAAAAGGTGAGTAATATGCAAATCGAAAGTAGCTTTTTTTAGCCTGCAGTAACCTTCTCATTTTCCTGTTTAGATGTATTTGTGGTTTTTTTTTTATAAACCCAACAGAAAAGATGGAGCAATGGCCCTTTCCTGTTATGAGAAATATTCTACGATGGTATTGTATGTATTTTTTTTTAATTGCCAACGAGTCTTATTTCCTGATGGTAGGCGATTACCGCCGCCGCCCATGGACACCAGAAACACCAGAGGCTTCGCAAGTGCGTTGCCCGCCTTTTAAAAGAGTTTAGGCCTCCAGTATCCTCACTAACTCGGCGAAACACAACGTAAGCGTTGTTTCATGACGATTTTCTGTGAGGCTGTGGTATCACTCCGGTCGAGCCGGCCCAGTCGTGTCGAAGCATGGTATTCTTAGAATAGTATGATCATCCACCACAAACTAGAGTGACTGCACATGATAAATGAGTTCTCTTACTAGATACTCCTAAAGGTTGCCTCACGAAGGTTTCCTTCACCGTAAAAAAGTGATAAACAATGACTGATTCGCACATAAATTCGAACGTCAGAGATGTGAATACTGAGAGTATTATGAGAAATAAATCAATATCAATCAGAATAAGTATATTACGTGGTGCGGTCTTTGACCCCTGTGCAAGGTGCAAGTACTCGCAGTCCCGTTATGTGGTGCTGCTACTTTTGGTGTCGCTTTTTATTTCAAATAGCTTTTTATGTATCAGTGGCGCTGGCAACATCCGATGCGGATGATTGCTGATTGAGAATCAAGCGGATCAAGCGCTTTCTTATTTTTATTATTTGGTATTTTTATAGGTTGGTAATTTTATAAGTTTTCTAGCTGTTGCTCGCCGTTTAACTCGCAAAGGGCTTGTTGAAACAAAACGTGTATCCTTCCTGAGGATGCAATCTATCACCTTGCCTTAATTTTATTCAAATCGGTTTAGGTTTTTCGTTAAAACGTAACAAACAAGCAAATAGTTATGTAATTTATTTACTTTTAAATATAAAATAATAATGTATGGCTTGACTTAACAGATTACATCTGACATAGGTATTCTTTCAATAATTATAGGTACCTACTATTATTTAATGGTACGATTGGCGCTGTGGAGCACGGGTTTGATTCCCGCTCCTAAGTTCCTAACACTTACTTACAGACCTATTAAGTATATGACGGTAGGTAGTTACTTACTTATCTACAGAATTCTAAAATAGTTCTAAAATAATAAAAAAAACATTATTATTTTCATACCCGCAACCTGGAATGCTTAGTGCACAGAGTAATGACCGTAATCAATGGTATATAACTATAAAATGTCATTGACCGTAATACTCTACGTACGGTACAGTACGGCAGTACGGGTAAAAAAGAAACAATTAGGTAATTGTTTAATAATTAATTTTGTATTTTAATTCATTTTAAAAAAGATTTTATGAAATCTTACATATAATAAGAATGTAAGTGAGCCGTGTCTGTACATTGCTTATATTTACAAAAAAACTAATTTGGGGGACTCAGAATCGGTAACACAATCCATTTCTATTATTTTTGGAACCTTTGTCTGTCTGTTTGTCTGTCGGTTTGTCTGTCTGTTTGTCTGTCGGTTTGTCTGTCGGTTTGTCTGTATGTTTGACCGCGCATCAAATGATAACTACTGAAGAGATTTGGAGGAAGTGGGCAGGAATTTATAGCCTGTTTCTTGGATTAACATTTAGGCTATTTTTAATTCAAATCGGCTCTCTCTATCAAAAGTTATTAACATTTTAACCATTGAAAACGCTGAATTTTAAAAATAACCATTGAAGTCAATTTATTTTTCAAGTAATTCTGTATTAGACTAGCAAGGATCAAACATTATAACAGAATCAAGTAATAAAATTAAAAAAAAACACTTAAAGGGACTAAATAAGATAAAACAAGAAAATAAAGCAGATCAATCAGAAACCATTATTGTGACCAGGAATTGATTATTAGTACAGTTATTCTAACTCTACTTACACAGGGAATCAAGGGGCATACATAGGATTTATCCAGCGAGCACAAGCCGGTGTAAAAACTAAATATTTGAGTAGGTTATAGAAGTAAACAAAGAATGACAACTTATTTTCTAGCGGACTAACACGACATCGTTATTACCTCAATGAAATTTGATTCGATAACAGGTGTCATTTTGAGTTGACAATTTTGACAATTATTGTTTTCTTCTTTAAAGCATCCAGCCATATAGTAACTTATTTTATAAATTGAAACCTCCATAGTGTAGATATAGTGCGCACACTTTATTTGAGAAAATAACTAAAGAGTTTTCATTTATTCATATAATTAAATAATATACCCTAAGAATATACCACATATGTATGCATAATAAAAAAAAATGCAACGTGCGTTAATCTTAATTTACTGACGCCGAAACAGTTATTTGAGATTTTTGTCTATGTAGGTATGTCTGTTTATATTTCCATGCTTCACGTCAATACCACGTGAACAAATTTTTGAAATTAACTAATTTATAGGTCAGAAATACGGTGTTCAGAGGTCAATGGCGCTAAGTGTATTACAAATATGGAAAATCAAATTTTTCGTGGTGGTTAGTTGAAACTTGGAGAGGACAACGTCTCTCAGGTCAGCTAGTCGTAAATAAAATCGTATTTTATTAACGATTTCATTGGAAGTAGCAAAATAGCAAAGCGATTAATGGTTTTTAACGAAAATTCACTGCGGACCAAAAGTAGCAGGCTGCGAAATTTCACATATGAAATCGCTATGAAAAGTAATCACAATTTCATTTCATCAAATTAAAATGAATGAAAAATTAAAAAGTAAGTAATCAAATTTCGAAAAAGCGCTGTCAGCAGCTTTAAGCTCAATCCGTAGCTGGAGGACCAGTTGTTCCGTTAGCTCGGCCAGGTCAGCGAGGCATCGAGCGGGTCGCAGCACCTACGACTTGACCAGCCTTGTGTGCTTCACTCAACTGCATAATAATTATTTACTTTTATCAAAGTCCCTACACTCATTGTATGCACGTTGTAAGACTTGTAAACAAGAACTAAACTCTGTTTGTAAAGTAACCTTACATACATAGTTAAATTTAAAATACTTTAAATTTTAAATTAAGATTTTAGGCAGCGTTGATCACGGTAGCATAGTCCGATAAGAGCTTTGGTCACTCAGACATCTTTACTAGACTAGAATTTCCCCCTTGCTCGGACTGTTTACGTTTAGGTTATTGTGTAATATACTCAGCAAGTATTTATTGTGTAGTTAGGATTCTTTTTGCTGTCGCAATCGTCGCAATTTGTCCTATTTAATCAATTTCAGACTGTATAGAGATAGAAGATATCTTCGCTTCCACGAGTATTGTACGTTTTCTGTCTTTTAGGGCACCTCTATAAAATAATCAAGAACCTATAATAATAGTTTTTCACTTAGAGCTAACATACTTTGTTTTTACGGAATAGAGAGGCAAACTGGCAGACAGATCGCCTAATGGTAAGCGATTACCGCCGCAAGTGCGTTGCCGGCGTTTTAAAAGTGTTTGGGCCTCCGGTATCCTCACTCACTCGGCGAAATAACATAACGTAAGCGTAACTTGAGAAGTTCAGAGAAACCAGTCGAACATAACAAAAACATCGCAGTAAAAAGTACTTAAACAAGCGATTATCAGGTATTTGTGATAACCATTATCACTTGGCTTAGCTGTCCTCGCCGTAGGTAACCTTACGTAAGTACTTTCACTGAAAACTTTCTTTCAGTTATTACTGTTGCGTTGTTCGTAAAAGTTAAATTCTCCAGGAAATACCAGTTTTTATTGTACTGAAGTAACACTATGTACTCGTGCAGACTGATCTCCATGCAAGATATTGACTTCTGTCCAGGGGGCTAAAATGTGATGCGATTCAAGCATTTGGCGCTCGTGGCGCTGTATGTCATAGGTAACAATGGTAAAAGCTCGTCAAAATAGCCCTAATTTAATTCAGTACTGGCAGTCGTAGTCACGATCATCATCATCATCGTCATAATCCTCATCATCAACAACATAGTCGTCATCATATACATACATTTCGTCATCACCATCAACATTATCATCATCATCATCATCAACATAGTCATCATCGTCATTAAGAACATAGTTATCATTATCATCATAATAGTCTTCATCATCATCATCATAAAAGACTTCATCATTTCATCAACAGAATTATCTTCAACATTAATTTCAGAAGATACAGACTCGAATCCTGCCTGCGAGTCGATTTTACCCGAAAATAACTTTATAATATTAGCATGAAAAATGCAAAAGAATCACAATAAGATATTCATCATCATCAACATAGTCATCGTCATCATCATACTAGTCTTCATCATCATCATCATAATAGTCTTCATCAGCATCAACAAAGTCATCATCAAATAAGTCTTCATCATCGTCAACATGTGTATGTTGACGATGATGACTAAGTATGTGTATACTTAGTCATCATTATTATTAACAACATAGTCATCATCATCAACATCAATGTCGTTATTTTATATTATTTTCCAAAACTAGAATTTTCATGAAACGACTTTTTACGGATTTTATCGTAGGTAAGGTAACTGTTAAATTTTATTTTTTAACACGACGACGTCAAACTCCTTATTCTACTCGTGTGACTATGGATGCTTTAAAGGATCCGAAACGTCGTCAGGAGTTAAATATTTAAATATATCTAATTATCTAATAAAAAATAAAATCCATATAAAGTAGTTTCATTTCAGTAACCATTACCTAAGTGTTCGTGAACGTGTGCGAGTGTAGGCAAAATAATCTAAAATTGAAAATCGTGTGTCACGTAGTGAAAATAATAATTAAATTACTTAGATATTTAAAGTTCTGTGAGTGTGACCCTCCAGATAATCCATGTTCCTTGACAAATTAAAACTTAACAATTTAGCGTCACCGCTAATTATAGAAAATGGTACCTAAGTTAATTAAAACAAGGTAAAATTATTTATTTAGTTATGAGTACAATTTAGTGTAATTGGTCTATGACCGACCAATTAAACTAATTAAATAGAATTATTATTACAACTAACAAAACTTACATTATGAATTTATCATAGGTAAGTAGGCAGGTACTCGTAGATGTAACTTAACATAGCATTTGTTACAGTAAGTAGGTACTAGGAACCTAAGTTATGCGATAAACTAATATACAATTTTTTTATGGGATAATAATTTTTATTTTTTATGGGGTAATCGAGCAGACGGATACCCTGATCACAGTATACTATACTGTGCCCTGATGGTTAGCGATGACCGCCGCCCATGGACACCCGCAACACCAGAGGAGGCGCAAGTGCGTTGCCCGCCTTTTAAAAGGGTTTGGGACTTCGGTATGCTCACTCACTCGGCGAAACACAAGGTACCACCTAAGTGTTATTCCACATCGGTTCTCTGTGAGGCCGTGGTATCACTCCGGTCGAGCCGGCCCATTCGTGCCGAAAAATTGCTCTTCGAAGACTAATAATATCTACTAGTTTAACGCAATGGCAATCGCTAGCTTAACGTTAATAACCAAAAGTAATGAGTATTAAGATTCATATTCTGTTATAGTACTCAAATAAATCACATCGTGTCGCTCAACGGATTTCAATTTTTCTTGTATTTTCCATTTACAGGGATGTTGCAGGGTCCCGAAAATATGAATATAAATAAATATTTGTTAGATTGGGAATAACCAGCAGGTAACACCACGGAACACAGCTGGTAAGAAAATAAACATCAAGAGCTGCCGTACGGCCGAATTATTTTAATTGAGTAAGTATACAACTAGATGAACTTATCAGCTAGGTGGGTGGTGATGGTAATTGGTGAAGAATGGTGATTAGTAGCGTGCTCTCCTGCTCTTGTTGCGCACGTGGTTCGCCAGGCACAGCCCGAAAACTGATGCCATCAACTGGAAAAGGAGGAACGTAATAAATATCAATATCATCATATCAGCCACTGCTGAACAAAGACCCTAAAGACTTCCACAAGGAGGGGTTATATGCCGCCTACATCCAACGACTCCCAGCGACCTTCAATAGGTCGTATGTAAAGTACGTCTCTTTGGAGGTTTGGTTCCCTACTGCGTTTTCCTGTGCGTAATCTCCACTCGAGAACCTTTCTGGCCCAGCGGCCGTCAGTTCTACGAGCGATGCCCCGCCCATGATAAATATAGATAAACAATAATCATTTATTTCATAGTATAATATTGTAACTTTTTAACTTGTTAGGCTAGTCGTAGTGCGACTGCTTCGCTGCAGGTTTTGGCTTCGATTACCACGTCAAACAAATTAGGAAATTAGTTAGTTATTAGTTAATATCGAAATTAGGTTGTTCTATGAAATTCTCAATATTAGCTTGGAGTTTAGATATGTGTCCGGTTAAAGGCAATAGGCTCGCCCTCTATTTTATTGGACTTTAACAGTGAGAAGTGTGGGTGTACTTTACATACGCCTCTGCATCACCCTTCCGTGATGGTCATGTAATAAGTAAATTTAAAAAATAACAAAACGAATGAGCATATTAGTAGCGAATAGAAACTCTTTCGTTCATTGGTTATATCGGACATGAACACAACTCTACTTACTTGGTCATACCATTACATTGGGCTTCCCAAACGCGTTGAAAATAAATAATACAAACTTCTGGCAAGCATTTTACCGTGGGAGAGCCATCGTCCAAGTCGATCGGAGTGATACCGCAGCCTCACAGAAAACCGTTGTGACACAAAAAAAGGCCGGCAACGCACTTGCGGCTCCTCTGGTGTTGCGGGTGTCTATGGACACCGGTATCGCTTACCATCAGGCGATCGGTTTGCCCCCCTATTTCATAAAGAAAAGTATTAAGTTATGATATTACCTCAATAGCAACAACAATGATGGCGACCGATCCGATGGCCAGACCGAATGTGTTGAAGAACTCCTGGACGGTGGCGTTACAGCCGGAGTAGGCGGTGACAATGGTGCAAGGCGTGCCGGCGCAGCAGGTCTCTGGCAACGTGGGGCTCAGGTACGACAGAGGCCCAGTAGTTCCACAGCATGAGAACTGAAAGCGATGGTAAGTTGTTTACGTATAATGAGAAGTTGACTGGTTGACAATGTATTCATTGACGATCTCTGTTTGGTTTAGTGGTTCGAGTACCGGACTGCTAACCACGAGGTTGATTTCCACAGGATACAAATATTTATGTTATGAATATAAGTGTTTGTGTTCGTCTGGGTGTTTCTTATGTATTATAAGTATGAATTTACAAAAAGTATTTATGGGTGAATTTCAACAAGAGATTTTTATTTGTCATTTCGGTGGTTCTTTTTAATTTCAATGCTATCTACATATTTTTAGTGACAAATAAAACTTTAGTCTATTTTATAACATTGTGCGTGAGTGGACATCAAATATTATCAAAACTTACATAAATATTTAAGTATGAATTTTTAAGAGTCCACTGAAATGAAAAGTGTCTACCGAAATGATAAAAATTACCACCGAAATGATAAACTGTGCACCGGAATGAAATAAATCCACCGAAATGATACAGCGAAGAACAACCGTGCCGGGCAGCCAGGGTTCCGTACTTTGTTAGGGTTGATTTCCACAAATTTTAGATAAACACTGAGACAGGACAGCACACAGTTATTTTAATATCATCATTAATATACAGATATTACAGTTAGTATTACAATATCATTTTAATTTATTACATACATATTAATTTTAATATATCATTTTATCAATTACATATTAGTATAATGTTTATTATGATATGAATGAATTGCTTCTTTTAATTATATATAAGTAACCTTTGGTAATTTTTCTGGTTGTTGTTGTGTGAAAATGTTAGAAAACTGTATCGTAAATACCATAACCATAAATAAATATTTTTGTTTGTTTATGAACTAATACTAATTTACTTGATATATTTTCAAAAGAGTGAACGAAGCGCGATGTGGCGGGACATACTAATAAATCTTTCACGCAAAAAAAAATTTGATATAATTGAAACAATAATATAGCTCATACATCAGAATAACACGTAGCCGTATCTATAATTGAAATATCTACGCGGACGAAGTCGCGGGCAAAAGCTAAGGTTAAAATAAAAGGAGTATAGCTCAGAATGTCTTTTAGTTTCATTTTTTATGTTTTTTCATAATATCTAGTTTATGAAAACTTAGGTACTACATTCATTACTAATATACCTAACATTTGACACTGTTTAACAGTCTGTATCAATACAACTGTTTGCAATACAAGCAAGTACTAAATGCTATGTTTATGTAGAACACCGTTTTATCAAATATCGTCACCATGTCCCCGATTTGAAACCGACTTCTAAAAAGGAGGTTATCAATTCAATATTCTTATATCTCTCTATAATATTACTTATATTTGATTTGTATGGACTTCAAGATGCATTACCGATATGATCTGTTATTTATTTGGTTGTTCTTATGTCGGTACATATTTTTTTTTATATACATATATTTTTATGTAACCTTTACAATTATTATACCTAAGTCTGAAATTTCCCAAAAAATACTTAAAATTATCGGTTTTTGGTCAATTCTTGTCTCAACAACAGTAGACACTTTCTTTAGACTTACCGTCCTTTCAATTTGCTGGAAGGAAATCTTGTCTCGGACGAAGGCTTCATTGAGCCACGTGGGCACTTCAGCTACCACGTCGTCCAACCTGACGAAGATCAGGATAGCCAGCGTCAGTTTGACGACCATCAGCAACAGCATGAAGATGGAGTACTGGAAACATTACATAAATCTTTAGGACCCTATGTTTTGATAGGTAACTTTAAACTTGAATGAACTTATGTCTTGGTGTAAAAGACACAGACGGAAGGGTTCACTCCAGAAGGTTCTTGGCGTTAAAGGACTTCTTGTGAGAGGTTAGGCAACCGAAGTTAAATCAAAGAACACACCTACACAAGTCTTCCAGTGATGTCCAATAGCGGCAAATATACCTTTGTTTAAAATAAAAGCAGCAAGTGTTGCATACATTTTATTCCACAATCAGCTGGCAAGTCTTACCTCAAAGAAACTCCAGTGTTCGTCACAGCAAAGAAACAGAACTTACCGTGACCAGCATGCAGTTGCTCTCCCGGATCGCGCCGCAGCAGCCGAAGAAGGCGATGACGAAGATAATGCCGCCCACCACCATGGCGGTGATGGGCGCCACCTGGAAACTGGCGCTCGTCGCTATGTCCACGATCTGCGATACTTGCAGCTGCACCGCCACGCCGATACCCAGCAAGGCTAGCCCGGCCAACTGGAACACGTGAGGTGTAACATCAATACCTGGTTTTGGCAATAGAGATATGGATTCTGGTAAAGCAGTAAGTGACAAAGAAAATCAAATATTTTATTTCAATTTAGACCATTAATGTACAAGTACTTTTGATACGGAAAAACTTGTTGCACGGTTCCAAATATTGGGTTTTATTTTGCCTGTTATTTTGAATATTAATAAATCAAATAAGCTAATAATAAATTTAATAAGCTCGCATTGTATAAGGCTTATCACATAGTGTAGTCACGTGAATTGTGATTCATCAAAAGAGGCCATTTTAGCCCCCACATGTTCTTAAATAGTTCGGGTTTTGCAATATTATATATTTTTATTTTCTATTTATTGATAACAGTACATTGCGTATAGAATAGACGTTTTATTTATTCAAGTGACCTTCATTCATTGTTAGTAAAACTTAAAACTATGTTGGCAGCAAATGCTGCACAAATATGTACCCTATTCCTGCGCCATGCCATGGGAGATGGCGCAACAACGACTCACATAAGAGCAGTCCAGCCCGTTAGCGAGTCCTTAGGAGCCCTTAGGAGGCCTTAGCCCTTAGGAGTCCCAAGGGAAATCGCTTTCAGGCTGGACTGCATCCTAAGTTGTGTCCTAAGTGCCACTGTTGGAATGTCGGATGTCAGTTTAGTCGGTAGAGTGCGCTCTACCGACTAATGATGCACATTTCTTTCGCCTCATCTTAAGCAGTCTATTTAAACATATTCAGAAATAGATGTACCTAATACAGCAAGGCATTCTTAATACTGCTGAGACGTTACTACCTTATACGACGGTGACGCCTGTGTCAGCATCACTCATATCGGGGTTACGTCTAGATGGTTTCTTAGAACTATAATATTAAACTGAGCGATATAAGGGCCCCGTCCGGTTCAGATTACCATGTGTCGTATTGTTTATTGTAAATTCACGTCAGATAAACAATAACATAGGCACCCAGAAGGCAGTTCTACTTGATAAACGATCTCGCATGTAACTAAGTATATAGGTACATATCGGTCGCGTATTCAAAGGACCATTATTTTATTGCATCATGCAATATAATGGTCCTTTCATCCAAAATACAATGCAATGTAGTGGTCTTGAACTCTTACGTTGAAACAACGATTTAGTGGTAACAATTTTAAGTGGACTTTTCTACGTAAAATTTTAGATAAGTATGCTACGAGTTATTTTAGTGAAGGAACAATTCGAGTAGCGGGCAGGATTCGAACCTGCGTCTAAGGCCCACACACACTTCTTCTTAAATGTGTTTAAATTGTATTTAAACACGAAATTTCTATGAAAAATTGTGTTTAAATACGATTTAAACATATTTAAGAAGTTGGTGCAAGTGGCCCTAAGCCCCTGAATAGTTATCCTACTCATGACTCATGATACTACACATACATACATAGGTACATGTACTAGTAGAGAATTATGTATAAGGATTTAGTTCCCAGAATTGCGCTTAGCTTGTGTACAATCAATATGAGGGTATCTGTAATTGCGTCGCTATCTTCGTCCTATGGCGGCCAATGTTGTTATCTTATCTCGGTTATCACTAGATTTTAGGTGTGTCTCTCGGCCTTACTTACTATAAGAGCTATTTTTACGAATTATCGTTCAATGTAATGTTCATTAGAATATGCAGTTGTTGTATTTTTTAAGTTATGTAGTTTTGTAAATAAATGCTTATATTCAGGTGATTAGTAAGTATGTGAATATTATGAGGATTGGTTATTATGTATCTAGTGCCAGCCTACATCAGAATGTCATAACGGAAAATAAAAAATCTGAACTGAAATTAATGATTCACAGTTTCCTGTAGGTCCGTCTGCTTGTCCTATTCTGTATTTATCTACTCTATAATATAAAAACGAATCGCCAAATATGTTGCTAAGCGCAAATCTCGAGAGCAGCTGAACCGATTTCGCTAATTCTTTTTTTATAATATTCCTTGAAGTACGAGGATGGTTATTACGGAGATACAAATTTAAAAAATTGCCTGAAAATATATTTTCTATATTCCCATACAAGTTTTCATAATAATACTTAAAAGTCAATTTGAACTTTAATACCATAACATAAAGTTTAAGTGTTAGTGGAGGGGTTCCGGGAAGGCAAAACAATTGAGTGACGTTAGTTTCAGAATCGACTGTTAGGTGGTACGAAGTTCGCCGGGTCAACTAGTTCTTATTATTTACTAGCTTCTGCCCTTCGTCTGCGTGGACTTCAGATAAAAAGTAGCCCATGTGTTATTCCAGACTATAATCTATCTCTGTGCCAATTTTATCCAGATCCGTTCAGCCGTTCTGGCGTAAAAGAGTAACAAACATCCATCCATCCATCCTTACAAACTTTCGCATTTATAATATTAGTAGGATTAGTAGGATTGCAATTAGCACTGGTGTTTTTACCTACCCCAGGCGCTTTTTTATTATAATGTGGTTTGTTAGTTGTTTAGCCTCCTAATCTAACTGCAGGGTTTAGAGATGGTCATCAGGATATTCCTATACTCCCATTCCTACGTATACAGAGGGCCGATCAAAAAATCATTAGAGTTTTTACATGATTATCTTTTAAGAATCTCCCGCTCCCGGGATATTGACCATGGCGGAACACTGCTTACTCTAGTGCTTCGTAAATCCAATAATTACTTGTTATTAGCTCCACAAACCCGTCCTACAGAAAAGACTTACTTACGTAATGGTATATGATTGTGTCGTGTATTGTTTATTGTTGCATACCAAATCTACAATAGATCGTAAACAGTTTTATTCGCAATATAACATTAATAGGTAATGACTTTAATAAATCATTGTTAGAGTTATGTTAGCAGGTAGCCTAATAACATTTTGTATCATAGTCATAATGAGAATAATAGGAATAACATGTATTTAAGTCCACATTATCCTCATAAATAAATGACTTACCTACTTCGAAATAGATTAATATTCTGAACAATATTTCGTAAAAATCGTTACCTACATTAAAAGTGTTTTTATAACTTATTTTGTTAGGGTACAGTCTTCTTTCTCTTCTCAACGCAACTGTATTTGTCTCAAAGGTGTATTTATGATTTTGAAACAGCTTATTTGACACTGAAACACAGTTTTATAAAGCATGCTGAAATAACCCATTGTGATTGATTACCTCCTTCAAATTGTATTTAAGTAAATAAGGGGGTAGGTAGTATTACCATTAACCTTCACATTTTCAATACCTTAATTAAATGTTTTAAAATGAATCTAGGCAGGGTATCTAATAACTAGACCTAGTTTTAACCGTGTCTAGCTATAATTATCTACCCTCCAAGCCTGTGAATTTGTATTTCCGATTCCGATTCAGTAGAATATAACATCATATTTTTTGTGTATTAACTACTTACACAATACAAGCGACTTCTCAAGTATTACATTAACATACCATCACGCCTGTATTCCCCTAAGGGTTAGGCAGAGGTGTACTAAGGTACACCCACAGTTCGCCGGTATGTTTAGGTCCCATGTAATAGGGGGCGAGCCTATTGCCATTAACCGGGCACATATTCCAAACTCCGAGCTGCTACTGAGAATTTCATAGAAAAACCCAATAACACTTTGCTCGACTGCTGGGAATCGAACCCAAGACCTCTAGCGTAGCGGTCGCACTTGAAACCACTAGACTAACGAGGCAGTCTTCTCAAGTATTACATGTGTTAATACAACAGGTGGTATATAACTTTATCTTTAAAAACATTGGATTCTGAAACTCATTCAAACAATTCATGTTGACTATACTTATATAGGTACCGTGGGAGCGGGGTTGTATGACGCTAATTACTGGCTAAAAACCATACTTATCATCGCTTGCTCTCTGGAGAGGGCGATGTGACTCGTGGAAACATTCCTTAGATCATGATGATTGATGATTAGGTACATGCTTATGTATAGTTTAGAATGATCTCTTCAAAAAGTAATCTATAGTAGGTACTCCAGTGAGATATGACGCTGTCGTTCCAACAAATACCCCACCCAAGCCAGCAGTGATTTCGATTACCATCAGTCATCAATCGTAGCTATAATGTAGGTACGATGTACTTAGCACACGATAATACACCTTTATCTTAACATGAAATAGATGTATAATAAGGCTATAAACAAGTAAACCATTACAGACAAACAGACAAACTACATTATCTCGAAGAACGATGAGACCTACCTACACATAACATAAAAAAAAAATATGGAATTTTCGTCCTTATAAATTATGAAAATAATATTGACGTTCTTACCGCAAACACCAAGTTTGAGAAGAACAGAATATATTTGACCAAAAACTCGCCGCACCCCATGTTGATTGGTTGTTTATAAAATTAAAAAAATAAAACAAGTGCGCTATAACTACGTTCGTTCCGTAACGTGCCCGTACGAATACTAATACATTCTGTTATACTGTTCGAGAACGGATCGCGGTGACAGAAAAACATATCGACTCAGATAACAAAATGTACCGAATAAATTGAATTTCCGTAATCGCTTCAGTAATGCGAATTTTATTTCGGGATATTGATGGAAATCTAAGTTGTAAACATGACAACAAAATATTATCTACTATAATAGGTTCATAGTACATCAGTAGATAATTTCGCTCTTACATATATACAAAGAAATCTATAGATGGGTACATAATATCAATCTTACTTTTAAAACGCCTACAATTTTTAGAACACGTGTTCTAGATAAGTAATACCAGTAGGGCGAGTGAGGGATCAAGATCTAAAATATAAAGTAATATACCGCAGACGGCTAAGTCCTCCCTGAAGTTCGCCCTGAAACTTCCTTTTCAGTCCTTAATCGCTTTTGGATTGTGTACGTATAACTGACAACAACTCGGACGCCCACAGATCTAGCTATCGCCCGTCTACGTGGCTCCTACCGGTACAACCAAGTGTTGCATAATGGGTTCTCAATTTCGTCAATAAAGTTCATATCTTTGAACATGTCGAAATCGTCAACATCATCGTCATAAAGCCAAAAGAGACATAAGGACCGGTTAAAAATAAACAACGACTCCCAGAGTCCTAGCGGCCTTTACCAGGTCATCTGCCCATCTCGTTGGTGGTCGTTCCACACTGGGCTTTCTGGTGCGTGGTCTCACCTACGTCCCGGTCCAATATCAATGATCGTCGACTGGAAAACACACACTGGATCTTTATAAGTACATCTTTTTTAAGTTTCATCATAATAATTCATATAACACTTAATTAGTTCTCCCGACTATGTCAGGGTCAGCTTTCTGTCTAGCAAAGAGCGGCAAGTGCTGCTACTATGTATGTATATCAACGTAGATATTACTTAGCCGCAAGCCAAAAGGGAATATACCACATAAATTGCTCATTGATAAAAAACGTAGGTATCTAGCCCAAAATTTTAAGCAAAATGCTTTAGAGTAAAACATTTTCCATACTAGCCGGACGCAATTCCTCTGTACGTCACCGCTGAATGTGCTGACATTGATTCATAAATATAGTATTCAAAGTGAGTAATATTATTCCCAACACTATCTTATCTCTTGTAATTGTATGGTATGTTCGCGGTATTATGTTAGCTAATGAGTAGATTGTGCGGTATGTATGATGCTAATTACAAATTCCACATAATATCGATCTGTGAGTAAAAAAGGAAAGAATTAATAAATTACTTTCTATGGCGTTTTTCAAGGGTTAAAAGGAAAGAACAGTAGGAAACTGGCTTTTGAGAAAAAGTCATTCCGATATCTGTCTCATTAGGTACCTACGTCAGAAATCTTACATCGCTCATAATTCGTATGGGATCCCACTCTGATACTTAAAAATAATTATTATTTAAGATTTAAGTAGTGATACGTATCGAGAACATATTAAAAAAGATGAAATTGAGAATCTTCTTTTCTTTGAATTAAGTATTTCAAAAATATTCTTTTGTTGTGAGTTCCTGTCGAAATACACTGAACTGCATGGTAGTAAGGGCTATTACTTCAGCAAACAATTAGGCGTATAATATTTATATGGTTTTCCATATTACAATAAATATACTGTCACCATGAGTATGTTCTAAGTATGAACTGTGTATTTCGGTGATTTGGTGTTCTCCTCAAATACATAGATCCAATATCATTCCAAGTTCCGTATCTATCACGCGCCTAATTGTTTTGTTGGAGAAATACCACGTCAGTCTTATCATAGATAGTCAACTGTATATAATGTAGTACAAAATGCTTTAAAATTGTGGGGATATGCACAATTTGGACTGGAATAAAACTCCGGAGATGGTGAAAGCTTCTTCAGTTTTATTTTTCGTCTTCAAAATATCAACG
The DNA here is from genome assembly GCA_947256265.1 of Acronicta leporina. Lineage (NCBI taxonomy): Eukaryota > Metazoa > Arthropoda > Insecta > Lepidoptera > Noctuidae > Acronicta > Acronicta leporina. The sequence continues at coordinate 14,629,968 of OX366525.1, read as the reverse complement.
TCTTCCTTTCGATCATCCTCTTACACCTTTTCGTCGTCTGTCACTCATCACGTTCCAGTCCTACATATTCCTACTATCCTATTAATATTATAAATGCGAAAGTTTGTGAGGATGGATGGATGGGTGTTTGTTACTCTTTCACGCCAGAACGGCTGAACGGATCTGGATGAAATTTGGCACAGAGATAGATTATAGTCTGGAATAACACATGGGCTACTTTTTATCTGAAGTCCACGAAGACGAAGTCGCGGGCAGAAGCTAGTACTTAATATATTTAGGTAACTATTATAGACTGTTATCTGCTATGTAATAACCTTTACATAATAATAGTATGTAGCTCGACTGGACAAAATATGTGGAACAGCCAAGGCCAGCAATTAAGTTCGAGGGGTTTTGAGTTTAGACCAGGGGCAGGAATTCATTTCGAAGGGCAGTTCGAGCTCCGGCTGGAGACATTAATAACTTCTTTATTTCTACTAGCTGCTATTTCACTCTGTAGAATGTAGTAGATACTTACTTAGGTATATGTTTTAGTACTTACTTATATGTTTTCACGCCTGTGCCGCATTCGGATAGGCAGATACTATAGATTTTAACTTGCTACTATCACTGGCTCACCCCTTGCGCTTCATATACTTAGATACATTTATGCATGATCGACCTTTGACCTAGAATGTACTTAATAGAATATAAAAAAAAAACAACATTCTTTATTACTAGCTACGGTTTCATGCAATAAATAGCTACCTGAAAAATATCACAGTTAGCAAAGCTCGTTTAGAAACAATAATGCTATAAGTATTCAGGCAGGCGCGCCGTCGCGTCGGGCGAACACCGTGTAGGTAATGTAATGGCCAAGCTATTTAAAAACGACTGTTTAATTATAATAGCGTAATTCTAGCAACTTCCTTGACCTTATTAAATGCACGCAGGAACACAAGTCACCCTAATGACCTAGTTTACTGCCCTCGTTTTAATAGATAAGTGTCGTTGTAATTAGAGTAGGTACAGCAATCTGGTGCGAAACAAGCGACAGTGGCGTTAATATGAACTAAGCGTTTGATAAGGGTAAATAAGGGTAAATGCCCACGTAGGTCATTTCAGTAAACGGTTTCGCTCGGTGGAAACAGGGTTAGACCCTGTTGGAGTCTGATGGCGCACGCAATATAAGTACCTAAATACCCTTTTGTGAAACTAGAAACTGTCGACAGACTACACACTCTTCTACCTACCACTCTGCGATTCTATAGATAGTTTGCCTAGCAGATTCAAAAACTTCCTGACTTTAGGTAGGTACTCTACAGCTCCTTACTTTGTAATACAAATTTGCAAATTATGTTTGTTGGTGGTGTGGTGTCCTAAAATACAGGTTTCGGCTTAGTTTAGGCACCAGTCTTCCAAAGATAAAATAACTTATAGCTAGGTTAATACTACACCTTTGACTATACATATACTTATAATCAAAGTACTACACATGCATTCTGTGAGTTTAAGTTATTATCTTTGTAAGTTTTTATATATTTCATTCATTAGTTTTTGTCTGTGGAAGAGAAAATAATCTTGTCTTATCTGTACGTCGCCGCCGTATAGCTATTCAACGTATTATTAGATCTTTACACCAAGATCCATACCATTTCTACTCGTTTATTGTATTATAATAATGTTCTTATCATCTTAAGTCCTAGAATGATGAGGTGGGGAGCGTTTTAGACTTTCAAAGACATCAAACATTTACTTAGTTGTATTTCTCATGGTTTTTTAACTACCCGGTGTCAGGGGCCACTGCTCAGAACGTAAGGTCCTGACTTCGATTCCCTAGTCGAGAAGTATTGATGGGTTTTTCTCTGTTGGAGTTCGAGCTGATACAACTAATATTATTAACTGCGAAATTTTCTGTTTGTTTACAACGTTTTTACGACTTAAACTTGGAGCAGAAAAAATCTTATGGGCATAGCTATAAGGAAAGATCCTTTGTCTCAAGTTGTACGAGGACACTGCAGTGGTCAAAGTTTGATGATGATGGTCTAAGTTCAAATCTAGGAATCACCTCAGACTTTTCCAATGGATGAATGGGTTAATAACAAATATGATAGTGATGCTAGATGCTACTTAATAAACTAAAGTTTACATTATGTACAATTAAGGGAAGTTACAAAGTCATCTCGTTAAACGTAGACCTACATACTACATACCCAGAATATAGGCAGCTTTACGTTTTAAAATTCAAATTTAGAATTCTTAGAAGATTCTTACCAATTTACTAATGTTAATCAGATTACCGTCGTATTAATAACGGAAGGGTGAGGTTTTTTTTAAAAAAAATCAGTCCTCCATTTTGGTTGTTGCTCTTGCACAAACTACACAGATGTTGAGGTATCTTATTGCTAGGAAGCACGCAGGCAATGGTTGCGCAATTTTTAATACTAATACTATAAAGCATTGATGAGTGTGCGTACGTTTTTGGAAATCGTTGGAATACTTTAATAATCAAAAAAATTAGGCAATAACAATTTGTTTTTTGAAACACGTTACCGCTTTAAAGGTTTCATCCGTTGAAAGGTTTCATCATAATTTTTACATATTTTTTGACTTACGAAATCGTAAGTCAAAAAATATGTAGGTATTATTGCATAATTAACTGTGTAAATAATTGAATTAGAATGAACAGATATACCATCAAATTTACCTACACTCAAAGTTCGCCGGAATATTTAGGTCCTGTGTAAAACATGCGAGCCTATTGCCATCAATCGGGCACAAATCCCAATATCCGAGCTGTTGAGAATTTAATAAAAAGAAACCCAATAACACAGCTCGACTTAAGTATTGGGTCGGCTTGACCAACGAGGCACTCAATGAATTATTCAATAGTTATATTAAACTTAGGTACCTACTACTTTTTACATATATACAATTATCTCGTTACATTAGTAATAGGGGTTAAAGTATGAAATTGCCGTTTTATTATATTAGGTACTTCGAATAGACATGGTTTTGAGATTTTTAAATGAAACTTTTTTACATGGTACCTATGTAGTTCTTCTTTTAAAAAATGTGCAACATTCGATTATAGACTTTCAGTTGTTTTTTTATTCAGCTTAGACAAGAAATATGAAAATTCGAGTGATTTTTGAATACGAGTTCTGACGCGGAACTAACGCGGCAGAAAAAGCTCACAATATCAATGTTGCGTTTGGATAGGGGACTGCTAATGACCACACCGTGCGATTTTGATGATGGAAACTTTGATTTGAAGAACGAACCACGTGGAAGAAGACCTTCACGTGCTCGAAGTTTGATGGTCTAAAGTCAAATCCAGGACTGACCAGTGACCTCTAACTTTTCCGATGGATGCATGGATTAATAAAATAACATGATAAAAATGCTATTTAATAAACCAATTACATTATGTATAGAATACAATTAATGGAGGTTAGGTACATAAAAACAAAACTAAAGTCATTTTGTAACGTATAATAATACCTCAGAGTAACAAATATGCTTGTCTTACTTCAATGCATACTACATACCCAGAATAGTGGCAGCTTTACATTTTAAAGTTCAAATTCAGATTTCTTACAAGATTCTTACCAATTTACAAATGTGAATCAGCTTACCATTGTAGGTACCTATTATAAACGGAAGGGTGAGGTTTTTCTAACAAAAAAATCAATATCTGCCCTATCAGGAAATCAAACATATATCTCTGAATTTCGGTTGCTGCTCTTGCACAAACTACACAAATATTGAGGTATTGTATCTTATTACTCGGAAACACGCACGCAATGGTTGCGCAACTTTTAATAATAAGAATTTAAAGCATTGATGAGTGTGCGTACGTTTTTGGCAATCGTTAGAATTCTTACTAGGATAGACTGTACAAGTATAATTTAATTATCGAAAAAATTAGGCAATAACAATTAGTTTTTTGAAACACTTTACCGTTTCAGAAAGGTTTCATCATAAGTATTTCGTAAGACAAAAAATATGTATTATTGCATAATTAACTGTGTAAATACCTAATTGAATTATAATTAACAGATATACCATCAAATGTACACTGAAAGTTCACCGGTATATTTAGGTCCTGTGTAAAAAGATGCGAGCCTATATTGCCATATAGGCCTATAGGATATTGGGATTTGTGCCCAATTAGGGCACAAATCCCAATATCCAAGATGCTATTGAGAATCTTATAAAAACAAACCCAATAACACTGCTCGACTTAGGAATTGGGTCGGCGAGAGCTAGACCAACGAGGCACTCAATGAATTATTCATTAACTACTACTTTTTACAGATACCATTATCTCGTTACATTAGTAGATATTATACCAGACACTTCGGAAACTTTGCAGCATCAATGCACAAGGGTAGACGGTCATGTAAGTGTCAGGATTTCAAGAACCCTTAGTCGAATTTTATACAAGGATAACTATTTATTTATTTACTTAAGGTTCTCTGACAAAGGATATACACAAAAAATATTGGTAGTAAATAAGTCGCATACATTATATGTATAGCCAGTGTACTCCTTCAATTATGAGAGACCACAGCATGTAAGAAATTATACAAAGCAATTAAAAACTAATATTGTGTTTCTGGAAGTAAGGCAAAAATTAGAGGTAAACATGTTAACTACTCGATATGGGGCGACAAAAAAATTTAAATTATATAATGTTAATTTCTTTGTTATTAGTAACATATGGCCTGAAAGACCATTTTTTTAACTTGCTGAAAGAGAAAGTGATATCAATATCTTTCGATTTAGTTAAGGCATTATAGCACCTACACATTGTAGGCACAGCAGCGTTATATCTAAGATTGGTTTTAGAAGGAATGTGAAATAAGTGGTATGCATTTTACGAGGCATTTTCACTACTGAAATTAAAAGTTCATATTTTTCCGTGAAACACTATCTCATGAAATTTCATATAAGTTTCATCTAAAATAAATTGTAACAAATTTTAATGAAATGTTCTTAGAATTATTATATGGAAATGTTTTGCAGGTTGTAGCCACACTGCTTATAACATTTAAACATAAAAAAATATCTGTGTGAAGCTAGGCTTTCATGAAATAATTTTGTGGACGAGATGAGAAAATTCGATTGGGTAAGAATTTATTTTAAAAGTGGGTAAGTAGATCTGGCGTTTGTTGACATTCCTCACTCCGAGTCTGCATAGGTCGGTAAAAATTACATCTGTTTGCTAGAATACATAGGTATGTATGTAAATTATAATTATGTACCCCAATATTCATCAAGTTAAAATCTTTTTATAAATAGAATTTTATCAACATAATCATCAATGTATAAACCAGTGGGTAATTCCTAATATGTATTTGGTTATTGTTTCAAAATTACGTTTTTTAACCCCCGACGCAAAAACGACGGGGTGTTATAATAAGTTTGACGTGTCTGTGTGTGTGTGTGTGTGTGTGTGTCTGTCTGTGGCATCGTAGCTCCCGAATGGATGAACCGATTTTGATTTTGTTTTTTTTGTTTGAAAGGTGAATAAGTCGGGAGTGTTCTTAGCTATGTTTGATGAAAATCGGTCCAAGATGGCCGCCGCCACAAGATGGCGGTTTACATATTTTTTCACAATTCCCACAATATTGGTATCAAATGAAAGGGCCTGACTAGTAGAATACTATACACTATGAAAAATTTCAAATCCAAGATGGCCGCCTCCACGAAATGGTGAATTTATTAATTTTTTTCACTACTCCCTCAATAAAGGTATCAAATGAAAGGGCTTGACTAGTAGAATACTATACACATACACACTATGATATAAGATATCTAATAGCTATGAAATAATTGTACAAAAGTTGAATAACTAAACGAAGAAAATACCTAATAAAAGAAATTAAACAAAATAACTAAGGAGTCCCTACAAAAAGTGTGAAATAACAAATTAAATTAAAAATTTAAAAAAATCCCCGACACTAAAATAAACCTGAATCCCTATAAAAAGAAAAAAATAATCTTGAAATTATAACCCTTCGTAAGTACGTATGAAGTTTTTTGATTAAATTTTGTCGCGTCGGGGGACCGCTCTCTAGCTGTCGCGTGTCTGCCCGCTCGGGTCGCCAAACTTGAATATGTTACGCTCCGCCCACTTTACGCCCTCCCGCGCGTCGCGGCGATGTACGCGCCATCCACATCAATTCTGAATTCGCGCGATTCACGTTCGGGAAGCAAAAGGAAAGGAAAGGATTCACATAATTAGAGAGCGGTCCCCCGACGCGACAAAATTTAATCAAAAAACTTCATACGTACTTACGAAGGGTTATAATTTCAAGATTATTTTTTTCTTTTTATAGGGATTCAGGTTTATTTTTGTGTCGGGGGTCTTTTTAAATTTTTAATTTTGTAAAATAACGTTGACCTGGTAATTTTTTTATGAACTCGTAAAAATGGCTACCATCTGTGAATTATGCTTCTGTGTTATTATTCCATGACTAGACTGAAGAAGTAGCAAGCCGAAGTCGGTGCTGAGGTTGGAGCACCGACCTCTGTTGGAGCCGACGAGCTCTTGAGAGGTGTCCGCGACTAGGCAACATGATAAGATGCTGGCGGAATGAAGGTGGCAACGATTGGATACCAGAAGTGTGCTGCTGATAATGATGACAGAAAGGACTCCGATGTCATTACGTAAGTGAACTTAATTTTATACTTACTTATCTCGTGAAAGAGAACACGTTAAAGTTGTAAGTACATCACAATTTTTTACATGAAACTATAGAGGTCTGTAGTGATTATTTGCATTGTCCATTTATCCTACTGGTCTAGGGGTCGCAATTACAGCTGTTATGCGGGAGGTCCAGGTTTCGATACCCGGATCGCGCAAAGCATTGGGTTTTTCTCTTGACGGAACAAATGATAAAGGCATTTAGGGCCATTTGCACCAACTTTTTAAATATGTTTAAACTTATTAGAATTTTTCATTGTAATTTCGTGTTTAAATATAATTTAAACATATTTAAGAAGTTGGTGGAAGTGGCCCTTAGTAGGTAGGTATATGATAAACTGAGGTTCATATATTAAGATTTAGGCCCACTTGCACCAACTTTTTAAAATGGCTAAATTGCATTTAAACTCAATTTTTCATAGTAAATTTGTGTTTAAATACAATTTAAATATATTATTTAAGAAGTTGGTACAAGTGGCCCTTAATGTAGGTATACCAATTGGTAAATACTTATTCCGAAAGAGCAATTAATTTAGGGACTAGGTACCTAGGTACCTTTTCAATGTTCAGGTTGGTTCCCTACAAATAAACTTCGCAAATTAAAAACATAATGTTACATCATAGTTAAGTACACAGCAGTCTATCTGGTTGGGTTTTTCTTGCAGATTTCCATTGAAAAATCAAATGGTAAGTAGGGTGAGTATATCTAACTGGTTTTGGCAGACAATTCAAATCAGCCGTGTAGTCATGAATTATTATTTTTAGAGTTCATCATCAAGTCATAGTCGGACATTTTACCAGTGTTTGCCCGGCCGCCGCGAGGAGTGGCCGCATGCGCGCGCGAATTTAAATAAACAAAGCTCACCGACTGACAGTATCAAAGAAAACTTTGTGTATATTGTAAATTACTATCATTTCCTTAATTTATCGTGAATAATGGCGAAGGACCACGTGAAACTGGACATTGTGAATGAAAATCACAAGGATTCTGACAAACGTTACGATGATGAAATCGAGATGATTTTCGGCAGACCTGCGCCGGCGCCTGCTAAAACTCACATCACGAGTTTCGTAAGTTTTTTGACCTAAGAATGAAAGATAATAACATTTTTGGTTTACTTTTGCAAAATTTCGTGGAATTCAATGTTAAACTTTTATTTATAAACGCTAAATTAAGAAGTATAAAGTAACTTCTAATATTAAAATATTCTCTGCTATATCGTAGATATCAGCAGTTTCCATAAATGGTTGGATGACGCTAACAAATACAAAGCCCTCATATGAAATAATGAATCTGTCTAGAGAGGTCCATTATGTGTTTCCACTTAATTGCTAGTTTAACACTAAGTACACCTACCTTTTATGGCAATTATTTCAATATTTAAATAGTCTTAGTCTGCGGATTAAACTAGGTTGTACAGGAACCATAACAAGAAACAGAATGGGCAAAATCATGAAAATTGGCGATTAGTATTGTTTTCTTAATTAATTCTTGGATTCAACTTTGGAAGCGTCTAGCCATATTCAGACGCATGCATGCAGACATAAGTAGTGGTCATTAACCCCATATTCATCACGTGCTAACAAATATTAATGGCGTGTCTAAAGAGCTTGTGAAGTACGACCGTGTGAGACATGACAGCCTTAAAGAAACCAGGCAAATCCGGTGTGCCGAAGTACGTTTAAAAACTTGGCGCGTTTGTAATTTTGATGATAGCTACCTTAGTAGTCCGTACATTTATATATAGTGTTCTACTCTTGGACAGTTCAAAATAAAGGCCAGAAGACATGTGAGACCATCAATGCTCAGTTAATCCCCGCTTGGGGATGGGTTAGAATACCGTTCCTCACTTCCTTTCAGGCAACTAGTAAGATTCGAGAAAATATCTGACTTGCTTGGTAGTAGGACCTCTTGGGGTCTGACAACCACCCTTACGTTGGAGTCTGTGGTAAAACACCTAGTGTGTGTTTCAACTTTTGCTCGTATGACCCAGTTCCCCCTCGGTTTCTGCGGCTCTGGCAGTTTGCAGTCCGTAGGGGTTCTTAAGGGTCGGCATCACAACAGCAACTCCTCTGGTGCTGTAGATGTCCATGGGCGACGATGACTACTTACCACCAGGTGGCTAGTCTGCTCGTTTGCCGACTTAGGTAATCCATAGAAAAGAGGTTTCTTTACGACTTCTACAGTATTTTTTCATTGGACGAAAACTTAGAAAAAGAACGACGAATACTTAAAATTAGTAAAATTACATTGACATTTTTGACCAGAAATTTTTGCTATATAATGAGCTGTAAGCTAAGAGGTCTCCAGAGCTCACCCGGTGAAATTATAATAATAAAATTATTTAATGAGGATATAATTCCTATTTCAAAATATCGATAAAATACGAAAAGAAAATCGTATCTGCACCTGCTATGCATGTTGACCTGAATTCTTGTCATTCAAGAATGACTGAATGAATAAATTTATGCATAATACCTACTTACAGTTTCCCTCTTGGCATCGTGGACACCCATTCATAAAGTTTTATTAAGGGCTCGGTGGGTACAGTTGGCGCAAAATACTTAACTTGAACCAAAATGGCGGATTTAGTAGTCGTTTTTAGTACATTTTGCTCGCAAATGTACTGCGCAAACTTTCCCCCTCTCCGTTAGTTTTGGGTCAAGTCATTTTACGCGAACTATACTGTGGCTGTCTCATTATTTTATTCTTAAATTAACTGAGAGTGACGACAGTTTGAATACGAAATTTTGATGAATCATTTTGAGCTTTTTATGGTTAACAATGCATTACTGTTCTAATGAACACAATATGAATGAACGATTCGAATAAAACTATTCTCTTTATGTAACATATATGCAATTTATTTCATAATTACCTTGGTACTTACATAAAATAAATAAATAAATAAATATTTTGGGACATTTTTACACAGCACCATCTAGTCCCAAACTAAGCAGAGCTTGTACTATTAGTACTAGACAATGGATATAATACCTAAAATTTTTTTTTTTTTGTAAATACATACTTATAATACATAAGAAACACCCAGACGAACACAAACACTTATATTCATCACATAAATTTTTGTGTTCTGTGGGAATCGAATCCACGACCTCATGGTCAGCAGTCCGGTACTCGAACCACTAAACCACAGAGGTCGTCAAATAGATATTAATCTGTGATTTATAGACGTAGACGAAGGATATCTTCGCGAACTAACAGTACTTAAATTTTACTTATAAGAACAATAAAAAGAATATACTCATTAACGTGTTTTTAATTATTACATAATTAAGTAGGAATTTTAATAATAAAATACACAATAAGTTCCCTTATATTTGAAGGTGACCTGAAACAATTTCCAATGTTGTTTGAATATTGCATTTGATTAGAGTGGCAGCTGCTTCCGGTTTGGAAAAACGCGAGACAGAGAGACAGTTTCAGAGAAAATATCCAAAAGATTTAATTCGTGTAGCATTTGATATTGTAATTTTACGTGATGCGATACGAGTTCTAGCTAGGTACGCACCTACATACTTATGTACTTTACTTGAGATTACGCAGGTTACAGGTTAAATTATTTTAAACATTGATAATGTAGATACAATATTACCTACATTCTAATAACTGTGATATTACCCGTATTACGTTAAGTTTTTCAATAACTAAAAATAAGAACCATTATTTATATTTAAATAATCATAACCATGTACACATTTAAATCTTAACCATGTATATATTTTGTAGAACCAGACATCTGTCTGTCTTCATATGCGCGCTATTTTGAATGATCGTCATGTCATCTAATTTTTTGCCTACCGATATTTCCGCGTCCAATTCCTGGTCTACATTGTAGAACTGGGTCCCACCTATCATCTCTGCTATCACCCTGGCTCTATCAGTCAACTTAGTACGTTCACGGATCACAGTATTCCGGACTCGTACCTATGTCTCAAAGAGATATTCCCAACATAACCGTCGCCACAGCGCATAAATAGGACGACAACTTACAACTTACGACAAATTATCCCTAACACGTCTACACGACTGAACAAATGCCTCCCCTAAACACGTCCACAAGGATCGGTAATATGCCACCTGCATCCAACAACTCGCAGCGATGTACACCAGGTCATCCGTCCATCTCCGAGGTTTCCACTCGAGAGTCGAGAACCTTTCTGCCCCAGCGACCATCAATTCTGCAAGCTATGATATGACCTGCAGTACATATTTTACCTGATTTCAAGTGGCATATAGTCTACTGGCCTTGTTTTCCAAGTGTATATCTGCAGACAGGGAAGCATTTGGCTTCTTTGTCTGCAGATATTCACTTCGGTACGCTGGACTCTCCATATATTTGCCATCGATAAGAGCCTTCCTGATCCTTGGTGATTCTCCCTATCATGTTTCTCGGCGATCATCGAACTAGTCTGTACCAATTACGAAATTCCCTTAAAAAATGGACTCCGTGCGCTTTTCTGGAGACTTGTACGAGTACGCTCGCTACATCATCCTGGTCCAATTTGATCAAACGATAAACGGCAAATCTTTGATCCCAACAAACTTTTCTACGACCCGTCCGCAGTTTCACCCGTTGTCGTGTTTCTAAGAGTCGTAGAGTAAAACCTTGCTCACTCCGCCTATCAGTAATAACCGCATGAAAATCCGTTCAATAGTTTTTGAGTTTATCGCGAACAGACAGACCTGGCGATGGATTTTGCGTGGGAATCACACATAAAAACAACATCATTTGCTAACGTTGATAAAAACCCTATTGGATTATGTCATTAACTGATATACTTGGTAATGAGGTGAACGACTATTTATATGCCTAGTCCTACAGACACGTAATGGCTCGGATATTTCCGCGTCTGCGGGTCATTGAGACAAATAAATCAGTAGACGCTTTGAATAAATCATTACTTGCAAATAACAAAGACATATTAAATAACTACGTACGTGGGCACTTACTTAATTTTTTTATACACCCATCCGTTTTTTAGACACTCATTTCTGAGAAAAAGAAACAAAGACTAAATCATGATTTCTTTAAAATTTCAGAGTTCAAATAAATTATGTGTGTTTAAAAAGTATATCCCAAAGTTTGATGATGATCTTATGACGTATGGAATACCTGCATGGAAAATCCGGTTAGTAAAAAGAGAAAGTTCACAACCTTAATTCTCTGTGTTCTCGTCACTTCTCAGGTAATTTGGAAAAATACTAATACTTAGACATCTCTTCTTATGATATGGCTGTAGGTAACGTAGTCAAAGTAGTTGGCATGGTGTGGTATGGTTTAGCGGGCTATTTTCCGCAACTCCACGACAAAGCACGTATTTTGTGTGCAGGAGGGAGTCAAATTAGTTCCTTTCACTTTTCAAACTCAGAGGCGAATGTGTCTACGAGTGCCATGATCCTGATTCTCCCCTGCCATAGAGCAAGGAAAAGCGCAAGTGCAACTCGTCCGTTTGTACGAAGTAGGATGTTTCCCGTCTCCTAGCGCCTCCTCTGCAATCGGACGATTTACCTGTTGACATAATAATTATATTATATTGAAATTACCAGGAATAATGTGCTAGAAAACAATAAGAGTTGCTTGCATAAGTTGCATGTCCTTACGAGCACAATTTCCTTGTTTTTGTTTGTTTGTTCAGTTTATTGTTATAAGTATGCCGTCAATACATTATATTTTTTTTATATGAGTGGCCATACTGTTATGTCATAGTTTCACTTGATAACTAACTAGCAAAGCTTTTCTGTAAGTACCTAAGTGGGTAGGTTGATCAAAAATTTTTGCATTTTATTTTAATTTTAGTTTCCGTTTCATTCTTTTAGACATTCATTTCCCTCTAATTCGTTATTTTCTGGGAAGCCCCTGACACACGAATAAGAATTATTCTAAGTGTATAATAAAAAACATAAAAAACCAAATACAGTGCCAGTACTTAAGGAAGCTTAGGTACATAAAATAGAACTTCTGTACAGCTAACAACTCATTTAATGAGAACCTTGAGATGAGTCATCGACATTCCGGATAAACATCGTCAATTTAAATTCTTATTTTCATTATCAAATCGTAAAAAAATAGAACATATAATGCAATTAATATATTAAATAGTTGCTTATTACAGTTAGTAAAAATATATCGAATACGACTTTCAGACGCTCTTCACCATATCGTACAGGACCGAGGCGAATAGCTGAATTTGAGTGACGCCTATAGCTAGCAGAGAGATGAAACGGGCGGTAGATGATTAAAACTACCCATCGACTGTAACATGTACCTACTCGTATGACAGCCGGAACCATGCTTCAGAAACCCCATGGCCTTGATAAACTCCAATTATTGACCCTTTATATACCTCGTCAAGCGCAAATTAACCTCAATAATAAGCTGATCGGCTTTTCTACAAGTAATTTTAGCTAAGTACAAGTCTTCGTGGCAGCTTGTGACATCAACGTGACGGGGAAAAATCATTGGAAAAATGTATATATTTCTATTGGCAGGTGTGGTGACGTCGATAATCTCACTAACTGCTTACGTATGACGTCGCATGACGTATACTAAATCAATGTTGAATAACTCGTGCATATTTTCCCAAGTTTACGTAGCAACTGGTTTTCAAGGTTTGATGAAAACCGGTGATATCGTTATGTCATATTTACAACAGGTTTAGGCGCGTAAGGCGTGTACTTAAACAAAATTTCTTCCAAATCCGAAGCGAAGAATATTTAAAATGAAATATTTTCTTTTTTTCCTTACATAATAGAAAGAAAGAAAGAAAACATTTTATTTCAGACTCGCACAGACAGAACATATTAGATACATATAATAGATATTTAAAATGGTAAAAGAGATTCACCCCCGCACGAGGCTAAAAAAGTACTCTAACAGCTTGATGCTGCGACATTAAAAAGCATAATGCTACAGCGCTGATATGTCCTATTGTTTGAAGTTATATCGGACAGTCCGAAGAAGGTAGCGAGCAAACAAAATATAAAATTTGGAAATAGTCAATTCTAAATATAAATTAAACACTGGGTAACAACACTAGCTAGTGTGCAGTGTAAGCCAAATAAGACGGAGTCTTGACACATCTTTAATTTGTTTGTGGTCGCCTTAGTTAATATTATGCGTAGTCATAGTTTATAACATTGAACTACTAAAGGTGCGTAACTTAAACTTCACAGTATTATCATAATTTATTGCACTTAACACGGACCACAAAACCGCAGCAATAATTAAATTGCGCGCAATGACTGGCCACATTTCTAAGTATTGAACTGTCCTCAGTACGTTATTGAATTAGGTAATATTGGTATGGAATATCCCAATATTTTTATATTTAATCATCAATATTTAAGGGCGGTGTGAAGTCTACCTACCCGCACTAGGCTAGTGTAGTGGACTATAGTCTAATTCCACTCATTCTAAGAGGAGAACCGTGCTCAGCAGCTTAAAAATTGTTGATTGTGTAATTTTAAGGTCAATCCAAGATCGTAATTAACGAATATTTTAAAAGAACCCGTATCTTTTGTCTCTGTCTGCTGTCTCACCTCATGCATGTTATTAGGTATTTTTTTTAATTTACATGCTTTATGTATTAAACGAAGAAGCCACTTAAAATACGTTTAATGTCAAAATAATTATAGGATAGCTGATGAGACTGAGAGAGCATGAGTTTCAGCATAGATGCAGAATTACAGTTTATTTATTAACATATCTCTAAATATAAACATGTTGGGACATAATTTATTATCAGTTTTATTAACGTAGCTGTAAAATATGCAAGTCTAATTACTCTTCCGTAGAATGCAGTCTCGGTGTTCCGTGATCCGTGACTGGCATCATTTAAAAAGTCTGAAAAGATCATTAGCTAATTGTCTGCTTGTGTCTGTGTAATCTTGTGTATTGTTGTATGTTTATTGTTAGTTATACATTAAGAGAGCATAATATTATATTTATATGATACTAGCTGTTGTCCACGGTTTGACTCGCATCCTAAAAGGATTTACTTGCTATAGCTCGGCTTCTAGTTAACTTATCAAGATGAAACATGCATCAGATTTGACATTGTCAGGTCTTTGTGTGCTATAATTCTCGAGAGAGAGAGAGTTAAAGAGAATTATTATAGTAATAAATAGTAATTTAAAGAAGTTTACCCTTGACAATGATCTCAAGACACCGCTTTCGTCGCGCTGCGCCCGCCCATGCATTTAAACATGAACTGATGCCAAACTGAATTAAAGTTTTTTTTTGCGTGTCTTTCGTGGGTTCTTTTGTTTCGAAAAAGTTTAATTCTATTTGCCCAATTTGACAATAACCTCGCAAATTTGATTGGTTCTAAAAACATACCCGAGAACTATGGATATAAATTAATGCACCTGTGTAACCCTTCGAGGAATAAAGGCGTGAAGGTATGTAATCTTAAACGAAATGAAGATATGAAATACTGACAGTAAAATTATCTAGTTATTGGTGCGTTAAAATTCCTTCTTCCATACCAACAAAACTTAAGATTTTACAATAACCGGGAATATCTTTTGCGTAATGTTGACGGTCAAATTAACTGATCAATTCGAACAACTATATTTTTGTGTGTTTGAAGGCCGCGTGCTAAACGTTTCTTGTGTTAAAATAATGAGTCAATACGCGTGGGCAGGGGTAATGAACTTCTATGTTATGTGTACCTACCTATATACTGTACACATTTATAATAATATGAATCAAATTCGATTCATCTTATTCATATTATTATAAATGTGTACGTTGTGTACATTAAAACTTTAAAACTGTATTGATATCTCGCGTCCCAAAACGATTTACTTATGTAATATAAGATTAACATACCATCACGCCTGTATTCCCCGAAGGGTTAGGCAGAGGCGTACTAATGTACACCCACAGTTCACCGGTATGTTTAGGTCCCATGTAATAGGGGGCGAGCCTATTGCCATTAACCGGGCACAAATTCCTAACTCCGAGCTGCTACTGGGAATTTCATAGAAAAACCCAATAACACTGTGCTCGACCTGGGAATCGAACCCAGGACCTCTAGTGTAGCAGTCGCGCTCGGGACCACTAGGCTAATGAGACAGTTAACTTAAGTAATATAATATTATATTATAGACCTATGTATAGCTTGGCTTCAAGGCGGCGTATTTAGAAGAGACTGGTCTCCACGACACAGGGCATCCTAGTGTGGAGACAAGTGATATTTAAATTTGTAACCTTTATTCTTTGCCCAATAAAGTTATTTATTATTATTAAGTACTTATGACAGAATACTTATCTTCTTGAATATCATCATCAAATCAGCCAAGTCCACTGCTGAGCAAAGTCGTCGATATATTCTAATATTTTATCTGTGACATTAGACCAAATTTATCGCTAGCGTAACTTAGTAATTATTATTTAATATATTAAAAGTAATCTAGTGTTCTCAATAGCACAGCTGTAATATGTAGGTAATTAGTTTAATATGTTATCTATTAACAAACACATCTAGTACAAAATTAGGGACTTCGGTCAAGGTTAAAAGCTCAATTAGTGACGACTCTATGCAATTAACTGATGTCCTATTCTCACGCGTGACGTTTGGACTAGATAACTTGCACAGGCCATAAAACTGTTAAAATAAACTAACTTACCTATTAAATTATTAAAACTGAATCCAAAGGTTATTGAAACTTGTCATCTTTAGGTACTTAGTTATTAAAATTTAAGAAGAAGGCCATAGATAAAGAATCAATAATAATGTTATGTGCAAAACAGTTTCGGTAGTTGGTGGCAAAACAAAAACCCAACCACGTCGAAGGCACCGACTTCCGATTTTTTAAATGTTTATGAAGGCGATCATTTTGTCCCTTCTTTTGTATATTTCATGTAATTATGGTAAGATTATAAAGTTTAGTGAAGGAAAAAATCGACTTGCGGGCTTTCGAATCTGCGTCTTCTGGTTAGATACCTACACCAGACACTATGACCACTAAGCCATTAGCCACCGCGAATCCTACCCGCCATTTCGAAATTTGCCTTCACATTCTGGATTTACGTCCTAAGAAAGTCTTTAAATGTAAGCTGGCATCGTTTTAATTTTTATTAAGTTATTTTGTGAACTTTGTATCGTCTATAAAATATTAGCGTCATGGTTTATAAATAATCTTGTTATTTTCTCGTACTAATTACTTACCTTCTCGCGCAGTAAAGATAATGTGTGTGAATGAACTGTCATCCAAGGTTTTAGATAAATGACTTCGGTAGAACAGAGCCAGGTCGCGGTGCCAACAGACGGTCAACATCACGGTGATTAAATGAGTTGAAACATCCATAAGCTTTGATGTTTACGGAAATAATTAATTAGGGCTTGCTTTTTACGCTTTTATAAACACAGCGTGGAGATGACAATTAAATATGAAACCACAGCCTAAAGGAAAAAGTCCAAACATAAAAATAAATAAATTCCATAAGTACATATCCTTCACATAAAAAAATTACAGTCAGGTGTTATAATGCACAGTTCGCCTCTATGTAATGGTAAACGGGGAATACAAATTCTAAGTAGGTATCATTTGGGTGTTAAATCCAAACTTCGAAATGCTATAAATATTTCATATAAAACAATCATGGTTCAATGGTCCTGTTCGATTGCAAGGTCTGACTATTTTTTGTATTTTTGCATTTAGAAATTCTAACAGCTCGAATCATAACATTATCTACTGGCGAACTTTGGGTGTACCACTGTACATTGCTGCCTTTGTAATGATGACAATTATTTCGTAGTAAATAATTCGTTAAAATCCCTTAGCAAGGTATCTGCTAATAATAATGAGGGGAAGAACAATATTCACATATCTTTATAAAGTTAAATTCCACCGGATGTGACGTCACCAGGATAAAATTGATTTAAGAGTGCTTTGCGTGCATTGAGTGCGTTTAGTGGAAGTAATTTACACTTTATAATGATTCATTGTCGTACGGTAGAAAATCCCGGGCTCTTTGTTAGTCAATCTGGGATTATATTATTGATGTTAGTATTTTCAGAAATGTGAAAAACTCATAGTATTTCAATACAGAGAAATTTCCCCAAATCTAATAAACTAGGGCACTGTTTCTCAACCTGAGTATACATTTCATTATCTATATACAAGATATCCTTCTATTCAATTGTTTTTAATTAACAAATTTTCAAAATGATTAAGCCACGAGAACTAAAATACTGTTTCTTGTTTTCCTATCCTGAGTTACAAAACATTTTTACCATTTTTTTTTATATTTCCTCATTTCGGAGAGAAAATAAATAAAAAACAAACACGTGTGATGACTTATACGGTGGACACTGAGAAAACTGAAATTTTCTCGAAATAATAGTAAATCAACAACGTATTAAGTAACGTACCTAAGGCTAAATACAGAGCATTATCTGTCGCTGTAGTCGACTTATTCTTCATTATTGAATCTGTCAGTATAAATGTATATATTATGTAAGTATGTATTTAATAGTAGGTACCTATGTGTATTTATTTATTCATTCTTATTTTTCTAGTAAAATATTGTGTTTTAGACTCATAACTGGCGTACTTTAAAAGAAACAGGATACATTAATATCCTGTTTCTTTTAAAATACGCCAGACTACCTAAATATCACTTTTCCGTTTCACACGACTCCATCCAAAGGTTGTCTGCATATAAATTATTATACTATAATTTGTAAGGAAGAGATCGCTGTTAGCGATAAGAACGCCCATTGTAATACCACTCTATGATTTATCATACTGTACATACATTTTTACATTTTTTGGTGTACATTAAAGAATATTCTATTCTATTCTATCAATGATTATGATAGATGCCGACTGACATAAGACAATTTTTGAAGGTTCATTAAAAGGACGTCGTCTCACCGTGTATGCCATCTAACCGTACAAATGACGTCATTTGGAAAGAATAACAAAATCAGAAATAAATATGAAAATGATTGAATAACGGGAACATAAAAAATAGAGAAGTCTAGAAAAATTATGAGATCTCTACAAATAATATTTATAAACTGTCAAAACACTAATGTTGCTTAGCATGCGCGTGCAGAATGACTGAAAAAAAAAAACTAATTGTGCAATGTTTATTTTAAATTTTGTAACACATATCATGTACGATGCTCCCGCGCAGACGCCAGATTTTTAGTTTAACCGCACAAAGTTAATTTTATTGTACAGTTTATTTAATTTAAATGTTTAAATAAATTGCGCAATAAATCAGCTCAATATGTAACTATAATTAGGTATTGTTAAACCTCTGTCTGCCTACTTAAAAATTTGTTGTCACAAAACACAGAGTACGGTAACACCTAAAAACACATTATTTAGGTTAGTAGCTCAGTTAAAAATTACATATCGGTGTAGATATGTAATTTTTAACAGATTTTCACAGTATTACAATAGCACAAGTTAACGAATTCTGGAATTTCAGGAAAACTAATCGGGCGTTACTAAAACATTTCATTAGGCATGAATTTATGACATATCTAGAACATAATGAGATCTTTTTTTATTTATGGGATAGGGGGGCAAACAAGCAGAAGGATCGCCTGATGGTAAGCGCTAACGGCCGCCCATGGCCATCTGCAATACCAGAGGAGTTGCAAGTGTATTGCCAACCTTTTAGAAGGATTTAAGCCTCCGGTGGATATAGGAGGCCTAAATCCTTCTTCTTAAGTGTGGATTCACTTACTCGGCGAAACACATCGTAAGCGTTGTTTACGACGTTATACTGTGAGACCGAGGTATCACTTCGCTCGAGCCGGCCCATTCGTGCCGAAGCATGGTTCTCCCACAGTATGGGCTCCCCCTTTATCATGACCATTAATGTTGTTAATAATTGTATTATTTGCAATCCACAGAATGGCAATAACAACAATGTGGGTGAGAGCGACTCGGAGCGAACAAGACAGCCACTACTAGAGCCCACCAGGGATCGACAGCTCCCTCCGTTAGCAGGTCAGTACTGTCACAACTAGGTACAACTACCAACAAAATATCTGCCATTTCAACATATTTTTGATAAACATCACGTATGATAGCTGGATGCATTCGGTGCCCTTCCACCAAATTCGGTTACGCTGAAAAGATTCCATGAATCATCAACCTATGTCCTTTTAAAAAATCACAAAGGTGTTCCGTCTCATCTACGGTCGTGAAGACACTCTAACAATAACCTCCCCGACGACTCCGACCCTTGTAGGCCGGCCCGAGTCAGCTGCTTAACACCATTAACTTTAAATTCCATTCATTTAGGATCAAATTAATATAAAGCTTAAATCAAACCTAAATCTAGCCGTCCTCCTCCCAGCAACGCCATAAGCCAAGTTCGAGTTCTGTTAGGGGACGTCCTTAGCTAGTGTTGTAGTTTATAGGTGCCTTGCCATTTAGCCCAGTTTCTCTATGAAGGTTCCCTCGAACCAACATCCTTTGAACGAGGTCCAGCGAACGCTAAACTACAGCCCGCCTAGGTCGTGGCGAATGTCTCGAATCCCATGGCTGTGACTATAGGACAAGAAAAGGATTCGGGTACTAGATAAAAATTCTATGTGCCTCTCCGACTAGCGAAGGTTGGCAGTCAATTTAGCAAATTATTTCCTATCTCTAGAGAGGCGAAACAGATCGGCAGCACTCGCTATCCCCGTCCACTCCCTGATGTTACGGAGCCATGACTTTTTCCTCCGACCGACACGTCTTTTGCCTGCGATTTTTCCCATTATAATATGGCCAATCACCAAAAAGTAGCATTCTCCTCAAATGTTTTGCAGTAGAAATTCAAACTTTGAAATTAATCCTTTTTTCTTTCTTTTTAACTCCAGGTCCAGAGATCGATGATCCTGAGAGTGACACTCCGAAAGATGCAGCACCATACCCTGGTATCGATGATGGGTTACTCGACACAGCGGACAACAAACCCAACGGACCTGACCTCGGTAAGATACTGTAGAGGCCGGGTAAGATAATGGGGGTTTACGAGTTTAATTAAATAATGCACAATAAGAGCGAACACAGCTCGTTTATTACTCAAGAGAAAATTCTTATAGAATATGACAATAAATAAATTCTTTTCTAGACATTTGAAAACTACTTACTTTTTTGTTACAATGTACTACGTGCCTGGGCCTACCCAACATTTATCGCAAAGGTTAAATGGGGTCGCAATTTGGACGACTTACATATTAGCACCGATTATCTTTGCCAAAAAACGCTAAAAAGTTACAAGTACAACACACATCAATGCACTCATTGTACGTAATTTAAGGCCACTATTGTCTCCAAAAAGATAATACAATTCGGCGTGCTCTCAATATAATGTAATCAACATCACCATGACTTCTTCGAAATCAATGTCAAAGTGCAAAATACAAGAATACCCTGATACAATGGTGGTAACTCAATGCACTGATAGATAACAGTGAACCACAACCTTTTGTAGGTCAGTCGCTATCTGTTAATAATACCTATCTTCACAGGAAGTGGTCCGGGAGAGTGATATACTTAATTGGGGTACAGGGACATAATATATTATGTGAAAATAATAGGGGCTCATTTATACGGGTGTCAAGTTCAGTACGCCATATGATTCCTATCAAAACTGAATAAAAATGAAAAAGATTGTTCTACAAGGTTGGGAAATTCTTGGAAAAATATTTTCAGTTTGACTACTACTTATTGATCAGCTGATGATTTTGCTAAACTTGATTATAGGAAAGTTTTCTCTTCAAGTCTTTAAACTATCCTGAAGTGGGCATACGGTTCCTACACGTAATGAAGGTGGTTGTTTGTTTTTCCGATAGTACCTAGGTAGGTACCTACAAAATTACCGACCAAACTGACAAGCAACATTAAAGGTCATGGCCTCAAATAGTTAAATATGCATGTAGATACCAATATCAACGCTATGCGATGCAATACGGACGGTCCAAAGTAGGTGCTCCAAAGTACAATCTGTACAGTTTAATGTGTCGTTGTGTGTACCTGCCCAAAATTTACGTCATTTATGCTAATTTACCTACTGGTTCAGCGGATGCGTAGACATTCCTAGGTAATTATGTATGATTTTTACAATAAAGCGTCTCTAGGACACTATGCCACTACCTTGCGAAATTTTGACATCGACTTCAAAAAGGGTACTCAATTCAATTTAGGCGATTATTGGGCGATTATTGGACCATTTAAAAACCAATTTGGAAAATTATTTTTTGTATGAAAGAATATACTTACACAATATCTACCACAGGTAATAAAAACTAGTAATTTCTACATACGCCAAAATTGTTTCTGTAATCATCACTACATTGTATAAAACAAAGTCGCTTCCCACTGTCTGTCCCTATGTATGCTCACAGATAATAGAATACTAGTAGTATGCTTAGTAATTTATATCTTTAATCACGCAATGCAACTTACGCAACGGATTTTGATGCAGTTTTTTTTAATAGTAGTGATTTAAGAGGACGGTTTTAAGGCGCTGTGAATAGTCAAAATAGGCTTCTTAAAGCAGTTATTTAGCAAAAAGTATACAGTTTCAAGCAGTGAAAAAAATATATGTTAATCTTGATCATATTTATGAGTACACTAACCGGTCCAAAACACGTTTGCGGAAAATTTTCTCGATAGAAAAAAATCATAAAGTAACCATTGAATTCAAAATTATTGCAATTGTAACTGTATTATTTACAAACAAATCTTGATAAAATTAATAACACTGACGTAATATATAATAATAAAGTACACTAGCGGTTTTATTTATCGATTGAAATAAGATATTTTTAATAATTAATAAATTTCATGATAAATAACTCTCACGAGTCGAACGAAACACCGCGCCATCGAGGCGTCTGTTCGCTTCTCTTTCATTTCTAGGCGGAGCGACAGTGATCGCTGAGGCGCGCTGCCTGATGGACCTGTGTCATTTTGTTCCGCCCGCCGCTCAAAAATATTTTGTATCTGATTGTATCGTATTCGTATTCTATGTATTGTTTATTTGTATTTTATTCTATGAAACAAAAATAAATGGTGGAAGTTGTAAAGTAAGCACATACCTGCCTGATTATCTATAAATACTTTATTTCGATGCGTAATTCTATAGCTCGGTTGGTCTAGCGGTCTTCTGCAGTAGGAAGATATGCGTTATCTGCGACTAAGCGCGAGTTCAAACCCCGCTTCGATATGTTAACTTTTTGTTCATTTTCTTTTTAGAAATAATTTTTCAGTGATTATTATTTAATTTGTTTTTTTTTGTTCTTTGTTTTTTAATACATTTTTTAACTTTTTTTTATAGTAAAAATAAAAGTTTACCGGGCTATCCATGAACCATCGGAGATAACTTCTTATGAGTACATAAGCATATAATAATTATGTACCTACATTGTGTTACAGCATGTTATAGGTAGTAACAACTAGTAATTCGATAGGAGGTCATTGAGGAGCGGCAGATTATTTTTCATGATTTTAGGGAGCCATAGTATTTTTTTTATAATGACATTATATGAACAACTTTGAAGGCGAAATAGTAATAAGTTCAGTAATAATAAACTATAGTTTAGACGATAGCAGATGGCCACAATATAATTATGTTGATAAAATTTATCAAAAAAATCACATGATATAAAATTAGTAGTAGTATTTCAAAATTTAAAATCATTATCTAATCTCAATTTTCGATAAAGTTATTTAGTGAAGGAAAAATTCGACTCGCAGGCAGGATTCGAACCTGCGTCTTCTGGCTAGGTACGCCAGACGCTATGACCACTAAGCCACCGCGAGTCCCACCTGCCATGTCGAAATTTGAAATTTGACTTTATAAAATTAGCATGAAAAATGCAAAAAATTCACAAAAAGTCAATTTTCGATTACAAAAGGATTCTGAGCACGAGAACCCTGGGACAGCACTTTCAATTGCGACTTCGGTTTCTGATTTTTCGACATCTGTTTTCTCGGGAATCGAGAATTCTCGATCACTATTTCCCGAAAATTCCCGGGACTTCAAGAAAATCTATGAATACAAGTGTTATATTGATATTTACTTTATTTTGACGACCTCTGTGGTTTAGTGGTTCGAGTACCGGACTGCCGACCATGAGGTCGTGGGTTCGATTCCCACAGAACACAAAAAAATATGTGATGAATATAAGTGTTTGTGTTCGTCTGGGTGTTTCTTATGTATTATAAGTATGTATTTACAAAAAAAAAGGTATATACGTATTATATCCATTGTCTAGTACCCATAGTACAAGCTCTGCTTAGTTTGGGACTAGATAGTGCTGTGTAAAAATGTCCCAGAATATTTATTTATTTTATTTATTTACACACTTTTTGGATCCATTATAGGCTACAGTATCCATGGTCACCAGTAGATTCAGATGTCGAATCACTAACAGCTAGCTTTCACTTTTGTTAAGTATTTGCGACCCGATTCACATAGAATGAGCAAATCCTATCCTTTGGATTTAGATTTAATGGAATCTACATATAATGGGGTTCCAAGCAGGTGATGAAATTTTGTATTTTAAATAGTCTCGCGAATCAGCTTGGGCAGATATCTGCTTTCTTTTGCAAGGACTTGCAGTATATTAAATCTGACATAGTACTGGGCTTTGTCAGGGGTACGACTGTCTTACTGGAACGGTATATAAGACTTGACAGGTTGTAAGAACTGACTGATCTACTTTACTGGTTTTTTAGATTTTTCGGGTTATTAGATTAGTAACTAGAGATCTCGTGTGATAAGTCGAGGGATAATCTCGACAAGATCAATGTTTCGACATTTTTTAAAGTAATTACTGAAAATCTCAAGTTCACAACGAGTGATAATCATGATAAATGCGATAACTTATTTGTAAACTTAATAAAAATAAATAACTTACTAACATTAATTGGACCTTGAATGACAAAAGAAACGTAACGCACACGGTACATATCGCAGCAAATCGGCACACATAAGTGCACAGCAGATGTCTATTAAATATTTTGGAAATAACTCCTTTAGTAGCATAGACTAATGGAAGCATTTCAAGCGACGCTGACAGCTTTACGCTCTACGCTACATGATACTAGTACATGTAACTGGTAAGCGAGCTTGGAATTATTAAACCAGTGTGTTAAACTGGCCGGAGGTCCACGTCTTGCCGTACAGTTGAAAATACGTGAGAGCTTGTACATGACACGGCAAAACCACCGGGACATCGGCCAAGTACGGCTCAGTAGCGTTTTATCTGGAATCAGCGCATGTAAACCGTCACGAATCCGTGCATAGGTCCGGCGCCGTCGACACACTGCCATAGACTGCTATACAACACTGTTGTTCCACCGTTTTGTTATGTGAGGCAGAAAGTTTCTAGAGAAACGGACAGTTATGGATTGTCAGCCATCAAGATAATGGGGATGGAACTGTTGTCGCGTAGAACGACGGCGAAAAGTAGTTGCAGGGATCAATTCGAACAATTCCTCGGAGCAAGCCGTATAGTATAGGCGATAGAAGATGCATAGCGAGGCCACATCTCTACACAGCGTCAAAGAGTCTAGCCGGTTTGAATTATATTGGTAGTCTACGATTTGAATCGCTCTTCGTTGGATGCGCTCCAGAGGGAGCAGTTGGTACTGGGGTGCTCCTGTCTAGACATGAGAACAGTATTCCATATGAGACCAGACCTGCGCCTTATAAAGTAATAGGCGGTGGGCCCGAGTGAAATACCGTCTCTATCTATTAAGCACGCCAAGCTTCTTCGAGACTAACTTAGCCTTAACCTATAAATGACCGCGGAAATGACTTGATTTCATATGTCGACACCAAGTATTCCAATATTGGCTGAGGCAATTAAGCGGTGCTCTCAAAACGAGAAAATACGACCAACGGCAGTTTTTTTTGCAGTGAACTCGCATATTTGTCTTTTTCGGGTTAAATTAGACCATATCAGGTCTGCCCCAATCTCAGACTTCCTCCAAAGTGGTATCAAATATGATATAGTGCTAGGCCATGTCAACTATGTATTCACAAACTGCTTACTTCTTGGGACGACGGTTCTTAACATGAGCAATGTGTTCCTTTACACGGGGTTTCCTTATGCTTCTTTTTGTTTGGCGATAGAATCCGTATAGTTTTTCAATTTCAATATGTGTAATGTTTGCGTAAACTTTAGAAATCAGTGGTTATTTTTTGTTCTAAAACATGCTAAACATTTTGAGTCGATTTTTCGTGCACTAATATTTATACACACATCAAAAAAAAATTGCGACTAGCTTAAGCTGATATAACTTTTTAAATTCAACTTTATCAAGAAAAAATGTTTTTGTGTGTTTTCTTTAAATAGAAATACCCTGTTTGAAATTAAAAAATAAATTACTAAAGAAGAAATCATAATATAATCTACCATAAAAAAAGAGATTTAGATTTTTCAAAGTGATCGCAAACTTTTTTTGATGTGTGTACATACATATCTTCATATTTAGGTACGATATTAGTTAATTTTGTAAGTTTTCTATGGTCTTCAGATTTCTCAAGCTATCGACCCATTTTTTGTCGTCTCGAATCGAATAAAGCAAAATTTCCCGGGAATTCTCGCTTCGGGAATTCTCGCCCGGAAACCCTAATTACGACATTTGTCGAGAAAATATGTACCTACTAAACAGCTGTTTGTGTGGCTATGCTATTGGTTGGTGCTATGGCTTGCGCTATTTATTTGCTTTCAAATTACTACAGTCTTTTGTGACACCCTACATGTCGGTACCTATATTATTTTTCTCCCGAATAAACCATCGGGCTTGGTGACCGTTTTTATATTAGATTCTGAAAAAAATGCATATCTCTACTATTATGAAATTGTAAAAAGCTGTGTCTGTACATTAAAGATATTAAAAAAAAAACAAATGGGTTGGGGTATATAAACGTCTCCGAACCCAAAAATGTGATTTTTAAAATTCTTGTCTGTTTGTTACGGGTTGGCGCAAAAACTACTGATTAGATTTTAATTTTGTTATCACTGTTAGAAAGTATGTGCTCACAATTAAAAACTGGTATACTTCTTATCTCAAATAATTAAAAGGAACCTGAGATACAGCTTGACCCCTCTAATGTATAGAGACCCATACAAAGAAGAGATCATCACTGTTGGTTATGAGTTTCAAGTGAGTGAAGCCACGGGCAGGGGCTAGTCTGGGGAATAAAAATGCTTGTTTATATAAATTTTTCACAATTTTGACACTGCCATTTCTAGAATTGGCAATTCTACGCCCAAGCCATTTTATTTCTGAATGATTAATTATTTATTACTCATCTGATGAATCTGTTAAAACTTTCTCAATATTCTATTCAAATTTCTAGAAAATAATAATAATTGATTTACTATTTAAAAATACGAAAAGAGTAGTTAGATAGTACATTTTTAAATTAAAAAAAAAAAGATAAAAAGAATACTATATATCATGAGATTCGAACTTAGTATCTAGTGTCTGCGATATGCGGTGTCAAGCCGGACAGCGGCGCGCTAAGCCAATCGTACATCTAACAAACCTTTCGAAATTACGTTTCTATATTAAAAGGACGTCGCGCATCGCCGAAATTCGTCCGAGGCGCCCCGCAGTGGGCGGGCCTACTTGTGCTGAGTTGTGCCCCACGTACCTGCTTCACCCCCTCCAATACCTAAACATCGTCTATTCACCGCGCCTTAACATAACCCTACGACTCTTAGGAACGGGGCAGCGTGGGTAAAACCGCGGACGAGTCGCTAGTAGATAACAAAATGACAAATGGACTTATGGATGGACGGACTGAATGGACGTAGTTTACCAACATCACCAGTAGTATCACTAGCACTTTTTTATCTTGATACAATGGGACTGATTGAACTGGAACACAATATTGGCACATTATTGCTTAGTGACAAAATATTTGGCAATTCAGTGTTACCAGCCCAAACAGCACAGTTCTACCATCTGCCTAACTATTCCCCGAAGGGTTAGGAACAGGTGTACTAATGTACACCCACAATTCGCCGGTATGTTTAGGTCCTATGTAATAGGGGGCGAGCCTATTGCCATTAACCGAGCACAAATTCCTAACTTCGAGCTGCTGCTGGGAATTTCATAGATAAACCTAATAACACTGCTCGACCTGGGAATCGAACCCAGGACCTCTAGCGTAGCAGTCGTGCTCAGGACCACTTGGCTAATGAGGCAGTTACTGTTACTATACATATTATTATAACCTGTTGTTTGACAGAGGACGGCGAGGACCACCCAGAGCTGGAGCCAGGCGAGAAGCAGCCGGAGCCCCACGACGACGACCCCGCTGTCACTGACGGTAAATTGCCGTGGGGGCATGACGAGCCAGACTACCCATACGGTGATTGGAACACAACACATTATACTTATACAATTAATATACATTATACCTACTTATAAGTAAGTATTTATAAGTATACTTATAAGTAAGTATTTATAAGTATACTTATAAGTAACTACTTATACTTATAAGTATAATGTATATTTGAACGAAGCTGTTTAGTAAAACAGCTAGTGGATATGTAAAATAGCGAATTAAGAGTCCGGTGGACTGAATTGGCCGTACCACAGATAATAGAATACTAGTAGCCGTACAAACGTAATATACCAAAATAAATCATAGTTTCAGCGTCCATTCAGCGTCTGCCGGGTCCGACTGCCACACACATGAGTAGATACACCAACAGCAAATACTCGTACATACACGGTTCTATAGAATAAGGCATGTTTTCATATGGTGAAAAGTTACAACAATATCTAGGTACATCACTACACACTCCCAACGCTAATTTGCTATATTATTATTACTGAGACTTGAACTAATTAACTTTTTTGAGAAAAGGACTTCAACTTTGGAGATCTTTGTCTTAAACTTTGAAACTCCGAAGATCATTCTCCAATCATTATAATTTTCGAAAAGAAAACCGCCTTCAAGCATATTGTGGTTGTGGTGTAA
This sequence comes from Acronicta leporina, assembly GCA_947256265.1. Lineage (NCBI taxonomy): Eukaryota > Metazoa > Arthropoda > Insecta > Lepidoptera > Noctuidae > Acronicta > Acronicta leporina. The sequence goes on along the minus strand of OX366525.1, from coordinate 14,601,273 downwards.
TTTTCAGGCTGCATCATTAGTCTAGCTGTGGTTCCATGGGTGACTACGCTAGAGGTCTTGATGGGTTCGATTCCCAGGTTGAGCAAAAGTGTTGTTAGGTTTTATAAGAAGCTCGATGTCTGGATCTGTGCCCGGTTAACAAGCTTAAGCTTTTTGGTTCGCTTAGGTATGTTTAGGTCTGATGTAATAGGGGTATTACATGGGACCTAAACATACCGGCAAACTATGGGTGTACATTACCGCACCTACACCTCTGCCTAACCGATCGGGGAATACTGGCGTGATGTTCGGTGCTTTCATAGCTTATGAATTTTCCTAATTAACTAATAGCCCTGTATGTGACGCTTTTTCATTATTTACAGACAACGGTCTCGCAACGAGGTTCGGCGATTCACGTCCAGTATCTCCTATGCCTGGGGTAAGTTCTTTTATTTTCTAGTCAAGAAGTAAGGCTTTATTAGCTAGACAATAGCTGTTGTTTATACCAACCGCACCCATAGAATAAGCCTGAAGTTAAATCACTAAAGTCTAAGTAAGTAACCCTAATTTTATTTAAAACGCTGTTATTTTAAACAAGATAGGTAGGTACCTACATTAAATTGAGTAATTACCTACATAATAAAATTGTCGCTGTCGACCCCGTGCCCTGTTATTTTTATGTCATAGGGAGACAAAGAGCAGACGGATCGCCTGATGGTAAGCGATCACCAGAGGAGACGCAAGTGCGTTGCCCGCCTTTTAAAATGGTTTGGGCCTCCGGTATCCTTCCTGACTGGGCGGAACACAACGTAAGCGTTGTTTCACGCCAGTTATAATCTATGAGGCCGTGGCATCACTCTGGTCGAGCCGGCCCATTCATGGGCATGGTTCTCCAACGGTAAAACCGTATTTGTAGACTGTTTTGCTTTCCCTAATTATTATGATTGAATGAATGAATGATTTGTATATTGATCCTCATTATAATTGACCCAAAACTAACGGAGAGGGGGAAAGTTTGCGCAGTGTATTTGCGTGCAAAATGTACTAAAAATCGACTACTGCGCATCCGCCATTTTGGTTCAAGTTATTTTGCGCCAACTGTAGGTACGCCATACACAATCCATCCAATCATAGACATTAACAATAACTCATTCAAAACAACTCTATTTTCTATTGCACTTGCTCAATCAATAACTCCACACATCTTGTGTTCGTCTCTTGTTAAGTCCAAAATCGGATTAAAATCTGATGAAAAACAAAATATAACGTGGGAGAGCCATGCTTCGGCACGAATGGGCCGGCTCGATCGGAGTGATACCACGGCCTCACAGAAAACCAGCGTGAAACAACGCTTGCGTTGTGTTTTGAGTGAGTGAGGTTACCGGAGGCCCAAACCCTTTTAAAAGGCGGGAAACGCACTTGTGACTCCTCTGGTGTTGCGGGTGTCCATGGGCGGCGGTTATCGCTTCCATTAGGTGATCCGTCTGCTCGTTTGCTCCCCTACATTCTATTCCCTAAAGAAAACAGTGTGTCATACTGTTGGTGTGTGCAGGTAATTCCCGATGTGAACACATACCAGCAGAAGAAGAACCTGGCGCAGGGCATGATGGACCTGGCGCTACTGTCTGCCAACGCCAACCAGCTGCGCTACGTGCTGGAATCCTCGGCCACTCACCCCTACTATTACCCTAGTCTCGTCTTCATCTCACTAAGCATTATCTTTCAAGTGAGTATTGCATTTTACCAGCACCGACTACTTGTATCGAGACCCAATGACGTAGTGCCTCACATTCACAGACGACAACTCTAAGCGTAATCTGATGCTTTCATTGTGTAAAATTGTGACGACACGTTTGGCGTAGCGGCTGAGCGATCGGCTTCTGCGACACGTGTTGTGGGTTCGATCCCCACACGGAACAAATATTTGTATGATCTACAGGTAGTTGTTCCGGGTCTGGGTGTTTGTGTATGTGAGAATTTGTGTTTGTAGACGCACCCACGATACAGGAGAAAATCCTAGTGTGGGGCAACGTTTTTAAAAAAAAACAAAAACAAACAATTTGTATTCAAAGATATATATACTGCTCCTCCACCCCCAAAATGTAGCCAAATTCTAAGATAGCCACTCAGTTCACTTTCCTGACCAATCAAGTAATTTTGCTATTCTGAAAATTTGCTGCTGAAAATTTCATAGACAATCCATCCAAACATTATATTTATCACTTTGAAAACAATATTCAAAAGGTTTGCCAATAAATTCTAATGTAAGTACTACTCTATGTACCCATTGAAATAAAATACTTTTTACGGATTTTATCGCGTTGTTTGTATATGACAGCATCAGCAGTATGAACCAGCATACATGGTCACGGGTGGAATTCACTCTGTATTCGATAGATTTATTAACCTATGAACGTTTTCCTGTAGGTCCTGGTCGGAGTGGGTCTCATCATGAACAGCCGGTACGACGTGAACGACCACAAGGAGCGCTGCAAGGCCGACAAGATCAACAACATGACGGTTCTGGGCATATTCCTTATCACCATCGTGAACGTGTTCATCACCTCGTTCAGCGTGGCCACGCAGCAGCCCGGCAGCGTCACCTTCGTTCCAGCGCCGCAGCAAGCAGGATAAACTCTACTAAAGCCTTCGCCGCCATTTTAACTGTTAAAATTTCAAACATTGAAGACGTTAGCTGCGGTCACAGATAATAGAATACTAGCTGCGGTTCAAGAATCATTAATTTTATTAAACGTATGGTGTTCAAAATTGTTCTGGTTGCTATAGAGTTAGTTTTGAAGCTTACAATCTTTTGTGAACGTGAAAAAAGAGAATGAATGAAAGACGATTTGAACGAATGAATGAAGGAATTTATAAGGCGAATGACAGCGGCAGCGTCGGAAGAGGTCGAGACATAAGCCGACCTTATTGGCGAGGTCCTTCAAAAAAATCAGGTGCGTAGTACTCGCAACCGGCGCGTGTGTATGAGAAGATGTATGAATGTGGCAGAAGCAAAAGAAATATGCTAGAATCAGAATAATGACATTTACGATTAGGTACGATAAGTTTGGAATTACCTATATTTAAAACGATTAGATCGCAAAAGGATTTTGTTTCAATATGAAAACAAGGTCTAATTTAGTCATTTAGTGAATCTCAAGTTCTAAGTACGGCCAATACGAAATGTTACTCATTCAAAGAATTTGTAAAAGTTCCGGTTTCAATTAAATCGTGTTTAATTAAATAAATTGTTATATTAAACTTATGTTTGAAGCCAGGACTTCCCAATAGATCAATCAAGTAAGAATGAACCTCTTTACTTAGAATAATATACCTAAGTACCTAAATCGAAACGAATAGTACGGTCGCCAGCACATCATGTCATCCAAAACTGTAAAATCTCTTCAATCCATTTTCAGTGATATTTGTGAAATTTAATAATTTGTGGTAACTTGTGCTGGCGACTGTACCTTCTTACAGTACCTACTTACAATTTATTGTATGCCATCCATTGGCCATCAAGCTGGCCCACCTTAATTATCTCCTTCACTCTAGAATACCATGTGCATTACAGATAGATAATTAATTATGGTCACAATGTGTATGCTATGATTAAGAGTATTGTGAAAATTAGTTGACGATGAAGAAGTGTCCTTAATAGGTTAATCTTTATGAGAGTTACCAAGTGTCTAAAGGTAGGTTAGGTACTACAATTTGCTCAACCTGGCTCACTGACATTGTGATGTGTGTTTTAACTTATTGTGTACATAAAGATCTATAATATTAGACTAAGCTCGAAGCATTTAATGCAATGTATTCAGTACATTCAGTTATTTAGATGATTGTGTTTGTGTACTTTTATATAAACTTTTTTAATGTTCTGTTGAGTGGATCTAGTTTCGAATGCGATTGCCATACCGTTTTATACATGAATTTGTAAATAAATCATTGAGTTAGGTAGGTTTCAAATTCATTTATTAATTATGTATGTATTATGTTGTTGTCGGTTCTATACTTATTCCGTTTAAGACGCAGAAGACGCAGGTTCGAATCCTGCCCGCAGTCGATGATTACTTCACTAAAATAACTCTTCTCCATTTATTTATAAATCTAAACGTCTAATGAGTTCCGGTACCGCTAACAGTTTTACAAAACCAGCCTGGTTATATAAACCAGTAACGTATACAAAGGAATGTGATCTGTTTACTACGTAGGAATATATAAAATTTCAACCATTTCAACAAATTCAAAACGGTCGTTACTTGTCTGTTTTGCTATTATATAAATGGAGCCTAGTTAGGTACTAAATACAATAAGAACGTACGCACGTATGGATCACGCGCAGATGCTAGTATTGAACAGTAAGAATCAAAATTTTTCGAGTATGACCGTTCTTTTACAAAATAATTAAGATACAGAAGATTCGTAATATTTCATATCGATATTTGTCGATATTTACTAATATGTTTTCTACTGAGAGAGGTAACGTGGTTTTTAGTCAATGGTTTGTATGCTAGATAATTAAACATTGAAGATTTGAAGAACTAGGTATCTAATAAAAATTATCAGGTTTTGTTACACTATCTGACTTCTGTAACTCACATAGTCTGTTTCTTTTGTTTCTCAATCTCTATTTAATTAAAGTAAGTAAACCCGATCTTATTTAAAAGACTGAATATTTTTATCATCACCATTTTTTTGTACTTAGATGTTAATACTAATCATTTAATGTAAGATGAAATGTTATTTATTTGATATTAACTTAATCTCATAACTATATTCAAGTTATATATTAAAAAAACATGTATCTATATACTGCTTATCCGCTAGATACGCGAGCGGAAGTTACAGACATTTTATTTTGTATATTTTATAATAAATATTATTTAGGTTACATATCCATTTTTTTTAATAACATCTAGCAACCCTCAGAATGATGACACAACCCTCAACACAACCCAATAACCAAATAGTTGCTATTCTTGGCTAGTAGTGGCGTCAAAGAGTACCTATAATATATACTATTGTACAGTGACGTACAACTATTTTACGAGTATTATACTCATGGTTCGTTATGGTGAACCACCATTACAATATATGAAATTGTTCACGTAAAATGTTACTGACTACCTTCCAATTTTAATTATTCGATACTTCCATAAAAGTTCATCCGAATCCAGAAATTATTTATTTATACTCGGTGGTAGCTGTTATTTAAATTTACATGCTTCAAAGAACTACGACTCGTACAAAGCTCCCGCACTCATTTTCTTGCTTACCTACGTATATCTTTCAAGACTTCGCTCCATCAGGCAAACTATTTTGTAAGTTTAGATTGAATGAAATTTGAACGGTTTTTTAGTGTGACTCTTTCTGACTGGGCCACCATCACCGATTTGAATCCTGATTGCACAGAGAATTAGTCGCAAATTACTTGTAATTTGTCGTGAAATAATGGGAATTGGTCGGTTTGTGGTTCAAAAGTTATAATAGTCCGGGGGCCCAGCAGTAAGAGTGCTTTCTGGCTGGGCCACAACTGTGTCTCTACAACCAAAGCACCTAGCGGAAATCTGTTTGCACCCAAATTAAATAAATAATAAATAAAATAAAAACATGTTTATTTTCCACCACAGTTAGAGTACAATTATTATACTTAAATAAAACAAGTAAGTACTTTGGATTAACAGAGGTGGACTGGAGCCTAAACTAGGGAAACCCTGTATTTCAGGACTCCAGGACATTCGTCTGCGGTGTCAGGGTGATCAGCTGTGACAAGTAATTCCGGTACAATTGAGTGGAAAATTAAGAAAAATTATAATAATTAGAATAAGAACGTTTTTCTGTGCTTTTTAAAGATGAAAGTCATCTTACGTGTTCTAGCTGATAAAAGATCTAAGTGTACATCATCAAGTTGAACACCTAGGTACCTGATGCTGTTTGTTCTTTCCAGTGGTAGACAAGAACATATCAGAGAGTTAATGTTGTTACATGTGTGTATTCTAAGAAAGAAGTTGTTCAAGTTTGGCTGAGTAGATTTATTAATTGAGAAAGTTATAATAATAATAATAATAATAATCATTTATTCAGATAACAAGGATCCAAATTGTTAGTAATACATATAATAACTTATAACTACTGTTAGTGCTAAATACAACCTTAATCTAAATCTACTCGCCCCCTGCCTGAACCATGAATCGAGGCATCAATACTCATGTGAGCACTAATACATCGATTCATGTACAGACAGTCAAGTCTACTGGCTATCATGCTTAGTACGTTGTTGCGACTAGCCCGTACTCTGCTCAGCATTGACGCGCACCGCTTGCGCAGAGTAGCGTAGAAACAATCGATGCGCGCCTCCGCAAACATACGTGATGCACTACAGTGGCGGGGCAGCCGCAACATCGTTCTAAGCGCATTATTGTATTGTACCCGTAGGGCACTGTACGCTCTTTGAGTATAGACTGCCCACAAGCTGCAGGTGTAAAAAGATGTACAGAAGGCTCTGAAGAGTGTGATTTTAACCTCATTTGTACAACGTGCAAACTTGCGAGCAATCATGTTTGCTCTCACGGACAGTGCCCTACGTTCACGTTCAATGTCCATGTCGTCTCTAAGGTCCTCGGTAATTAGATGACCCAGGTATCTGAATTGATGTACCCTAGCCAAATCATCTCCGTTTAGTTTAATAGGGGGCACGCTAGAGGGACACTTAGTACTAGCCCTAAAGACAACATACACGCTTTTGCTTACATTATAAGTTAAGCCATGACTATCTGCATACTTTTCACAAATTTGTAAGAGTTTCCTAATGCCACAAACTGAGGCGCTCAGCAAGACCATGTCATCCGCATAGCTAAGATTATTAACACATACATCATCTATGCGGCAACCGACATGCTGGCCGCTGAGCTCCTCAATTAGCGCATTTATATACAAATTAAAAAGACGGGGAGAACTCAAGCCACCCTGTCTTACGCCACATTCCAATTTATATGGATCTGAGAGAGTGCCCGCCCAACGTACACTATTACTTTGGTTGCTATACCAGTATTTTAATATATTAACAAGTTCAGACGGTAGCCCTGCTTCTTGTAACTTTCTCCACAGAATATCATAGCAGACCGAGTCAAAAGCTTTGCTCAGATCGAGGAAACAGGCATACACAGGTGTACCCCTACGGGTATAGTACCTGACAGTATGCTTCACGCACAATATGGCACTTTCCGTCGACAACTGTGGTCTGAAACCAAATTGGTTGTCGTGCAGAACTATAGATTTAGCCAATTGTGCATCCAGCACACTGTCAAGTACTTTAGCCATAATAGTCGCTAAAGATATTGGCCTATAATTATTCTTGTCGGAAATATTTCCAGTTTTATTTTTAACTATAGGCACCACAATAGTTTTCATTAACTGTTCCGGCAAGTAAGCGTGACTTATACATAAAGAATAAAACATAGCTAGCACTCGTGCAATGTGTGGTCCGGCATGTTGCAGATGCTCAACACTAAGACCATCATGGCCAGGAGACTTTCCTCTTTTCATTTGTCGAATAGTTTGCGCCACAACTTTTGCTGAAATCTTAAGGTTCAACCCGACACCTTGGGACTCAGTGTTGAGCATCGACACCGACGGACCAAGTGGTGACTTAACAAAGAAGTGCTCCTTAAACAGATTAGCTATGTTCCTAGGATCTGAATGACCTTCAATACTCACGGGAAGGCCAGGCTTACAATTCAATTTTCTAGTTTCTTTCCAGAAACTAGAGAAATTCTTATCTGTACTTAAAGCTGCTAACCTATCCATCTTAATTTGTTCCTTATGATCTTGACACCACTTTAAGCGCGATTTAAAAATCTTTCTACTTTCGCACATCGCATTGTATATTATTCCTGTCTTCGGCTTCCCATGATCAACCCAGTCCTGAAACATAAGCCTGGCCGTCCCGTGAGCTTCACTCACGTGCTTATTCCACCCAGTCACATACTTACCTCTATATTGCCTATTTCCCCGATATGTAGCCCTCGCAGACTTACAAAGGGCAGCCACTATATTACTATACATGTCATCTAGTAAATATTTATGTTTCTGGTTACAACATATTTTATCCCCACACTTTATGAAAGAATGAGGAAAATCAATTAATCTTAATTGCTCATGACAATATTTCCTATAATCTTGTATTTGTTTCCAGGGCCTATTACCCCACCTTACTTTGCAATTTACATCATAATTATTTGCATCAAACAAGCTAGATAAAGGAACAATTGCGTCAAATTTACATTTCAGGTGTAGAGGAAAGTGATCAGACCACAGTGTATCATAGTTTATGTAAACATCAGTGATAGCATTAAATGCAGACTTTGTGACTAAGCAATGGTCTAACCAGCTTGACGTCCCATGAGCATCACTTATAAAAGTATATGAGCCTGAGCCCACACCCAACTTGTCCACATCTACACAAACGAGTTCATGTTCAGCACAAAAATGAGATAACTCGCTGAAAAATAGTCCACTTGGGTGCGAATTAAAATCACCTAGGACAAACACAGATTCAACATCTTCAATGTCTATTATAGCACTCACCAGTCCCAAGCATTCCGTAAAATCCATTGTATTTTCAGCCCTCTCCGTAGGCATGTAAATACTCATCACTATCATGGTCCTATTATTAGACACAATTTTGATTGCACATACCCTTGGATTGTCACTGTGTAGCACTGACACTTCACAAAAAACACTTTTCCGCCACAATATTGCTACTCCTCCGTATGGCCTACCGACCAGCATTCCCGCCGAAGTGTCGATTGCAGATGTTCCAGTGCTGCCAAATTCTATATCTATATTGGCTAGGTACGAGATCTCCTCGGGCAATAGCCATGTTTCCTGTAAGGCTATAATATCACATCTTTTGCACAGATCCTTAATATATTCGTTTGACCGCTTAACATTTTTGCAGTTAAAACTAACCATATTAAATGTATCATAACTACCCATTATTTAGTTGTTTATGTTCATTATCCACAAAATTATTGGGCTTAAAACTTACAAAACGCCGGAATAAAATACCTTGCGGCCATAGTTTATCTTCCAGAAATACTTGCAATTTATGCTTGGGAACCAGCACCTTATATGCATTATATTCTGTGACATTCCTTTTGTTTATTTTGTGCAGGGAAACAGTCTCCCTCGTTTTCTGTCGAATATACTCAATAATATCATGCTCAGTGGTGTCTTTGTGTACATGACTGATAAAAACGGGTACTTTTAAGTCAGCCACTTTAAATCGCCCGTCAAGATCACTAGACGAACCCAACACACTAATTAATCGTTTCTTATATTTTGATTTACGACTTTCTACCGTTTGCCACTGTCCGTCATCATTCTGCTGACCCCCACTATTACAAGGAAGCGAAGTTATCACCTCCGACGTCGTTATAACATTTTGTTTACTACAACACGTAATAGACTTCTCGGCGCACTGCCCCGTTATCTCGCGTGACGTCACATCAGCTGATAATGTTGCATTAATCTGTGTGTCGCTTATTTGTGACGACGCGGTAGCATTTATTATACTACTATTGCACTCTGGCCGGTTTGAGACTCCATCAGAAATAAATTTGGGCGATCCCTTAGGTGATTCTTGGGAAATTCTGGGTTCGGAATCATTATTAATGTACCCACCACGTTTGGAATTTATGTTGGTGGTATCATACAACGAAACCGATTTAATTATTTGAAGTTCCGCCTTGAGCCCTTCTAAATCCCGATGACTTGCATACCGACTTTTTATATCTTTGACCTCTGATTGCAATAAAGTTATGTCTTTGAGCAATTTCGTCACATCTAGATGGTCAAATGTGATTGGGGGTAGTTTGTTCAAATCTCGTGCTACAAATACTGGTATTTTATCAGGATCCGCACTCTTAAGAAGGGCCACTATGTCGTCCAAATCACGATTCTCCTTTCCTTTGTTCTTTCTTGTAATCTTTTTTCTATCCGTCGGCACACAGTCAAACAACAGTGATTTTGACTTATTTATTTCCGCCGGTGAAAACGTAGATAAACAAATTCTAGTTAAACTATCCTCGTCAATCACTGAGATTTTATTACTTATGTATGCTAACATTTCATCAATCACGATGTTACAATTAATACACTTTAAAGTGTCCGTCATTATAACGTTCACTCTATAGCACGTAATTGGGTCAAGGACACGTCCGTTCCCATCAAGCGCGCGCGCAAACTCCTTATGTTTGCGCGCGCGCTTAATTCGTTAATTCGTTAAGTATTTAGGTTTTTTCTCATTTAGTGTTAAAATATTTCTATTTAGCCACTGAGAGGTTTCATGAAGTCCTTTTTCAGCGTAGAAACGCGTTTCAGCCCAAGTCTCTCCGTGGAATATAAGTGCAGTGTCATCCGCATAAGAGAAAATTCCGCCGTTTGATGGAATGTATTTGCATAGTTCATTGATATAGATTCTTTCTGATCTGACTTGGGCCAGAACACTGCCCTGAGGCACTCCGCAAGTAATGGGAAGAGGGCTGCTAATGTAACTACCGATCTTTGTTGTTCCACAGTTATTTTAACGGACTATAACAAAACTGCCTCATTAGCCAAGTGGTCCTGAGCGCGACTGCTACGCTAGAGGTCCTGGGTTCGATTCGCAGGTCGAGCAGTGTTATTGGGTTTTTCTATGAAATTCCCAGTAGTTAGCAGCTCGGAGTTAAGAATTTGTGCCCGGTTAATGGTAATAGGCTCGCCCCCTATTACATGGGACCTAAACATACCGGCGAACTGTGGGTGTTAATTAATGTAATTGAACCTGTGCCGTTTTAATTAACTATAAATAAATAAATAAATTAGTTCGCCTCTGCCTAACCCTTCGGGGAATACAGGCGTGATGGTATGTTATGTAATATGTTTTATAACTTTTATAAATCTTTGAATTTAATTTTAAATGTATAAGTTAAATAAAAGTTTATAATAAAACTATATAGTTAACTATAGTTACATTATAATATTAGGTAGGTATTAGGGTATGACTTCATAATTTAGAATACAATAAGGAAATATACTAAGGCCCACTTGCACCAACTTCTTAAATGTGTTTGAATTGTATTTAAACACGAAATTTCTATGAAAAATTGTGTTTAAATTCAGTTTATATTTAAAAAGTTGGTGCAAGTGGGCCTTATAATTTTTTTTTTATTTATTTAAAAAAACCTTGCCCTACACTAGGATTTTCTCCTGTATCGTGGGTGCGTTTACAAACACAAATTCTCACATACACAAACACCCAGACCCGGAACAACTACTTGTAGATCATACAAATATTTGCTCCGTGTGGGGATCGAACCCACAACACGTGTCGCAGAAGCCAATTGCTCAGCCGCTACGCCAAACGTGTCGTCTTTTATTTTATGCTAAATTCCTAATAATTATTAATGATTTTAAGTGAAATGATTTCTTTGAATTAATCCTCTATTTTACGATATATTATTTATGATTGTTTGCTCACTCTTCCACGCAACTAAAGGCGCTTTCTTTCAATCTTCAACTCTGCGCTAGTAAGAAAATTTGAAAAGAATTTTAAATTCCTTCATTCAGTCATTATTTCTCAAAGAATTTTAGGAATGTCAATTATACCAATACTTGAAATACTAACTACTTCGTCCCCATACTCCTCATTCACATCAATGTTTTGGTAATCAGGTTGCAGAATAAAACACAGCAAATCAGAATCCAAAATGTATTGAATACAAAACAATCTAATAAAATTGTCAGATGGCAATTTCAAAATATTCTATTTTAATAATAGTTAATAGTAAGAGGAAACATTGCCCGTCTGTCGCAGTCGCGAGGCGGCCGATCGTATCCCTATATATTACATGAGAACTGCGCGCGCCTGTAGGGGGCCTCATCACAAATAAACTAACCTAAATTACATACATATATAAAATACGCAGAGTCGAGTAACCGCTCTGTACATACGCTTAATCGCTGCTATTTCATCGCCAGTTACTCAACCCGAACGTTCGCCGATTTTATAAGTGTAATACTAAAATCAATCAATTGCTATTACATGTTAAACATCGTACAAACTCCTATTGCCATGGTTATAGCACATCGAGGACATAACGTCATCCGTATTACGTTTTTTAGCATCTGTTTTGTGACTATTTGTAGTGACATGAGGAGCGTACTTTCATAATAATTACGCTACTGCAATACATCAGGTATACTTTTGTAAATAATATTTGATTTTACAACCTGTGTTTTTTAATACCTCAGGCAGCAGCAACTTCACTGTCTCCTCATTCAAATACCGCGTGATGTTACACCAATGTATATAAAACTGCGTCCCAAAATATATATCGGAAAAAATTGATTAAAAACAATATTAAAAAATTCTATATATAGGAACATATAGTTTTGGAAATAAGAAAAAATATAGTTTCCTATAAACGGTCACCCTATTATTAAGCTTTGAATATAGTGATTGTAGAATAATCGTTCATTTAGTAGCTACTGTAAATAATTTTATGAAAGCATTTAATTCGCTCACGAAGTATTCATTTAGCGAATACAGAATTTGATCGCGAGTAACGTCGAGCTGCCTTTATACTATCAATTATCCCTAAAAATCAATTAGATACGATAACAATTACATCTTCAATTACACCGCGACACGTCAATGCGATTGTATTTTTTAGATGTTACATTCTAGATGACTAAACATTTATATTATGTAAAAATATTAGATTTATGTAGGCAGTCGACACATGTAAATTCTAAGTTCATTTCATTGCTACAGCTAACAACTAAACGAACGATGTTTCTGTATTATTTCGAATGAATTTGGATTACATCTAGTGGAGTAAAACAACTTTACATCTCCCGTATGGGACAAGGGATCATCTATACCTATTCTAATTACTTTGGAAGGGTACTTTAGATGTGAACTACATATTCAATGTCTGAATTATATAAGCGGGTCCCGAGTCTGTGTTTCGCAACAAGATGTCGATCTACTTCTACTAAGATTGATAGACAGTTTTGGAATTAGAGACACTATTTAAAATTAATAAATTAGAATCACAAAAGGCAGGCAGTAACTCCAATAAATGCATGTTTTAGTCCGATAACTATATTCTAATCCGACGTTATCCGACTAGTGAAAATAAAAGGAGCATAGAGCAGCAAAAACTGGAGAGTATACATTAAATTTGACGCTTATTGGATACCTAACTTTTTTATTACTCCGTTTGACTACCGCTCTATGGTACAGAAAAAAGGCATATGATCGGAATGATTAGCAATTAGCATCGAGTCGCGAAACAGTCTCGTGAAACGTCGTGCCGGCGTGACGTGCGGACGTGACGTGCTGACGTGACGTGTGGGTGACGTCTAGATGGCGTCGATGTCGACGTCGACGTCGTCATCGTCCTGCGGCTTGGGCTTGGCGGGCGCGGCCGACACCGCCTTGATGGGCGTCGCCTTCGCGCGGTCATCGTACTCGATCTGATAACATCAAACGGTACATTCATATTGTGCTATAATATATTTGTTTTTATTGTGATGTAAGTGGTCGGGCACTGTATGTAGTTATCCAGGGAAGCTACCAATTTAATGAATGATCAGTCTTTGATGCCATAGTATGTTTTAAAAACATTATTATTAATGAAACTTTTTGATATTATAAGTGGTTGATGTGTTGGCGAGTGGTTCGTGAGTAATGTTTGAGAGCGATCGATTAGTGAGTTGTGGAATGGTCGATGCGTGTTTGTTTATGTGTGTGTGTGTGTGTGTGTCTGTGTGTAGTGTTTGTTGTACCTCGATGTCGTGCTCGGAGTCGTCGTCGTCGCTGGAGTCCTCCTCGGCGTGCTGCAGCCACTCCAGGAAGGGCGCGGCGCGGCGCCGCACGTCTGCGATCACCTCCTTGCTGGCGTACTTGCGCGACGGCTTGGCCGACCACTCCAGGATCACCTTCTCTTCCACGATGTCTTCATCGTACAGCAGCTGGAATTGTCCAAATTAATAAGAGATAAGTGAATACTGTGAGAGAAAGTTGTCTGAGAGAAAGGGCGGGTGGTGGTGGTGGTGGTGGTGGTACTGTACCTTGAGTATGGCGGGCACTTTGGGCAGCAGCGCCGCGTGGTGTGCGCAGAGCGCGGTGAGCGCGTGCAGCACGGCTCGCTGCGCGCGGCTGTCGGCGCGGGTGCAGCGCAGCAGCAGGGCGGGTGGTGGTGGTGGTGGTGGTGGTACTGTACCTTGAGTATGGCGGGCACTTTGGGCAGCAGCGCCGCGTGGTGTGCGCAGAGCGCGGTGAGCGCGTGCAGCACGGCTCGCTGCGCGCGGCTGTCGGCGCGGGTGCAGCGCAGCAGCAGGGCGGGTGGTGGTGGTGGTGGTGGTGGTACTGTACCTTGAGTATGGCGGGCACTTTGGGCAGCAGCGCCGCGTGGTGTGCGCAGAGCGCGGTGAGCGCGTGCAGCACGGCTCGCTGCGCGCGGCTGTCGGCGCGGGTGCAGCGCAGCAGCAGGGCGGGTGGTGGTGGTGGTGGTGGTGGTGGTGGTACTGTACCTTGAGTATGGCGGGCACTTTGGGCAGCAGCGCCGCGTGGTGTGCGCAGAGCGCGGTGAGCGCGTGCAGCACGGCTCGCTGCGCGCGGCTGTCGGCGCGGGTGCAGCGCAGCAGCAGGGCGGGTGGTGGTGGTGGTGGTGGTGGTACTGTACCTTGAGTATGGCGGGCACTTTGGGCAGCAGCGCCGCGTGGTGTGCGCAGAGCGCGGTGAGCGCGTGCAGCACGGCTCGCTGCGCGCGGCTGTCGGCGCGGGTGCAGCGCAGCAGCAGGGCGGGTGGTGGTGGTGGTGGTGGTGGTACTGTACCTTGAGTATGGCGGGCACTTTGGGCAGCAGCGCCGCGTGGTGTGCGCAGAGCGCGGTGAGCGCGTGCAGCACGGCTCGCTGCGCGCGGCTGTCGGCGCGGGTGCAGCGCAGCAGCAGGGCGGGTGGTGGTGGTGGTGGTGGTGGTACTGTACCTTGAGTATGGCGGGCACTTTGGGCAGCAGCGCCGCGTGGTGTGCGCAGAGCGCGGTGAGCGCGTGCAGCACGGCTCGCTGCGCGCGGCTGTCGGCGCGGGTGCAGCGCAGCAGCAGGGCGGGTGGTGGTGGTGGTGGTGGTGGTACTGTACCTTGAGTATGGCGGGCACTTTGGGCAGCAGCGCCGCGTGGTGTGCGCAGAGCGCGGTGAGCGCGTGCAGCACGGCTCGCTGCGCGCGGCTGTCGGCGCGGGTGCAGCGCAGCAGCAGGGCGGGTGGTGGTGGTGGTGGTGGTGGTACTGTACCTTGAGTATGGCGGGCACTTTGGGCAGCAGCGCCGCGTGGTGTGCGCAGAGCGCGGTGAGCGCGTGCAGCACGGCTCGCTGCGCGCGGCTGTCGGCGCGGGTGCAGCGCAGCAGCAGGGCGGGTGGTGGTGGTGGTGGTGGTGGTACTGTACCTTGAGTATGGCGGGCACTTTGGGCAGCAGCGCCGCGTGGTGTGCGCAGAGCGCGGTGAGCGCGTGCAGCACGGCTCGCTGCGCGCGGCTGTCGGCGCGGGTGCAGCGCAGCAGCAGGGCGGGTGGTGGTGGTGGTGGTGGTGGTACTGTACCTTGAGTATGGCGGGCACTTTGGGCAGCAGCGCCGCGTGGTGTGCGCAGAGCGCGGTGAGCGCGTGCAGCACGGCTCGCTGCGCGCGGCTGTCGGCGCGGGTGCAGCGCAGCAGCAGGGCGGGTGGTGGTGGTGGTGGTGGTGGTACTGTACCTTGAGTATGGCGGGCACTTTGGGCAGCAGCGCCGCGTGGTGTGCGCAGAGCGCGGTGAGCGCGTGCAGCACGGCTCGCTGCGCGCGGCTGTCGGCGCGGGTGCAGCGCAGCAGCAGGGCGGGTGGTGGTGGTGGTGGTGGTGGTACTGTACCTTGAGTATGGCGGGCACTTTGGGCAGCAGCGCCGCGTGGTGTGCGCAGAGCGCGGTGAGCGCGTGCAGCACGGCTCGCTGCGCGCGGCTGTCGGCGCGGGTGCAGCGCAGCAGCAGGGCGGGTGGTGGTGGTGGTGGTGGTGGTACTGTACCTTGAGTATGGCGGGCACTTTGGGCAGCAGCGCCGCGTGGTGTGCGCAGAGCGCGGTGAGCGCGTGCAGCACGGCTCGCTGCGCGCGGCTGTCGGCGCGGGTGCAGCGCAGCAGCAGGGCGGGTGGTGGTGGTGGTGGTGGTGGTACTGTACCTTGAGTATGGCGGGCACTTTGGGCAGCAGCGCCGCGTGGTGTGCGCAGAGCGCGGTGAGCGCGTGCAGCACGGCTCGCTGCGCGCGGCTGTCGGCGCGGGTGCAGCGCAGCAGCAGGGCGGGTGGTGGTGGTGGTGGTGGTGGTACTGTACCTTGAGTATGGCGGGCACTTTGGGCAGCAGCGCCGCGTGGTGTGCGCAGAGCGCGGTGAGCGCGTGCAGCACGGCTCGCTGCGCGCGGCTGTCGGCGCGGGTGCAGCGCAGCAGCAGGGCGGGTGGTGGTGGTGGTGGTGGTGGTACTGTACCTTGAGTATGGCGGGCACTTTGGGCAGCAGCGCCGCGTGGTGTGCGCAGAGCGCGGTGAGCGCGTGCAGCACGGCTCGCTGCGCGCGGCTGTCGGCGCGGGTGCAGCGCAGCAGCAGGGCGGGTGGTGGTGGTGGTGGTGGTGGTACTGTACCTTGAGTATGGCGGGCACTTTGGGCAGCAGCGCCGCGTGGTGTGCGCAGAGCGCGGTGAGCGCGTGCAGCACGGCTCGCTGCGCGCGGCTGTCGGCGCGGGTGCAGCGCAGCAGCAGGGCGGGTGGTGGTGGTGGTGGTGGTGGTACTGTACCTTGAGTATGGCGGGCACTTTGGGCAGCAGCGCCGCGTGGTGTGCGCAGAGCGCGGTGAGCGCGTGCAGCACGGCTCGCTGCGCGCGGCTGTCGGCGCGGGTGCAGCGCAGCAGCAGGGCGGGTGGTGGTGGTGGTGGTGGTGGTACTGTACCTTGAGTATGGCGGGCACTTTGGGCAGCAGCGCCGCGTGGTGTGCGCAGAGCGCGGTGAGCGCGTGCAGCACGGCTCGCTGCGCGCGGCTGTCGGCGCGGGTGCAGCGCAGCAGCAGGGCGGGTGGTGGTGGTGGTGGTGGTGGTACTGTACCTTGAGTATGGCGGGCACTTTGGGCAGCAGCGCCGCGTGGTGTGCGCAGAGCGCGGTGAGCGCGTGCAGCACGGCTCGCTGCGCGCGGCTGTCGGCGCGGGTGCAGCGCAGCAGCAGGGCGGGTGGTGGTGGTGGTGGTGGTGGTACTGTACCTTGAGTATGGCGGGCACTTTGGGCAGCAGCGCCGCGTGGTGTGCGCAGAGCGCGGTGAGCGCGTGCAGCACGGCTCGCTGCGCGCGGCTGTCGGCGCGGGTGCAGCGCAGCAGCAGGGCGGGTGGTGGTGGTGGTGGTGGTGGTACTGTACCTTGAGTATGGCGGGCACTTTGGGCAGCAGCGCCGCGTGGTGTGCGCAGAGCGCGGTGAGCGCGTGCAGCACGGCTCGCTGCGCGCGGCTGTCGGCGCGGGTGCAGCGCAGCAGCAGGGCGGGTGGTGGTGGTGGTGGTGGTGGTACTGTACCTTGAGTATGGCGGGCACTTTGGGCAGCAGCGCCGCGTGGTGTGCGCAGAGCGCGGTGAGCGCGTGCAGCACGGCTCGCTGCGCGCGGCTGTCGGCGCGGGTGCAGCGCAGCAGCAGGGCGGGTGGTGGTGGTGGTGGTGGTGGTACTGTACCTTGAGTATGGCGGGCACTTTGGGCAGCAGCGCCGCGTGGTGTGCGCAGAGCGCGGTGAGCGCGTGCAGCACGGCTCGCTGCGCGCGGCTGTCGGCGCGGGTGCAGCGCAGCAGCAGGGCGGGTGGTGGTGGTGGTGGTGGTGGTACTGTACCTTGAGTATGGCGGGCACTTTGGGCAGCAGCGCCGCGTGGTGTGCGCAGAGCGCGGTGAGCGCGTGCAGCACGGCTCGCTGCGCGCGGCTGTCGGCGCGGGTGCAGCGCAGCAGCAGGGCGGGTGGTGGTGGTGGTGGTGGTGGTACTGTACCTTGAGTATGGCGGGCACTTTGGGCAGCAGCGCCGCGTGGTGTGCGCAGAGCGCGGTGAGCGCGTGCAGCACGGCTCGCTGCGCGCGGCTGTCGGCGCGGGTGCAGCGCAGCAGCAGGGCGGGTGGTGGTGGTGGTGGTGGTGGTACTGTACCTTGAGTATGGCGGGCACTTTGGGCAGCAGCGCCGCGTGGTGTGCGCAGAGCGCGGTGAGCGCGTGCAGCACGGCTCGCTGCGCGCGGCTGTCGGCGCGGGTGCAGCGCAGCAGCAGGGCGGGTGGTGGTGGTGGTGGTGGTGGTACTGTACCTTGAGTATGGCGGGCACTTTGGGCAGCAGCGCCGCGTGGTGTGCGCAGAGCGCGGTGAGCGCGTGCAGCACGGCTCGCTGCGCGCGGCTGTCGGCGCGGGTGCAGCGCAGCAGCAGGGCGGGTGGTGGTGGTGGTGGTGGTGGTACTGTACCTTGAGTATGGCGGGCACTTTGGGCAGCAGCGCCGCGTGGTGTGCGCAGAGCGCGGTGAGCGCGTGCAGCACGGCTCGCTGCGCGCGGCTGTCGGCGCGGGTGCAGCGCAGCAGCAGGGCGGGTGGTGGTGGTGGTGGTGGTGGTACTGTACCTTGAGTATGGCGGGCACTTTGGGCAGCAGCGCCGCGTGGTGTGCGCAGAGCGCGGTGAGCGCGTGCAGCACGGCTCGCTGCGCGCGGCTGTCGGCGCGGGTGCAGCGCAGCAGCAGGGCGGGTGGTGGTGGTGGTGGTGGTGGTACTGTACCTTGAGTATGGCGGGCACTTTGGGCAGCAGCGCCGCGTGGTGTGCGCAGAGCGCGGTGAGCGCGTGCAGCACGGCTCGCTGCGCGCGGCTGTCGGCGCGGGTGCAGCGCAGCAGCAGGGCGGGTGGTGGTGGTGGTGGTGGTGGTACTGTACCTTGAGTATGGCGGGCACTTTGGGCAGCAGCGCCGCGTGGTGTGCGCAGAGCGCGGTGAGCGCGTGCAGCACGGCTCGCTGCGCGCGGCTGTCGGCGCGGGTGCAGCGCAGCAGCAGGGCGGGTGGTGGTGGTGGTGGTGGTGGTACTGTACCTTGAGTATGGCGGGCACTTTGGGCAGCAGCGCCGCGTGGTGTGCGCAGAGCGCGGTGAGCGCGTGCAGCACGGCTCGCTGCGCGCGGCTGTCGGCGCGGGTGCAGCGCAGCAGCAGGGCGGGTGGTGGTGGTGGTGGTGGTGGTACTGTACCTTGAGTATGGCGGGCACTTTGGGCAGCAGCGCCGCGTGGTGTGCGCAGAGCGCGGTGAGCGCGTGCAGCACGGCTCGCTGCGCGCGGCTGTCGGCGCGGGTGCAGCGCAGCAGCAGGGCGGGTGGTGGTGGTGGTGGTGGTGGTACTGTACCTTGAGTATGGCGGGCACTTTGGGCAGCAGCGCCGCGTGGTGTGCGCAGAGCGCGGTGAGCGCGTGCAGCACGGCTCGCTGCGCGCGGCTGTCGGCGCGGGTGCAGCGCAGCAGCAGGGCGGGTGGTGGTGGTGGTGGTGGTGGTACTGTACCTTGAGTATGGCGGGCACTTTGGGCAGCAGCGCCGCGTGGTGTGCGCAGAGCGCGGTGAGCGCGTGCAGCACGGCTCGCTGCGCGCGGCTGTCGGCGCGGGTGCAGCGCAGCAGCAGGGCGGGTGGTGGTGGTGGTGGTGGTGGTACTGTACCTTGAGTATGGCGGGCACTTTGGGCAGCAGCGCCGCGTGGTGTGCGCAGAGCGCGGTGAGCGCGTGCAGCACGGCTCGCTGCGCGCGGCTGTCGGCGCGGGTGCAGCGCAGCAGCAGGGCGGGTGGTGGTGGTGGTGGTGGTGGTACTGTACCTTGAGTATGGCGGGCACTTTGGGCAGCAGCGCCGCGTGGTGTGCGCAGAGCGCGGTGAGCGCGTGCAGCACGGCTCGCTGCGCGCGGCTGTCGGCGCGGGTGCAGCGCAGCAGCAGGGCGGGTGGTGGTGGTGGTGGTGGTGGTACTGTACCTTGAGTATGGCGGGCACTTTGGGCAGCAGCGCCGCGTGGTGTGCGCAGAGCGCGGTGAGCGCGTGCAGCACGGCTCGCTGCGCGCGGCTGTCGGCGCGGGTGCAGCGCAGCAGCAGGGCGGGTGGTGGTGGTGGTGGTGGTGGTACTGTACCTTGAGTATGGCGGGCACTTTGGGCAGCAGCGCCGCGTGGTGTGCGCAGAGCGCGGTGAGCGCGTGCAGCACGGCTCGCTGCGCGCGGCTGTCGGCGCGGGTGCAGCGCAGCAGCAGGGCGGGTGGTGGTGGTGGTGGTGGTGGTACTGTACCTTGAGTATGGCGGGCACTTTGGGCAGCAGCGCCGCGTGGTGTGCGCAGAGCGCGGTGAGCGCGTGCAGCACGGCTCGCTGCGCGCGGCTGTCGGCGCGGGTGCAGCGCAGCAGCAGGGCGGGTGGTGGTGGTGGTGGTGGTGGTACTGTACCTTGAGTATGGCGGGCACTTTGGGCAGCAGCGCCGCGTGGTGTGCGCAGAGCGCGGTGAGCGCGTGCAGCACGGCTCGCTGCGCGCGGCTGTCGGCGCGGGTGCAGCGCAGCAGCAGGGCGGGTGGTGGTGGTGGTGGTGGTGGTACTGTACCTTGAGTATGGCGGGCACTTTGGGCAGCAGCGCCGCGTGGTGTGCGCAGAGCGCGGTGAGCGCGTGCAGCACGGCTCGCTGCGCGCGGCTGTCGGCGCGGGTGCAGCGCAGCAGCAGGGCGGGTGGTGGTGGTGGTGGTGGTGGTACTGTACCTTGAGTATGGCGGGCACTTTGGGCAGCAGCGCCGCGTGGTGTGCGCAGAGCGCGGTGAGCGCGTGCAGCACGGCTCGCTGCGCGCGGCTGTCGGCGCGGGTGCAGCGCAGCAGCAGGGCGGGTGGTGGTGGTGGTGGTGGTGGTACTGTACCTTGAGTATGGCGGGCACTTTGGGCAGCAGCGCCGCGTGGTGTGCGCAGAGCGCGGTGAGCGCGTGCAGCACGGCTCGCTGCGCGCGGCTGTCGGCGCGGGTGCAGCGCAGCAGCAGGGCGGGTGGTGGTGGTGGTGGTGGTGGTACTGTACCTTGAGTATGGCGGGCACTTTGGGCAGCAGCGCCGCGTGGTGTGCGCAGAGCGCGGTGAGCGCGTGCAGCACGGCTCGCTGCGCGCGGCTGTCGGCGCGGGTGCAGCGCAGCAGCAGGGCGGGTGGTGGTGGTGGTGGTGGTGGTACTGTACCTTGAGTATGGCGGGCACTTTGGGCAGCAGCGCCGCGTGGTGTGCGCAGAGCGCGGTGAGCGCGTGCAGCACGGCTCGCTGCGCGCGGCTGTCGGCGCGGGTGCAGCGCAGCAGCAGGGCGGGTGGTGGTGGTGGTGGTGGTGGTACTGTACCTTGAGTATGGCGGGCACTTTGGGCAGCAGCGCCGCGTGGTGTGCGCAGAGCGCGGTGAGCGCGTGCAGCACGGCTCGCTGCGCGCGGCTGTCGGCGCGGGTGCAGCGCAGCAGCAGGGCGGGTGGTGGTGGTGGTGGTGGTGGTACTGTACCTTGAGTATGGCGGGCACTTTGGGCAGCAGCGCCGCGTGGTGTGCGCAGAGCGCGGTGAGCGCGTGCAGCACGGCTCGCTGCGCGCGGCTGTCGGCGCGGGTGCAGCGCAGCAGCAGGGCGGGTGGTGGTGGTGGTGGTGGTGGTACTGTACCTTGAGTATGGCGGGCACTTTGGGCAGCAGCGCCGCGTGGTGTGCGCAGAGCGCGGTGAGCGCGTGCAGCACGGCTCGCTGCGCGCGGCTGTCGGCGCGGGTGCAGCGCAGCAGCAGGGCGGGTGGTGGTGGTGGTGGTGGTGGTACTGTACCTTGAGTATGGCGGGCACTTTGGGCAGCAGCGCCGCGTGGTGTGCGCAGAGCGCGGTGAGCGCGTGCAGCACGGCTCGCTGCGCGCGGCTGTCGGCGCGGGTGCAGCGCAGCAGCAGGGCGGGTGGTGGTGGTGGTGGTGGTGGTACTGTACCTTGAGTATGGCGGGCACTTTGGGCAGCAGCGCCGCGTGGTGTGCGCAGAGCGCGGTGAGCGCGTGCAGCACGGCTCGCTGCGCGCGGCTGTCGGCGCGGGTGCAGCGCAGCAGCAGGGCGGGTGGTGGTGGTGGTGGTGGTGGTACTGTACCTTGAGTATGGCGGGCACTTTGGGCAGCAGCGCCGCGTGGTGTGCGCAGAGCGCGGTGAGCGCGTGCAGCACGGCTCGCTGCGCGCGGCTGTCGGCGCGGGTGCAGCGCAGCAGCAGGGCGGGTGGTGGTGGTGGTGGTGGTGGTACTGTACCTTGAGTATGGCGGGCACTTTGGGCAGCAGCGCCGCGTGGTGTGCGCAGAGCGCGGTGAGCGCGTGCAGCACGGCTCGCTGCGCGCGGCTGTCGGCGCGGGTGCAGCGCAGCAGCAGGGCGGGTGGTGGTGGTGGTGGTGGTGGTACTGTACCTTGAGTATGGCGGGCACTTTGGGCAGCAGCGCCGCGTGGTGTGCGCAGAGCGCGGTGAGCGCGTGCAGCACGGCTCGCTGCGCGCGGCTGTCGGCGCGGGTGCAGCGCAGCAGCAGGGCGGGTGGTGGTGGTGGTGGTGGTGGTACTGTACCTTGAGTATGGCGGGCACTTTGGGCAGCAGCGCCGCGTGGTGTGCGCAGAGCGCGGTGAGCGCGTGCAGCACGGCTCGCTGCGCGCGGCTGTCGGCGCGGGTGCAGCGCAGCAGCAGGGCGGGTGGTGGTGGTGGTGGTGGTGGTACTGTACCTTGAGTATGGCGGGCACTTTGGGCAGCAGCGCCGCGTGGTGTGCGCAGAGCGCGGTGAGCGCGTGCAGCACGGCTCGCTGCGCGCGGCTGTCGGCGCGGGTGCAGCGCAGCAGCAGGGCGGGTGGTGGTGGTGGTGGTGGTGGTACTGTACCTTGAGTATGGCGGGCACTTTGGGCAGCAGCGCCGCGTGGTGTGCGCAGAGCGCGGTGAGCGCGTGCAGCACGGCTCGCTGCGCGCGGCTGTCGGCGCGGGTGCAGCGCAGCAGCAGGGCGGGTGGTGGTGGTGGTGGTGGTGGTACTGTACCTTGAGTATGGCGGGCACTTTGGGCAGCAGCGCCGCGTGGTGTGCGCAGAGCGCGGTGAGCGCGTGCAGCACGGCTCGCTGCGCGCGGCTGTCGGCGCGGGTGCAGCGCAGCAGCAGGGCGGGTGGTGGTGGTGGTGGTGGTGGTACTGTACCTTGAGTATGGCGGGCACTTTGGGCAGCAGCGCCGCGTGGTGTGCGCAGAGCGCGGTGAGCGCGTGCAGCACGGCTCGCTGCGCGCGGCTGTCGGCGCGGGTGCAGCGCAGCAGCAGGGCGGGTGGTGGTGGTGGTGGTGGTGGTACTGTACCTTGAGTATGGCGGGCACTTTGGGCAGCAGCGCCGCGTGGTGTGCGCAGAGCGCGGTGAGCGCGTGCAGCACGGCTCGCTGCGCGCGGCTGTCGGCGCGGGTGCAGCGCAGCAGCAGGGCGGGTGGTGGTGGTGGTGGTGGTGGTACTGTACCTTGAGTATGGCGGGCACTTTGGGCAGCAGCGCCGCGTGGTGTGCGCAGAGCGCGGTGAGCGCGTGCAGCACGGCTCGCTGCGCGCGGCTGTCGGCGCGGGTGCAGCGCAGCAGCAGGGCGGGTGGTGGTGGTGGTGGTGGTGGTACTGTACCTTGAGTATGGCGGGCACTTTGGGCAGCAGCGCCGCGTGGTGTGCGCAGAGCGCGGTGAGCGCGTGCAGCACGGCTCGCTGCGCGCGGCTGTCGGCGCGGGTGCAGCGCAGCAGCAGGGCGGGTGGTGGTGGTGGTGGTGGTGGTACTGTACCTTGAGTATGGCGGGCACTTTGGGCAGCAGCGCCGCGTGGTGTGCGCAGAGCGCGGTGAGCGCGTGCAGCACGGCTCGCTGCGCGCGGCTGTCGGCGCGGGTGCAGCGCAGCAGCAGGGCGGGTGGTGGTGGTGGTGGTGGTGGTACTGTACCTTGAGTATGGCGGGCACTTTGGGCAGCAGCGCCGCGTGGTGTGCGCAGAGCGCGGTGAGCGCGTGCAGCACGGCTCGCTGCGCGCGGCTGTCGGCGCGGGTGCAGCGCAGCAGCAGGGCGGGTGGTGGTGGTGGTGGTGGTGGTACTGTACCTTGAGTATGGCGGGCACTTTGGGCAGCAGCGCCGCGTGGTGTGCGCAGAGCGCGGTGAGCGCGTGCAGCACGGCTCGCTGCGCGCGGCTGTCGGCGCGGGTGCAGCGCAGCAGCAGGGCGGGTGGTGGTGGTGGTGGTGGTGGTACTGTACCTTGAGTATGGCGGGCACTTTGGGCAGCAGCGCCGCGTGGTGTGCGCAGAGCGCGGTGAGCGCGTGCAGCACGGCTCGCTGCGCGCGGCTGTCGGCGCGGGTGCAGCGCAGCAGCAGGGCGGGTGGTGGTGGTGGTGGTGGTGGTACTGTACCTTGAGTATGGCGGGCACTTTGGGCAGCAGCGCCGCGTGGTGTGCGCAGAGCGCGGTGAGCGCGTGCAGCACGGCTCGCTGCGCGCGGCTGTCGGCGCGGGTGCAGCGCAGCAGCAGGGCGCGGTGGCGGCGCACGTCCGCCGCCAGGCTGCCGGCGCGCACCAACACCTCCAGCATCACCAGCGGCGCCTTCGACTTCACCTCCAACCTACAGACACACACACGTTTTATGAAAACCTATCATTTTTTGTTTCAGAAACATATCATTTATTTCCGAAACATATCATTTGTTTCAGAAAAATATAATATTGTTTCAGAAACATATCATTTTGTTTCAAAAACATAACATTATGTTTTAGAAACATATCGTATTGTTTCAGAAACATATCATATTGTATCAGAAACATATCATTTTGTTTCAGAAACATATCATTTGTTTCAGAAACATATCATATTGTTTCAGAAACATATCATATTGTTTCAGAAACATATCATATTGTTTCAGAAACATATTTGATTCACCAGCTATTCCCTCTTCCCCATCGACCGCCAACAGGTGTAAACGTGCACACAACCCGTATTTCTTTATTTATAGATAAATTAATTCTAAAGTCAACTAAATTAAATCACACATAAAAATAGGAGTGCATAAACTGGAGGTGCTTTGTTTTATCAAACGTTGCATCAAAACGGACCTCTTCGCGACTTCTATTCTTGTGTAGAACGATACATACCCGTTGTGTAGAACGATATATGTCTGTTATGTAAATAAAATAAGTAACTAAATATGTACAACATTACCTATGTAAAATAGCGCGTAAGTCGAATAGTTCAAGAATTTTTGTTCCTTAATAAAACTTGTCCCTTCCATGAATAATGTTGAAAATAAAAGATTATTTAGTTTATTGTTTTCTTATAGGATTCCAATTAGATAATAAGAATACATACAATAGTGTGTAGTAAATAGAATATATAAATATAGTTTGTGAAATAAATGTATAGTAGTAGATTAAATAAAGCACTACTTGCGACCCCCCGCTCACGTAATATAGTCAGTCATCAAGTAACCGGCGTGGGGGAAACAAGTACGAAAAATACAACAAATGAAGCCTTCTTATTTCTTCCTGCGTTCAGACGTCGCCAATCCCAGCGGGTAATGTGCAGTCGTGCACATTATATGGTCCTTCGAGCCGGATTCAAGCCTCGTCTTTCAAGAAATATCAAGACCTCAAGATCATAGAAAATTTCGTAGAAAATGCCGGTTACAAGATCAACGTCGGGTCGTTCCTGCGCGCCTGTGTCCCGTGACCAGGGGGAACCTTCCTCCACCGCCGAGCCGTCCGGGACAACAGGCCCAGCCGCCACGCAGGCAACAACCGCGTCCGCCACCGCCACGTCGGAGACTACCGCCACGACTGCGACAACCCCCACGTCCGAGACTACTGCCACGTCCGCCACCGCCACGGCTACGGAAACCGAAGCACGCCGTCAAAAACAGTCTCTAGGGTCGTCAAAAACGAAACGGGCCAACGAGGAAGTAATCAAACTCCAGCTGAAGCTCGCCACGGCGCGCATCGCAACTATTGAAGCGGAACACGAAGAGGACGACGACGACAGTGACGCCGAAACAACATCGTCGGGACAAGATACGAAAAGAAAAGTGGGGGACTGGCTGAACGATTCTCAGCGGCACGTGCTTGCGCTTACTGACAAGCCTCACGTGACCGCTGAGGAAGCGCCGACACTTCAGCCAGAGGAACGGGTCGTCTCACCCCCCCCCCCCCCCCCCCCATACGGAACAGAAAATTGTCTGACTTGCTAGTATTGACCAACCCTAACACGCTTGCTTATAACCTAATCAGAACATTGTAAAACTGTATCATACGTAGTACAATTACGATGAATATACCGGTAAAAAATAGAATGCTAAAGCCGTGGATGACTGTTGGATTACTGCGATGTATTTTCAATAGGAATAGTATTCAAAAAGAAAGAAAGAAAGAAAGAAAGAAACGTGTTTATTTTGTTCTCACCTTTTGAGCGGTACAAAAGAACATGTTATAAATAAAATAAAAAAGGAAAAATACAAAATATAACAATAACAATTTTTTAATATACTGTTTTGTGAGAACAAAAAAGGACCATAGCTCAGCATATGCCACATCATAGCAATAAATGACGCAGCGCTGGTATTCTGCTAGGCCCTTGAGCGACTACACGGGTATCGGACAGCTAGGTATCCTTAGATACATACAATAAATATAATAAATATAAAAAGTAGATACAAAACAGAATTATGCTAAAAGTCTTAGCCATAAGATTTATAAAAAAAAAGAAAAGCTGACAAATATAAGTTAATATGACTTATGACATTGACAATTTGACAGCTGACGTAAAATAAGCGCGGGGTTCTCACTTAGAGTAATAATTATGACATAGAGAAAGCTATAAAATTGCAACTGAACTCAATATATTTATTTCACTTCGACTTATGGACCCACTTACTATGAAAGAAAAGGACATATAAATAAAATCATTTCGAAATTACGTAGGTTGGCGCACACTGTAATTCGGACCAGTGATGTTAAGCTATTTATTAAACGTCGATAAAATTTATCGATGACAGACATCGATAATATAAAATATGTATCCTTATTTTTAAGTTAGTTCTTATGCCTTTGGTATGGGACGCAACCTGTGTTGATACCCTTGCGCCATCACATCTTTCAAGCTCAGCTGGCTGCGCTGGCGCTGCTGCTGCTGCTGCAGAGACTCTCAAGCGGCGCAAATATAGTAACCTTTCTGGTAACTATATTTTTGAGCCGTTTGGGGTCGAAACGCTCGGGTCGTGGGGTCCGAGTGCTCGTCTCCTTTATAAAGAACTTTCAAGGAGACTAGTCGACAATTCGCGTGACCAGAGGACTGGTTTGTTTCTAGGGGAGCGTATAAGCATTGCCATTCAACGTGGTAATTCTGCCAGCCTTCTGGGCACGTTACCCGACGACAGTGATGCCGATGAATACTTTGACGCATAGCCGCGCCGCAGTTTTTTTAGTTTTAGTTTACATATATATTAATTTTATGTAATTTATGTAAATAGTGTAAGTATATAGTTAGTTCATAATGTAGGTACTTATACAATTTAATTTGGATCGATACACAAAAGCAGGGTAAAAACGGATGGGTATAGACCTAACCTCGAATTTATCCGTACCATGGAAAAGGTATGTAAATAAAACTAGGTATATTTTTACATGATTCAAGATGCGAAAATACAAGGATGAAAATAGGATTGAAAAACTGGGAGAAGAGAAAATTTATACATACCGTCACGCCTGTATTGCCGAAGGATTAGGCAGAGATTAATGTGCACCCACAGTTAGCCAGTAAATGTTTTAGGTCTCACTTCGAGGCGAGCCCGTTACCATTTACCGGGCACAAAATTCAGACTCCGAGATACTACTGAGAATTCTGTAGAAAAACCTACACACTTCGACCTAGGTATCGAACCCAGGACGTCTAGTGTAACAGTCGCACTTCAGACCACAGGACAAATCAGGCAAATAGGTATAAAAAGATAGGTAAAGAAATGTATAATTTCTTTATCTATCTTATAAAAAAAAAAAAGCCACCAGTTTCAAATTCCAATTAATTTATTTTGTAAGCATGTTCTTTCACAATCTTTATTCTCCCAATGATGTTTGTAGGCCTCCTCCGTTGCACGCCATTCTTCTTGGAGTTTTTTTTTGTTAGCTTAGGTTAGATAAATAATTTGTTTATAAATACAGTATCCATTTATGTTCTGCCTACAAGCACACAACATTATATCAATAATGCTAGTAAAGGTCGTTGGGAGTCGTTGGGTCGTTGGTTGAAGGCGGTATATAATCGGTCTTTGTGGAAGTCTATGCCTTTTTAGCAGTGGACTTTTTTAGCTGATATGATGATTATCATACCATTTCACCTGTTCTATCTATAATAAATAGGTAATGCAGGAATATTATCTTCCCTAAGTTGTCTCCATATAGTTTGTTTTTGCAAATGTGACTATGAGTAATTGGACTCCCGTTTTTTCTAGCTATGCGATTTACCTATTAAGGTAATTCTTTTCATGTTGCCTTTAGGAATTCTTTAAAGTAAAATTATCGACAATAATATTCACGTCACTACAATAACCTCAATGCATTTTCCGAATATTCCCTAAAACGTATTTCTACGTTGATTTTCGCTAGAAAGTGATTCAGCAACATTTGTTACGTATTAATATTCGGTTCATAACTTATATTCAGCAAACAATATAGGAAAAATTACCGGTGGAAGGTCAATAGTTCCTGCGTATTTTGTTTGCTTGTTTAATGGGATTTTCAGCTCTCAACCGCACAACACATTATGCCACAGGATCTCAACAGTGACTATTTTGAATAATACAAATACTTTTTATAAATCCATAATAGTATTATTACCACAATATCATAAAACACATACGAGATGACAACTAAAACGTAAACAATGAATATGCGATCAAGTCAAATATTTTCAAATGAATGAACGGACAATTGTTGCCAGTTAAGTCAGATTTGAAAAGTTACAGTGTTTTGCATAAAAAATAACAGTACCTATGGTACAAAATTACAGTAACTAAAAATAATTATTTTAATACAAGGAATTTTAATGAGATTGTCATCAATGAGGTGTAAATATACTACATAATATAAATGTAGTGATTGTCATAACCTGTAATGATAGTTTAAATTTTAAATAAATAAATAACCGTTGCGCTACGCTTATACAATGTGTACCTACTATATGTGTTGGTTTGGCAAATATTCTAAATTGCCTATTTTCCAAGTGAAATAGTAATTATTTTAGTTTTTTAACTTTCGTTATATTTGACTCATTTTGGTGGCTCGTGCTCGCTCATGTAACAGGATGCAAGATTTATAGTTTATTATAATGGTGGGTTATCGAACAAAACATAGATACTAGTACTTCAGAAGTTCGGAAATAAAGAAATGGCGCTAACAGTAAAATATTCACTTTCCATTCGTCCAGTAGTTGCTATATGGGAACTTCGTAGTAAGATATTTGAATTACGATGAAGTCGAAGTCATCTCTATTTTTAAATAAATTCGAATACATTTTGTTATTTGTCGGATACATTTTATTATTTTGTTCAGTCGTATCATTTTATTTTTCTAAAAAATGAAAAATATGCAGCTATTCGACAATATCTAGGTAATCATTAGTTTTTTACTGTATTTTTGTATAACCTACAGTATACAATACCTAAATTCTGCAATACAGTAAATTTACTGTAATTACAATGCACCTGGCAACACTGAAATGGGCAGACTTTGGGGTAATACAACCAAATTTAGTCGTATTATTTTTTTCAATTGTCAGTTGGTTATATTTAAATATAACCAACTGACAATTGATTTAGTGACATGCCAATAAAAGTAAAACAAAAAGTGAATAGTTTGTATCATTCTTACATCCTTTTCATGACATAAGATAGAACAAGACCAAAGACAGTTTCAGGTTCATTTTTCTATCTAGATTCTGTGCTTGTCTTACTTCAATGGGTTCTCACCAGTTCAAAATTCAAACAATGCATTTCTAGGAATTGTGTGTGAGAGAATTCATTATGTTTTAATATTTTGAGTTTATTTTGTGACTATACTGTTATTAATTATAGTTTGTGTGCTGTGTTAATATGTTTGAATGAAATAAACTTGTGCCGTGATACTATTTGTGTGCTATAAAGTTTGAGTTGAATTGATTTTGTATTTTTGTGATTTTTATTTCATTTTGGGACGCGACATACCTACCTATTTATTTGTAAAAGCTATAGAAACGAACAGACACAAAATCGACCGCTAGAATGACAACCGCCTGGCTTTTAAGTGCATATCAATGGTAAGTTTATTTCTCTTGTTTTTGTATAGTTAGTAGATGTTCTTTATAACGTTTATTAAAGCAAGCAACTGATTTTAGGGCACGGAGTGGTGGCGGCAAGTCATTCCAACATCTAGTGGCAGCAAATTTAAAACTGCCACGAAAAGCAGCGGTTCGATGTCTAGGAGTGATAAGAAGATATGAAGAAGCCCTAGTTTTATGTTTATTATGGTCACTGGACCATGTAAGCTTTTTGTAGAGGTATTCTGGCCTTTCAGATAGAATGACACCAAAGAGAAGGGTGGCCAGATGCAGTTTTTTTCGCACTGTCATTTTCATCATGTTCGCCTGATTAAGAAAGGAAGTTATATGTGAACGTGGTGGTACATGAAAACAATAACGTGCGCTTGCATTTTGAACCAGTTGCAAAAGCCGCTCGGTTCTACTGAGCAAACAGCTCCCATACACTGTGTCAGCATAGTTGAGCTTTGACAGTATAAGGGACTCACACAGCATGATGCGCATATCTACATTAATGTATGGTCGAACTTGATACAGCAGCCTGAGCCGGTAAAAACAATTGCGTACAGCTTCATTTATGTGGGTTTCAAACTGAAGTAAGCCATCCATGACTACTCCAAGGTTACGCACCTCCTGAACCTGCACTATCGGACCCCCATCAATTTTTACTATAGGGTTAGTATTTTGAATTTTTTTTATTATGTCTCTAGAGCCTAAGATTAAGCATTTGGATTTTTTTGGG
Source organism: Acronicta leporina (assembly GCA_947256265.1). Lineage (NCBI taxonomy): Eukaryota > Metazoa > Arthropoda > Insecta > Lepidoptera > Noctuidae > Acronicta > Acronicta leporina. Next base: position 14,570,167 of record OX366525.1, on the reverse strand, counting down.
TTAAGCACAAGAGAGTTTTTCTTTGCCCATTCTGAAACTCTGTCCAAATCCTCATTTATGCAATTTACAGATGCTGGACAGCTCTGTGGGTGACAGGATATATACAGCTGTAGATCGTCTGCATATAAATGAAACCTACTATTAATTATGGAACTGGCTATGTCTGCAGTGTAAATAATAAAGAGTAGCGGACCAAGAATCGAACCCTGTGGGACACCCCTTACCACTGGACTCAGTGAAGATACATCACAACCACCATCTTTGTCAGTTGGTAGACGAACAAATTGATAACGGTTGCTCATGTAGCTGTCAAACCAACGCAGGGCCACTGAGTCACAGCCATAATAGGCAAGCTTTGAAAGTAGTAGGGGGGGACTTATTGAATCAAAAGCGCGCGAGAAATCGAGTAAAGTGAGTAATGTCCCCTGCCCCTGATCCCTGGCCTGCAGAATATTATCAACTACATCAATCAAGGCTGTGGCAGTGCTATGACCCACCCGAAATCCGGACTGCTGTACGGGTAAAATGTGATGGTCCTCTAAATACTTCCTAAATTGATTGCTAACAACTCTTTCCAATATTTTGGATAAACAGGGCAGCAGACTAATTGGCCTAAGATCTTCAACACCGCAAGGATTTACCTTTTTAGGGATAGGTCTGACTATGGCTATCTTCCACAGGTCAGGGAATGTAGAGGAGGTCAGCGATTTATTGATAATCCCAGTAATGGCAGTAAGGGTGTGTGGGAGTGTCATAAGAAGCATGTCAAGCGAGATATTATCAACCCCTAGAGCGTTAGACTTGAGACCTTGGATGATCCTCAGAACCACTGCCTCATTTGTTGGTTGGAGATGAAAACAGCCGGGACCAAATCTATTGTATTCAAAAAAGGTCAATTCGGAGATGGTAACCCTACCACTGCCAGGTACCTCTAGAAAATATTTGTTAAGTAATATTATCAGGGTCACTGCAAGAAGTAGGTAATTCATTGCCTTTACTATTCTTATAAGTAATAACAGATTTGATGTTACTCCATAACTTTTTTGGGTCCCTGATTCCCATGTTTATGCTAGATTTAAAATAAGCTCGTTTCTCACTGTCAATTGCAGCTCTTACTATATATTTAAGGTTTTTATATGAATCACAGTAAGAATCTGTCCGGTCTGATTTAAACCGCTGGTGGTATTTGTCCCGAAGCTTGACCATATCCTCAACAGTGCCAGTAATCCAGGGACACTTTTTTTCTTTAATTAGAACTTTCTTAATAGGGGCATGAAGATCAAATAATGCCAACATATATGAGTTAAATGTATCCACCATACTATTGACATTATTCAGACTAGTGATATGGTTCCAGTCAATTTTACTAAGATCTTTATTAAATAAATCCAACAAGATGTCCTTCAGTGGCCTGTAACTAATCCAACGGGGAGCAAGTTTCTCAATCTTAAAATTAAATTCAACTGCAATCATTGCATGATGACCAAGCTCGGGTATGTGTAACACAGAGGTACCACACACCCGGGCATCAGTGCATACTATATCAATGAGAGTCTCACTGTGATCTGTAAAATGGGTTGGTTCAGTTATAACATTGTTAAGACTGGAACAGTGAAGAAAGTTATTGAGAAGCTTGGTTTTATTATCATCAGTGTCTAGGACATTAATGTTAAAGTCACCAAGTAAAATGATTTTATCAGCATGTGCCAAAGAGGAGACAGTATCGGTGACCGCATCCAGAAAAGTGTTAACATCATCAAAAGAAGCTAAGACTTGACCCGTTCAATGAGGTACTAAGGATCACCTAAAGACGGTATCGCAGTTACTGCAATTCCATTATTAAAAAACAGAAGCGAATACATGACAGAGCCCAATTATCTAGCGTTCACAAAAACCCTAGGAAAACGTGGGATATAATTAACAATATTACACAACGCAAATCTAGGAAAACAAATAATACAGAATTACTGGAACTATCTACTGCCCCGCAGGACTCAGTTAATGAGGTAAATACCTACTTCTCTAATATAGGCAAGCTTCTTGCAGATAACATTATATCCCAAATAGGTAATAACATCAACGCTAATACATCATCTTCATCATGGACACGCCCCCCAGTTTCAACTTTTGTATTACTCGATACAGACGATAGTGAAGTACGTACCACTCTTATGAGTTTAAAATCAGACAGTGCCCCAGGTTGGGACAAAATACATGTTAACTTTCTGAAAGTTGCCCATGAGGTAGTTCTCCCTGTTATAACCTATTTAATAAATCTATGTTTTGAACAGGGAATCTACCCGGATGAAAATAGCTCTAATAACTCCTGTGCACAAGTGCGGGGACAAAACAAACCCGTCAAACTATAGGCCTATATCAGTCCTACCGTCCATCTCAAAAAATTTTAATTACTTATAAACATCTTAGCAAATATACAATTTTGTCACCATGTCAGTTTGGTTTTAGGCAAGGAATGTCTACGGAGGATGCGGTCCTGTCTTTAAAGTCTACCTTAGCAGACAAAGTGGATGAGGGTAGCCAATGTCTAGCGGTCTTCCTCGACCTTAAAAAGGCATTTGACACCATATCTGTCCCCATACTTTTGCACATTTTTTATCGGTATTAGGGGACTCACACTTGACCTTTTCAAATCTTACCTGAACAAACGCAAACAAATGGTAAAAATAGGGGATTATATTAGTGCTGAAGAAACAGTCACGTTCGGTGTTGGTCAGGGGAGCGTCCTTGGACCTACATTGTTTCTCATTTACATTATCAACCTCTGTAACATGAAGATTGACGGGGGCCACATATATTCATATGCAGACGACACTGCCATAGACTTCAGTGGCAGCACTTGGTCCAATGTTGCAATACCGGCTGAAAGCGGTCTGACAAAGATCGCAAAATGGTTAAGCCAGAACCTCCTCACACTCAACGCTTCTAAATCAAACTATATCTGTTTCATTAAATACAACAACACACAACCTTCCTCTGAATTTCAATTAAAGATCCACAATTGTAGTAATGCTCCAATCACCGACTGCTCGTGTACAAAAATTCACAGACACTAAATACTTGGGTGTGTTAGTCGACCAACGATTATCCTGGCATGGCATATGCATACAGAACTTATTATGACTAGAATTAGAAAAATGATATGGACCTTTAAAACATTGTGACACGTAGCTTCAAAGAATCTTCTTATGTCTATGTAAGCCTAGCGCAATCCATTCTCACGTACTGTTTGCCATGTTGGGAAGGGACCACAAAAATAAAATTTCTAGATTAAAGAGGGCTCAGAGATCTCTGCTCAAAGTTACTTAAACCCTATAGATTCCCTACTGAGAGCCATTACTCAACATCTGACCTTCTTACTGCAAGAAAACTTAACGTGCTTCAACTCATTCTAAAAAAACATGTACATCACTTCCGTATGATCCGACAAAATCAAGAAATAGAAGGAATTATTCAGTTGCTCCAATTATCAGAGTAAGATCAGCTTTCGCTAAAAGGCAGTATGAGAGTCACTCTTCCCATTTATACAACTTCCTTAATAAAGAGCTACGTATATACCCTTTGAAATTTAATGACTGCTAAAAAGTCTCGACTTTATGGCTTAAGACCAAAAGTTGTCGAAGTCGAGAATATGGTATCTACGCTTCCTTAATCCAGCAGCTATTCAGACAGTATCATACTCGTAAGTGGAGGAAGCTTTAATCGACTTCTTCCGAACCCTAGACAATATCGTAGGGCTAACATTATGCTACTATTATTCGTAACAATACTATCGAACTAATAAGTAGATACCCACAATTTAATATGTATCAACACACACACACACCAACACTCATTTACATACGCGCCATTTACCTATGTATTATTTTATAATTCACCTTTACTTAAAACTGTAACATTCTTAAACTTTAACGTAAACCAATTCTTATGTTCAATTAACTTGCTTGTTCAATTGCATAACTATAGATATAACTGTCTGGAAGAGCGGAGTCTCCTAACACAAGCAATTCCTTGCTTAAAAGGTGATCTCCATTTACTGTACTTAACGTATTTATTATGTAATTGAAATTTTTATTTTTTTAAATTTATATCTTATTTGAAATAATTACTCACCTCTCAGCCTCGTGCAGAATCTCGGTGATGGCCTTGTTGGAGTTGACGTCTCCGGCATCGGAGCGTTGCTTCAGATACGAATAGAACAGATCCATGCGCTGCTTCTCGTTCTTCTCACTGTCCTCCGATACAGTCATGCATTTCGCGCCCTCCGTCAAATCTGAACGGAAAATAAAGTATTAAGCGACTCACACTCGGTTCCACATTCTCCATAAACGGAAAAGAGGGCACAAGCCCAGCACCCTGGTTTGTAGGGGGCGCAATAATTATAATAAAATCGCTTACTTTTCTACTTTGGTTTTTACGCTCGGAGTTTGGAATTTGTGCCCGGTTAATGGCAATAGGCTTGCCTCCTGTTACATGGGACCTAAACATACCGGCGAACTGTGGGTGTACATTAGTACGCCTCTGCCTAACCCTTCGGGGAAAGCAGGCGTGATGGTATGTATGTATGTACTTTTCTACTTTCTAAAAAGGGAAACTGTTATACCCATGTGGCCTAATACATACAGCTTGCTGCTCCTGCTTACATACAGTGCATCTTAAGATCTTTTGGTATGACCCTATCTATGACGGCTCATAAATTCTCGCTCACTGTCGAGCTAGGTTAAAGGATAGTCAGTACATTTGAACAGCACAAAACAGTCTATGTTAGCAATTACCGAACTGGTTTAAGGGGCCGTCCTAAAAATTGACGCATTTTAGTGAATTTTGTTGACCGATTGTGAGGAATCTACAAAGAATTTATATAAAGTTATTAATTATTTGAAAAGAACTGTTCTTAAACCTGGCACAAGCGGAAATGGATTTTTCAATTTACTTCTATAATAATCGTAAATCCCTTTTATTGACAACTCCTTTTCCCAAAAAACGCGTTTCGAGTGAAGTTTGATGATCGGTTTACAAGAAAATATTAGTATTACTGAATATTAAAAAATACTATAAAACCCAGCATATGCTCTACTTGGCACTAGCGGAAGCACTTTTTTCAATTTTCATACAAAATATAACAGGAAAAAAATATTTACGTAACGTAATTTTTCGTGAAACTTGCAGACAAATATGTATTTTTTTCTATTTTTTAGAAAGACATTTTGATTATTTTTTAAATTACTTAATAATCTTCAGTTATCCCTCTAATAGGATCAAAAATTATTTTTTCAAAAAAAATATATTTTGATTTAGTAAATCAAAGATGAAAAGACCTATAATTGTGCTATAATATCGAGCGCGCAAAGCCGCTCGCGCCAGTCACGATTGGGCCTTCCCAGCGAGAGGACGTATCGCTTTGTGTCACAGGCGTGCGCTTGTTCGACGTAAATATTTTCCCAAATTATACTGCGATTAACACAACTTGATACGTTGATTATTTTATAACTTCTTATTTCTAGAAAAGCCCTATATTATAATATGGTCTGGTATTTTTTGTAGGAAGTATGGGTTGTACAAGTTTCTCATTGTGCAGATTACGAAAACATCCTATAGCCTGATTGTACTTGGGATGTAGTTCCTTTGGAAACGTACAGTACAGTAGTTCCCAATCTTTTTGGCTGGGCAGAGGTTGTTGCACCCGCCTTCGTGCGCATGGTACAGTCAAGTGGAAAATTACTAATGCAAATATCCTATTTAGTATTAGATCAGTAAGTAGATAGATTTTTATTTTATACATTGGCATAACATAATATACATAAAAAAAAATATTTATTAATAAAAGCAGGCGTAGTAAATTCTCAGTAGGAGCACGGAATTTGAAATTTGTGCCCGGATAATGGCAACAGGCACGCCCCCTATTACATGGGACCTTAACATATCGGCGAACTGTGGGTGTACATGAGTGTACGCCTCTGCCTAACCCTTCGGGGAATACAGGCGTGATGGTATGTTATGTTCGAGGTACTTACGACTGCGACTGCGTGTGATTGCGACATTAAGTATAATACCTATAGCTCTCAAGAGTCGGCCACCGAATTTCTAATACAAACGTAATACCAAGTTATATCGTAAGTAAAACATAATTTATTGGATTACGATTTATTATGGTATTATGTTTTTGCCGGCAATTCAAGCAAAATTTAGACAGCGCAATGCTTGGTAATTTAGTAGCTATTATAACACTTTATATTTTACTAGCTTCTGCCCGCGACTTCGTCCGTGTAGAGGAGATATAGGAGATATATGAAGATATATAGCCTATAGCCTTTCTCAATAAATGGGCTATCGAACAATGAAAGAATTTTTCAAATCGAACCAGTAGTTCCTGAGATTAGCGCGTTCAAGTAAACAAACAAACAAACTCTTCAGCTTTATATATTAGTAATAGATATAGATTTAAAATATGCCATTAAATGATATACATTACAAACAAAATTATACAATCATAGCACCTATTACAAAGCTCTATGTTCATTAGTCAAAAGCAACCTCATCTTACAATAAATTATTTATAAGCAAAGGTTTTAATACATTCAAAGGTATGAAAATTGTAGCTATCGCCGTGATTACTACTGTAGTACAAAATTAATGCCTTATGTTGGTCCTTCATTAGGCACATTCTACGTGCATGGTAAATTATGAAAAACAAATACCAGTTCTTCAGACATCTCATCTCACACTTTTCACGATGAAGTGGAGCAAAGTTAAACTACATACCACAATTAGCACAGATGTACATACAACCGAGCGGTTTCAGTCGTGACCAAAATGTGTTTTGATAAACATTTAACAAAATATTACGATTTTGAAGTGCTTAGAAAAAGATAAAACTATCAACCCTTCAAAGTAAAAGTTTGAAAATTCAAAATCCCTGAAACATTTTTTATGATGAGTAGCTACATATATCATTTTCAAATACCTACCTTTAAAAACTATTCGCCCATACTAATAAGTACATTAACCTTCAGGCTTCAACCCCCGTTTCCTACCCTTAAAATGTAAAAATCCATAAATCATTAAACTCGTCACTAGGTATTTATTAGTAATGAGTAGCTACAAAAATTACAATTTTCACCCCAATTTCCGCCTTCAAAGTTTTATGTTTTGATGTTTATTGTATATTGTATGTATAAAAATATACTATATTAAAAACAAAATTGAAAATACAAAAAGAAACTAACGAGAATAAAACTAGAAAATTAATTTAATAATGAAAGGATCAACATTGTTTATAGGCTCGTACGCTCGATCTGCAGCCATGTGTGCGTGAAAAGCGCACACAAACATAGAATTTACCTAAACTCGATCGAGTGAATTTTTAGGACGGCCTCTTAATTTGAACATTCTATTTTCAAAATTTGTTTCTGTATTTTCCAATAGAAAAATAAACCAAGTGAAAATGTAATGAGAATAGTAATTTTGACTTCTACATCTTGATGCAAATTATTTGAAAACATGTGTGTGTGTATGTGTGTGTGTGTACCTTGCATGCGCGCGCGCACGGCTGCCTCGCTGACGTCGACTGTCCAGCAGTCGTCATCATCATCGTCTGCCGATTTGTCCTTTTCTTTCTCCTTCTTGCTGCTCTTGGGGTTGGGCGTTGTGGGAGTCACAGGAGCTTCACCCTCCTATAGGCCATTTTAATAATACAACCATTATGTTCTGCTCTTCGCCAAGATACATCCAAGGGAAAAAAATGCATTGAAATAGGTCAAGTTAATACAAAATTGTAAGGGATTGAAACTATAGTAGGAAATATCATCAAAGTAAAGGCAAAAACCAACTACGTTTTTTTAGTGCAGTGTTTCTAAATTTGTCAAAGTATCATTCACAATGTATGGATGCATTTTTATTGTTTAATAAGTCGACCCAATGTCACAGGGCTTTACTGTTGGCCAAGCCATAAAATGAAGTAAAAAATCACTATAATTCGAGTGTATAGTATAGACAATAGATTTATCGTAAATGGTTAGTACTCACGTTCTTGGGTTCGTCGTGCGCGTCGTGGTTGCCGTTGGCGGCGCCGGGGCCCGAGCGCTTGGAGCGCTTGCCGCGCCCGCCCTCCGCCAGCGACGAGCCCTGCCAGTGAAGGCATTTACATCAACTCCAACAACAACCACAACAACAACAACAACAACAACATCCGATATGTACAACTCTAAAACGTATTTAAGGCTCCGGCGGACTTACAATTGCCTACAAACACGTAATACAAAAATAAATCGTAATCCAAACAATATTATTAAATTGTTTGATTGACAAACCATTTTTTGGTCAACATTTTGGTACCATACTATTTCTTCTACTACTACTACACCAGAAATAAACGACCGGAAAATCGTTCTAAACTTGCTTAAGTTATCAAGAATTGCATTAGCTTACATTTATTTTCAGTGAAGTATTTTGGACGAAATGGTCTAGCAGGAACCTAGATTAACGGAATAACAACAGCCTTTGAATAAATTGTGTTTGAATTACGATTTATTTTGGTATTACGTTTGTGTTGGAAATTCGTTCGCCGCCGGACTCTTAAGTGGCGTACTTCATTATGGGCAATATGTGTTCAGATTCAGAGCCGATTCTAAGCGTAACTCTTGCTTCCATATTATTTATTTTATTATTGTTTATGTCGGCAAGCGTGCAGATGAGCTAACTGATGGTAAGTAGTCAGCGCCGCTCAAGGACAACGCAGCGGTTGAGAGGCTGGAACTGGCTCTTACGTTACTTAACTAAATGGCATTGAGCAATTATATTCTAAAAAGTCGTGATACCCTAGTGATATGACCATTGGACTGCCAAGTCAAAGGTCTCGAGTTCTAATCAAAGGCACGCACCTCTGACTTTTCGAAGTTATGTGCGTATATAGCTAGTTAATTATCACACGCTTATACAGTGAAGAAAAACAACGTTAGGAAACCTGCACGTCTGAGAGATTTTCTCGACGGCGTGTGAAGTCTGCCAACCAGTATTAGGCTAGCGTGGTGGACTATAGCCTAATGCCTCTCATTGTGAGAGGACCCGTGCCCAGCAGTAGGTCTTATAATGGGTTGATTATGTATGTTATGTAATTATAACCTAACCGGTCTCCACATGGACTATATATTAAAGTTTTATTGATTTTCGACATATGAAAACATAAGCGAACCATGCTTAGATTTTTGTATTAACATATTTCTTGAACTGTCGGAAACACGCGTGTGTGTGCCCACAATGAAGGAGGCCATTTAAAATAGTTTTAAATGTATTTACTTTCATCGGATGCAGTAAACATAAGACATACAAAATTTCAACCCTAATTAAGAGGTGAAATAAGTTCTGTCTCACGAATGTGTTAGGGGAAGTTGTTAAGGGGCTTGTCCAGCAGAGTGTGTACCTGCTGGTATACCTGCATGCTGGGGTCGAGCGCAGGAGGGTTCTTGAGGATGAAGGTGTTGAGCTTGTGGTTGAAGTCCAGCGTGCCGTGGTAGCCGCAGGCCTTGCAGCCCTGCGAGATGGTGTTGCGCTTGGTGGACACGATCAGCTCCGTCTCCGGGTTGTCGCACTCCGGGCACAGCACGAACTTGCGGATGAACCTGCACCACATACGGGAATCATCACTTTTACTTTTGTGAGATTACGTCGAACGTATATACCATCACGCCTGTATTCCCCGAAGGGTTAGGCAGAGGTGTACTAAGGTAAACCCACAGTTTGCTGTATGTTTAGGTTCCATGTAATAGGTGAGCCTATTGCCATTAACCGGGCACAAATTGCAAACTGCGGGCTGCTACTGAGATATGAATCTAACCCAGGACCTCTAGCGTAGCAGTCGCACTTGGGACTACTAGACTAACAAGTTCATTGCTGTTATCGGTTTTTTTAAACTGTCTTTTCTGTTCCAATATAAGAATTTATTATATGTAGTTGATCCTCACACTCCAGAGCAACAGAAGACCTCTCACACTACAGAACAACATAAACCATTTAAAAGTTGACACTTGACACTCCGTTTCAGATAGCTATATCACACACACAAGGTAAACAAGAGGACGTTTGCAACTAAGCAGTGCCGTGGAGAGTAAGGAATCGAACATAGAGAGGGCCGGAGAGAGGCCGTTCGGTACACAGTTCAAAGTTACCTGTCTGTACCGAAACTACACAACATACAAGACTCATTCTCTATACTGTTGCTGAAAATGTTGATAGACAGTGATCGTACCCGTCCAGCAGGTCCTGCAGCTTGGCGGAGTCATGGCTGCCGTTGACGATGAACCGCTCGTTCTTGAAGTCGAACTGCGTCTGTGCGCCTAGCTCGCATCCGAAGTACTTTGTGGGATCTGCAAACAAAATATTATAACCATTTTGTTTTACGTAAACAGATTACAGAACGAAACTGATTTCTGACACAAATATTACTAGACACTAACTGTTGCTGGTTTTACTTGCATGCCAAATTACTTGGTCTTTTTGCAAGGGCTGTACCAAAATTAATCGAATTTGGTTCAGCGGTTTAGACGTGAAAAGGTTACAAACAGACAGTTACTTTCGCATCTCTACTATTATAAAATTGTATAAATGTTGTTTGTTACGGGTTGGAGCAAAAACTACTGAATAGATTCTAATTTTGTTATCACTTATAAGTATATGCTCCAACTTAAAAACTGGCAAACTTTTTATCTCAATTAATTAAATGGATCCTGTCATATAGCTTGACCTCTCTGATGTATACAGACCCATACAAAGAAGAGATCATCACTGCTGGTTTTTAATAAATTCCTACTATAGCTTCAGGTAAGCGAAGCCGCGGGAAAAGCTAGTTTATAATATTAGCTCCGAATGAAATTGGATTTTGTTGATCTTATGAAGTCTGACAACTTCAGATCAGCAGTTATTCTGAGCATACTGTAGCTTATTAACGGCCAGACCCTATAACAAATCCGCCGACAGATTTTCTAGCTTGAGTTAGAATTTTGACACTACTTGTATGGACTTTATATCAAAATACTATCTCTAATAAGCAAATATACTGACTGATTTGTTATTGACCGGCCGTTAATGTTCCTCTTTGAGCAAGTAGCGAGGTGGAAAGCTATTATGGCGGAAAAAGTAGAATATCAGATTATCAAGGGGAATTCTTAAAAACTTGGTTAACAGAAGGTTTCTTCTGTTGGTCCTTCTGTAGTCCTAAAACTGGGACTTCTGGTCACGTTACTCACAGGTGGCAGGTCTGCCGAGCGCCTTGGCCACCTCGGGCATGTTGACGATGACGGTCTTGATGCCGTTGCCCTTGCCCTCGACCTTGGCGCAGATGCGGGGCATCTTGTAGCGGTAGAACGCGTCCGCCACGTTCCGGTTCACGTTCACCGACCCCATGGCGACGGTTGGCTATTGGCCGCGTGCTGGATCCGGGAGAATTGGCCTGCGCTGTTACTTCTACAGAGAAAATCGATGATAAAAAGATATATTTTCTGAGATAATGTAGTCCTACATTGGGGCGTAAAGGAGTATAGAGTTAATTTCATGCCCCATGCAGTGACTGGTTAATAGCTACGAATTATAGTCTAGGTAATCATCACCACGCCTGTATTCCCCGAAGGGTTAGGCAGAGGCGTACTTGTGTAGGTCTCATGTAATAGGAGACGCGCCTATTGCCATTTACCGGGCACAAATTCCGAACTCCGAGCTGCTACTTGGAATTTCATAGAACAGTTCCCTCGACCTGGGAATCGAATCCAGGACCTCTAGTGTAGCAGTCGCACTCTATACCGCTAGGCTAATGAGGCAGTCTAGGTAATGATAAGCATAAATTGTTTAAGTAGAGTCCAAGCTTTAATAAATCGCTAAATGGACTACAAACTACAAAAGAAGGACGAGGTTTGTAAATCTCTTCTTCTTCTTCTTCTCTTCTCTACTAATATAAAATTGTAAAAACGCTGTTTGTTACGGGTTGGAGCAAAAACTAATGAATATATTTTAATTTTGTTATCACTGTTAGTAAGTCTATGCTCCAACTTAAAAACTGGCGAACTTCTTATCACAATTAATAAATCAGATCCTGAAATATAGCTTGACCTCTCTAGTGTACAGAGGCCCATACAAAGAAGAGATCATCACTGTTGGTTTTTATTAAAATATTTTTGGAATCCATTTCCTATCCATAATCCTACTATAGCTTCAAGTGAGCGAAGCCGCGGGCAAAGGCTAGTTTAAAGAATAAACTTGTCCAACTCACCAGAATAAAATAAAGTGGTCCTGTATCAATGTGTGTATGAATGTGTATGTAAGGTCAGTATGTGTGTGTGTAGGTGTGTCTGTGTGTGTGTGTGTGTAGATGTGTGTGCGTGTGTCTAGGAGAGTGCGTCTGCGGTGCGGGTGGGTGCGAGCGGAGTCAGCGGGGCGGCATGCGGCCGGGGCGGCGCTCCCGCGCGGCGCGCCAGTCACGTCTGCCGCAACGGCAGCAGCTTCCGGTGCCTATTACTGCAAAATTTTGATGGTCTGCAAACAGAGCAGTCATAACACGGTGACAACTACATATTGATAATCACCCCTACAAGTCGTGCAAACTTCTTCAGGATTCATAGAGTTGTGGAAAACCTTAATCTTATCCTCCTACAAGATTTCAGTAGCCCGAATAGCAGCAGAACCGAGTTATCACGAGATTATTCGCGATCTTTAAATACGACTTTAGTTGCTTTCATACCAAAACTTACAGAATTGATAATGTCCACCTTATCTGGTTTGAATCATTTAGCGCATAATGTGTAAGTATAAATCAAATGATGATGATAAAACTACATAATATTGATTATGTAATTTTCTCATAATTTATTTATTACACACGAGGTATCTATATATCTAGGATACCTGGAAATAACCTAACCTCCAGGTTATGTAAGACGGTAACCTGAACCTAATTTTGTAAGACTCTTTTACTACCAAAAGAAGAGTCAATAGAGTTAGATTTCCGTAATAAAGGAAACTGTCGTGTGTGGTTTCACATATTGGAATTTTGATTGAACACAGAATTAGTCATGAAATATGGGAATTTGTCGGTCCGTCGTCGATAAGTTATAAGGGTAGTCCAGGAGCCCAGCAAGTAGGGACTTTTTCTGGTTGGACTAATGGCTAAGAGCTGGATATCGTCCCCTGAGTACCAAAATATTTCATGGCACCAATTCATACCTGCGAGCAGTATATCTGGGTGTATGCGTCATGCACGCTCGACGCCTGCGGGCCGGTCTCCTGGTCGCGACACACCGACTACTCTCCTCGCACTGTACTGATGTCTCTGCATTGCAATAAAACAACTACGTTAATATTTATTGACGATAGACAAGTGTACTTATTAGTTAGTGATATGGTGAGACAGATTGGTAAAAAAGTATCACGGATCAACATCAGGGTAAATTTTTATGCATTCTCATACACAGGTCTTTTGACGTGGGAGAGCCATGCTTCGGCACGAATGGGCCGGTTCGACCGGAGTGATACCACGGCCTCACAGAAAACCGGCGTGAAACAACGCTTGCGTTGTGTTTCGCCGAGGAATGAGGTTACCGGAGGCCCAAACCCTTGTAAAAGGCGGGCAACGCACTTGTGACTCCTCTGGCGTTGCGGGTGTCCATGGGCGGCGGTTATCGCTTACCATCCGTCTGCACGTTTGCCCCCCTATCCCATAAAAAAAGGGATGTAAGTTGTACATTTTTTACAGAACGTTTCTTGATGATGTCCGTCATCCATACTGTTGCCTGTTAGGGCGAGGCCACATCGCATAAACGATATTTCACTGCAAATCACGTTTCATGAATGTTTTTCATTTTTTGGAATACAATGATGGGAGAACATGAAAGTAAACTTTATTATGCCTTAAATAGGTATAAATAAGGTACTGAAAAAAAACCTCATGGTTACAGGACCTCATACATTATAACGTGGTTTCCTAACCTAATTACTAAGTTAATAAAAATTTGTAGTTTATTTTTTCTTGGCACAAGCTAGACAAACATTTAAGTCAGTGTACAATAGATAATAGCAATCCATATGTTAATTTACTCAAACGAATCAATTTATCACTTAATTATGTTCATTAAAATTAATGCTAGTAGGTTGGCAAACGTTACATAAATAAAAAACAATGACGTCAGGACAGAGTTAAATAAACTCACATTATCATGAGCTATCTCCATTCCCCGTGGTCCGTCAAGCTGAAGGCACAAGGTGATCCTATTATAACTGCAATGTTGACACGTCGCAAATTCAAAACAATACGCACGCACTCACACAGCTTTACAAGTTCAGAACGTCCTTGAAATTCAGCATCGTGATTGGTTCAAGTTTTTGCGTCACGCACACAATAACGAAACTAGGCAAAGTTTTTAGTTATATTTTGGGTGTTGCGTACATCGATGTTGAACTTGCCCGACATCATAGCGGAGTGTGGTGTAAGAAAGAAATGTACGCAGCATATTATTGAATACGAGTGTGTGCGGTCACGGCAATCGCTCGCCAATCATTCTCGATTCGACACGGTTGCTCGCTCGTACCATCATGTTGTGTGTTTAATGTGGTTTCGGATGTGGCCACTTTATTGCTACTATGTGATAAGAACTTTGATATTACATTATTTTAGTAACATTGAATTCTAGCTTGGTTTCTTCAAAGAGGAACTTCAATTTTATTTTCCCGAGCGCTATGTAGCAGTCTCACAAAATTAGTTCGATAAGTAAATAATGACAACGTCACCACCTCAACTTACATAGACTAAAAATGTAAGCATAAACTAGTTTTCCTACGCTCACCCTTTCCTCCACCTCCTGCACTCAATGAAAACTAATAAATAAACTTGCTTGCAATAAAGTTAAATTGCAAGCCAGCCCGACTTTCATTAGATCAGGAACTGGGTGTGTTCGTTCCGATGCTTGATGCAATTAATTAAGAGTTGCGAGCACTAGGCAGCTTCCTCAGTGAGGCGAGCCGTTCTCAGACAACCCATTTTCCGAAAACTTCTGCCACAGGGTAAAAATAAAAGAACTAAATAATAAAACTGAAGATTGGCAGATGAACTTCGCCCAGGTACATCTAGGCGAAGTTACGTAGGGACCACCAATAATAATGAAGAGGTCTTTCGTAACTTTCTACAAATCACCTGCGAAGCTCTACGAAGCATAATTTGCAACTCTTCCCAAGCACCTTCACACCACACTTCCGCATCACAGGAATATAAGATGAAGCAGAGTTTGGAAAAAGATGCATACTTAGATGTTTAGAAAGTAGTATTGTATGTACCTACCTAACGAATATAAAATCACAGAATAGAGGTCACCAAAATAACATCTCTATTTTTGTCAAAAAAAGAGTTAGTAAATGCTAGGCAAAATTCTTGAGCGCTATGTTCCTTTTTGTTTAACTCAAGACTACGTTCATATTTTATGTCAAAGCGATAACCCAGTAAAATACATTTTATATCGCAGTTCCACTGCTGTAGTCTGTGGTAAAGTCGTACCGCCCGTCCTCCAATTACACCGAGTTGGGGCCGCAATGCGCCACGCGCACCCCGCCTTACACCACACTAGACGGGCTATTCTTTAAATGGAACACCAAATGGGACTATAATACATTTTGCAATGTGTATTTTATGGGAAAAATGTTTTATCTAATTTTGTATTGCCTCTTCATGGTAGGTACAATTTATAAAGTAATAAGTTTTAGAAATAATCTAAAACTTCTGAGTCTGCTAATCAAACGCCAAAGGCGGTAAAGATAAACTATGATCCTAAAATAATAACAATAACGGCCCTAGGGGGTAATAAGCACAGACCAAAGAATTTTTATGTTCCGTGGTAATAAGCCATGATAATGTACAGTATTTGTGGGAACCGTGACAGCGAAATTGTTCAAGTCTCAATATTAGACCCGAGGTAAATCAATGTAGCATAAATTTTAGGTGGTTCGATTTTCCCTAAGTTCATAATAATGTACAAGATATTTCTGCAGATGAAACTTAATGATACCGGAATTACAACCGTGCCTGAAACGGCTGATTGATTTTTATCCCAAACACAACAAGTTACATGCCTATTAGTTTTTGATGATGTCCCATGTCCATTCCTCAAACAGACCCTAAAATAAACTATCACAACTTGTAACATTTTTAAACGAAAAGCAGATTCGTTCAGTCTAACAAAGTTTTATCATTCACTAAACTCAAGCTAGCGTTACTGTTGACACCCATTGCTGTATGTAGTCAAATTACGACAATAACAGGAAGCGTGTGTGCATTACTCGTCTTGCTCATGTATGGGGAATTCGCACATCGACCGGACACTCAGACGGCCGCCGGATGGCATAGTACTCGACATATTCTAAACACGAGACAATGTTGTTTGGACGATCGACCGACATTCATTCACTGTATTGGGCGTGGCGTCGCGGATAGGCGGGAGCGATTGTGACGATAAGTATCGATAAATATAAAAATAATGTAACCATTATCAAGGTTTACGAAATACGTCGTAAACCTTGATAATGGTTACATTATTCTGGGTAAGTATACGAGAAAGTGTTCTATTACATTTTTGACAGAACAAGTTTTTCAAAGTCATGCTTTTGCTGGTGTAACGAAAACCGACAGAACATAACAGAAATCGACAGAAAAACTACAGTAAATAAAGTAACAAGATGATGAACAATTGTGTTTAAAAGAATGTAGTCGTAGAATCTATTTAATCAGCTATGTTATCATATTTGAAATTAGAACACAATATTAGAAGGAACTATGTACCTAGTGCTGAAATAGTATTTTTTAGGAGGTAATGTAAGTAATTTAATTAACGATCAGTGACGTAAGAAATTTTCAAAAAATCATAGCTTGCACCACGGCAGCTTGGTGTCAAATGCGGGTACATCCACTGCTGTAAGGCGATATATGCGCACGCGCAACCTGATCGCTATTGAGTTACCGACGCTAAGGCCGTAAGTAACGACGTAAGTCTGAATATTTTCCTCAATTAGCTAACAATTCAAATGAGGCTTCATATATTTGGTTTAGCAGTGAGGTTCGAGCCAACAAGAAGATTGCAATCTTCAAGAAGACAACAAGTCTTGAAGTCAAGCGTTAATTTCAGAAGTAAAATACTAAAGCAACAGTCAAGAGTCATGCAATTTGAGTCTTTATTTTGAGTTACCGTAAAATAATACTACGCTTTGGCTTGACATGTAATAAAGGATCTTGGAGTCGTGCCATAGGCGTGGCATAGGTTGTATACTTAGTTGTAGAACCCAGTTTTGATCGGTACAGGCCAACACAATCCATTTTCCACGAGGAAAAGGTCAGTTAATTAATAACGAGGTCCACTGCTGAATAAAGTCCTACCCCATTCACTTACGGACTTGGACCGGTTATATGCCGCCTACATAACCTTTACAAGACTCGGAAGTATATTTACATACCATCACGCCTGTATTCCCCGAAGGGTTAGGCAGAGGTGTACTAATGTACACCCACAGTTCGCCCGGTATGTTTAGGTCCCATGTAACAGGGGGCGAGCCTATTGCCATTAACCGGGCACAAATTCCAAACCGAGCTGCTACTGGGAATTTCATAGAAAAACCTAATAACACTGCCCGACCTTGGAATCAAACCCAGGACCTCTAGCGTAGCAGTCGCGCTCAGGACCACTAGGCTAATGAGGCAGTTTATTTAGCAATACTTCACCCAACTATTCAAAACGTCTGGCACTGAGTGTCTGCAATCTGAAGACAAAGGTCCGCAAAATCCTGTCGACACCCATAGCTTCACATCGATGGTGTGGCACGGCGGTATGGCGGCTTGGCTTCCGGCAAACCCCACCCCGGCGCATCAGACATATTGATTCATTGAAATTAAACTACGTTTTACGGATTTTATCAAGTTATATTGATATTATTTAATTCCCGACGTTCCGGATCCTTTACAGTACAGCATCCATGGTCACGGGTAGACCCGTGATTTCATTTGAATGTCTGATATTCGTGTCAGAAATCAGTACATATTGATTTATTTTACACGGTCCAATATATGACTAGCAGCTATCTGGTAGATATAATATGTCACATATTTAACTTGGCCCTCCAGTCTGGTGTATACCCTGAGCAGTTGAAAATCTCGCGAGTCATCCCCATCCCTAAAACGAGTGACAAAAGAGCTGTTGAGGAGCACAGGCCCATCGCTATCCTGCCTACCGTTGCCAAGACTTTTGAGCATATACTCCACGCACTTATCTACAAGAGGATTGATATGCTACTCTCGGATGCCCAGCACGGTTTTCGCCCAGGTCGCTCCGTAAACACAAACCTGCTGATTCACACAGACTATGTATCCAGCGGTTTGGATATCGGCAGGCAGGTCGATGTCCTCTATTTTGACTTTCGTAAAGCGTTCGACAAAGTCGATAACGATATACTCCTGTCAAAGCTAGGAGCCATGGGATTCTCGTCTAGTTACCTTAAGTTTTTCTCTGACTACCTACGGGATCGCAAACAGTTCGTCAGACATGGCTGCTTTGAGTCCAAACCATATAACACCCGCTCTGGTGTGAGTCAGGGATCCGTGTTAGGGCCGCTCTTATTTCTGATTATGATCAACGACCTTGTCAATAAGGTTATGTTTGCAAAGTGCTTGCTATATGCTGACGACCTTAAACTGGTGGCTCACATCAGAACGAGTGAGGACTGCAAACTCCTCCAAAGGGATATAGATGCTATTTACGAGTGGAGTTTAGTAAATAAACTGTTTTTTAACACAAGCAAGTGCTACATCATGACATTCGGTCGGGGATTACGACCAATCTCTTATGTCTACAGCTTAGGTGGTGAAAAAATAACTCGAGTCACCAATGTAAGGGACCTGGGAGTGACCTTCGACCGTTGTCTGACATTCAGAGATCACATTTCCATTCTTGCAAAAGAGTCCTTCAGGCGCCTAGGATTTGTTTTACGAAACGCCCGTGATTTTCATAACCCGTATGTTATAACATTACTGTATAACACCTTAGTTCGTAGTAAGCTGGAGACTAGTAGCTGTGTCTGGCATCCCTATACCGCGGCTCAAACACTAATGCTCGAGAAAGTGCAGAAGACTTTTCTGAGGTATCTGTTTAAAAGAACATACGGTTTCTACCCCTACATGTACCCTACCAACTATATCCTAGGGATTCTGGGTTTCAATTCATTGGAGGTAAGAAGAGGCCGCGATCAGCTCGCGGTAGCCTGTAAGACCTTTAATGGTCGTATCAACTGCTCCGAGCTCCATAACCTTTTCTGTCGACTATTTGTGCCCGACAAATACATCAGTCGCCGGCAAAGTCTTCGGCACAATCTGTTCGCGCTGCTGCCTTGTAGAACTGTCGCCAGATCTGAGTCGCCGGTATGTCGCACTTTAAGGATGCTCAATGCCCTCTTGACGGCCAACTCTGAATGCGATGTGTTTGCGGACGAATGGAGTAAAATAATGCGAGTATGTTTGATGTTCTGTGAGAAACAGTACGCGAGGGTGTCCACTGTTCCATATTAGTACGTAGCGAATAATTGTCTGTTATAAAAAATTGGCTACATTGTATAGTTTTTTGTATATATTGTGATTCTTTCTACGTTAATTAATGTAATTGGTGTTGTACCGTGTTAATTAACTATAAACTAATAAATAAATAAATAAATAAATAATTGATTGGATCTAGGATGAACGATTGTTTAAAACCGCTCAATCAACTGTTTCTTTTTATCGGAATTTAAATGAAACGAAACAACGGAAATAACAGGAAATCAAAAAATTATTTCCAGGATAGCCAGGTTTCCTGTCAGGACAATAATCGTGACAGGAAATCTCAGAAACCTGCAAAGGTACAACAAAATAGCTCAATCTCCACTGTGGTGCACTCGAAGTTCTTCATAGAAATAGGCTTATAATTCGAAAATGAGGCTATTCACAATCACAACATCATACTGCTTCACTGAATCGTCACTAAACGCTTGAACAATGTTTATGTAAATAAATAGCATAGTTATACAAATTGCATATGACTTGCAATGATTGTAGCAATCATAAAAAAACCTTAGATGCCGGATATCCGTATGCCGTCAATATCAAAGAAGAGTATGACAGTTGTACTGTTACAATGAGACTATAGAGTAAGTTACAGCAAAGCTTTTTAAACGAGGGATCGTGACCACAGCCTGGGCAGGGAGGACAGAGGGCCGGAGGGACGGAGGCAAATGGGCGGCGAGCGGCGATAACGACCGGCGACGCTTCACAGGAGTCGGGACACATTTCACCCTTCCACGGCCGGCCGAATGCAAATATTATACTTTGAAAGGAAGACGAGACATTGCGAGGATGTCTAATAAAAACTCCGAATCTAATATTACTGTTAAGACGACGAAAGTGACGAGCAGTTGGTAATGTAACACAGTTATGCTTTTACACAATGAGAATGAACTAATGAATAAATAAAAGGTTTGTAGGTAACGTGTATTTGTACCAATAGTTAATTAGTGTTATGATTCATAATGCACATATTACGTACACTTTTCTACCAGACTTGTTCGATTTCTAAGGTTTCCGACAAAATTGTGAAGCCATTTACAGTAACAATATAGTAAAAGGTATCTACAATAAAAGACCGTCAGCGTCATGGCATATTCCAACACAAATGCAAATGTCATCATGTCGCTACAAAAATTCAATTTGCACGTGCTTTTCCTGCAAACACATTCTGCTTTTCCTATATCACCGACCACAACTGGAATGTCCCCGGTGGCGTAATATTAATAGACCAATTTTTAAAGTACCTAGTAGTTAGGCCGCGATGTTGCCAGAAGCTCTTTTAGTGCTACTACAGATTGCCTCACAAATAGGCTATTTACGCCTATTTGCACATTACACCAATGTTGATGGAGTGGTATAAATGGGAGAAGTATTGACATAACTAGCTCCTTGCCTGGGGGAAATACTAACAAGGCTTACGATAATACGGGTAATTGCTTTTAACTCAACAAAATAGGATTATGTATATCTAGAAATAGATCGGCCCCTTTCTGCCCGCGATTTCATTTGTCCCCTAACAAATTTTTCAGACAAAAGCCTATGCATCAAAATTGGTCTCGCAGTTGAAGCGCAAAAAGATAAACAAATAGAAAAACTTTTGCACTTATAATTTTAGTACGGACCACCTAAAAGTGAACCTATCAATTCACCTAAGGTCAATAGACAAATCTCTATTACACTTTTTCAGTAGTATACTTTAAATAATTAAGTACAGACAATCTAAAAAGATATCTCAGTAAAACTTTTTAATCACAGAACAGTGGCGTGTTTCCCTTATCATTGAAATATAAAGATTGTTTTCATAATAACGTCTATATAATTATATCACTTGTCGGCAGTGTGACAAACTTGCGATCAACGAATGGTGGTTGATAAAAGTAGGTTTTTCGACCATCAAGCAACCCAATAAGCAAGCAATTGCATAGGTAATATTTTGGAAATTTTCTCTACAAATTTCCTAGGAAATATATAAAACGACTACATTTCCGATAGCACCTACTAACACATAATGTCAGTCATACGACCTGCCTCAGTGTGGAACTTTTAGCAACTAGCACACACCATAACACATTGCGACATACCTACAAGAATAGCGCTGAATCACTACTACTGACGCCGTCAGGAAACTTGCTACAATTTGAATACATACAAAACCGTTTTGAAAAGAGGGTGGAAAATAATTATAGAGACGGAAAACTTGCGCATAATGCGGAGGGAGGCCGGATTTATTTGGTAATATGGAAACTGAAGTTTATATTGGATTAGTTACTCCATCTTCGGAATTGAGCTTTCAATATTTGCCAAGGATAGCGATGAATCGTGAAACAAATTAAGATAATCACTCGCTGAATCGAATTTCTCATCTTTCTTTAATCCGTAACGTTTCCCAATTCTTCTATAACTTCTTAGCCATTAAAAAAAATCTTACGTGTTTCTCTTTGAAGCAGATTTAATGAAAAAAGACGAGACACTTTTTACGTAAATACCTCAGTCTGACGAATAGTTGCTCGATAACTATCCTATTCCTAGGGCATGTACAATATGAATTGGGTAAGTCCATATCGGAGCGTTACATTAAAACTTAAAGCTCTAAGTAATGTGCAATAACTAATTTAAAAAGTCCTGGACGTCTCTGCCATTTGTGAAGCCATTTATGGTAATGATTTTGATAAGTCTTTCGTGCACCGTCATCATGATTAGGTTCATACTTTATATACTTTATTGAATCCAAAAAAATATTTGTTTTGTTTACACAATTTGTTTATAAACTGCGAACATGTAAGCTTAAAATATAGGTTAATAATATTGTGAACAGATTGTTAGAATCTGCTGCTGAACTAGGTGTATAGCCTGAGCTTCAGCAAGCAGCGCCTCTACCTTCGGATTAGGTTATAAATATACTATCTTGGTAAACGGATAGAAGGATACAGTTTGATTTATAAACGTGCTTATTAAATTAAACTTAGTTTCAGCCCTCTTGGTGAGTAAAGTGAGATGTGTGTGCGTGTGTGTAAGAGGGTGAGTAGAAAGTGTTATACTAATGACACCTTATGGATTCATATGCTACACTAGGGACACATATTGCTACTCTGTGCTATGGAAACGGTTGTAGGGTTCAAGCCCTATGTGGATATGGATTAAGGTAGATAGATAGATAGAAATAAAGTTTGCTAGTTTGGGACCGTATCAGGCGGTATCCGAATGTTTGGCGCGTTGTGACGTGTCAAGTTGGTGTCAGGTTGGTGATACAATCAAGGTTGAATCTATAAGTCTGGTGCGATTTGCGAACTACTTACTGGACTTGTAAGTGTGACTGTGTGATGTCGAGGCGTGCAATATCAGGAACACATGGTAAATATCGTCAACTTAGTAAACCAGTACGGACGATAGCCGAGCCGGCAACTACAACTGGAAGTTATATTTGAAGTAACAATTTGAACAACAACAACAACAGTAAGCAGTAAGTTTACCAATTACATCAGTCAATCAATCGAGATATAAGGCGGCATTCGTTATTCTAGATAAGCCCAGAAAAATTGCACAAAAAATGAAATGAGATAATCTAAAGCTAGTGACCGATAACCAGTCATAACTACATCGAGCCGTGCTGATTTTTAGTCGTATTAGTATTGCAAAATCTTTATTTAATTTCTCACGTGTACTGACATATGAGAAAAATTAGAAGATGACGTTGTTGGGGGGCCTTTTGATGACACATTTATTTTCTTGATTCAAATGCAAAACTGAACTGAAAGGCAAGCTATCATTGTTTTTCCGCCCAAAAGCTACTCGCGTGCCTGTCTCATTTTATCCTTAATTCATTTCAACAACATTCTTCATAGTAGTACCATAGTTTTTTTCACTATGGCAGTAAGATCTCTTGAGGCCCAAAACCCAATATCATAACGTAACAAAAAGTTTATTAGGACAGGCGATAAGGAGCCCTCTCTTCAAACCACTACAGTCGAACAATATATCTCGTGTGTCATCGATTTGTTGCGTGGTACTCCTGTAGCTATTTATTTGATGCTCCAAGGCTTCGCAGGACGCAGCTAGGCCGAGCCTCGGGCACGCGGTGTGCGGGGGGGGAATCAAACGCATGCGCTGCGTCCCCGTATCGATTATAAGCCCAGCCGCCTCGTAGCCTACAGTAGTTAAAAAAATTGCATCTGTTTTAATAAAATTTGATTCAGGCTATTCAAAACAGCTGTAAGTACTTTTATTCGATAGATCATAGACAGTGAAAATCTCCTTTCTATTCCCAGGTGATCCGTTTTTTTTATGGATTAAGTTGGCAAACGAGCTGACGAACCACGTGATGGTAACATCATTATGTTTGTCGCAATTGTCAAACTATTTGATGATAGTGGAAGAAGTTTAGATGGATTTAACATGGAAGTGAGGTATTACAAGAAATTGATTCTAAACACCTCAAATATGGAAATTAGTCCACATAAATACTTAATCTTTAATGTCATACAATTATATTCTCAGGGAAAATAGAATGAAATTCCGAGTGAATTCATTGAGTTCTGAAAAGTCAACAAAAACCATTATTTTCAGTTGAAAGAAAAAGAAAGAAAAATTCATTTCTTTTAATCAAGAGACTCATTAGAACTAGTCCGAAATAAGACATTCATTTATGAGAAATTGTTATAAACATCATAAGTCCCCTTTATAATCGATGTAATAGTGGAAAACTGGAAATTTATAAATTAGTAATGAAGCGTAGAAGTTATCCTGAAAGCAGTTCAATGAACTCGACAGAAATGTTTAGAAGAAACGCGATGTATAAAGGTTAAAATGTTTTGAAATCATTTTATTGTTTTTGGTTAAGCTGTCAACGGTGAGTTTAGTGCGTTAGGTGGCACTTTCGCGTTGTTTGCTCCTGAATAACGAAACGTTACGTGTGCGTGTTGGTTGTTTTAAAATTGTTACAACGAGACCTTGTAATTTTGTAGTTTAATTTTGTGTGAGAATCTTTTGTGGCGAATAAGTTACAGTTGGTTAAGTTTCGTGTTATGAAAATATAAAAAGTCCGTCCGCAAAGCTCTCGGAAAGAAATTGTCGATGCCTGACGACTGCTTATTAATTACAAATGTATCAGTTTTGAGGTATACATTATTATGTCAAATACATTGATGAGTTCAACTCACGACACGGTTACTTTACCATAAACTTATAAATTCGTTTATCTTTATTGAGGCTGATAAATTTGATTAGATACTATTTTTTACTACTTCTGATTGCGAGCTGCATTGTATTTAAACCAAATGTTACAGGACTTCTCTCTGACAATTTTACAATAAAAACTAAAAAAATATTAAAACAGGTTGAGATTAATTTATATTAGCTATAATTAATCAAGTACTATTGATTACATTCCCTCATTCGACCCAATTGGAGATGCTTACGCAGTATTTTTTCATAATATTCTTGGGTATTTTACCGAGCAATCTGATAACAGGATGAGAGGCAAATAAATGCTTATACAGGCTGCAAGTGGATTTTATTTTGCGATAATGAGATATAGGGGGAGGAGGGTGTTTTCTAATTATAGCTGAGGAAGGAGGGCCTACCGAGGGAGATTAAAAGTATTGAGTAATACCTGGGTCATTCTACTTTTTAGTGCAGGTTTTTGGCACTGATAAAATAGATTTCAAAAATTTAATGGTTAAAGATAAATGAAGTAATTTAATTGTATTTATGCGTAATTATACCTACACTATTGCAATTAACTACCAGCAGTGAAGTTTGCACATATTTTGTTCTGATAATAAAGGTTTTGTTGACCAAGGTACAAAAATCATACCACTTTGTTACCAATCAAAATATTTTTATTGAGCAGCTTTAGTCAGTCATTTCAAACAAACAATTAACAAAACGTATTTTAGAAACATAAATCTTTCTCTTTCGTAACTAAAATTAGATATTATTTTTTAATAAGTCTTATAAATCACATTTAAAAGACAACTATGTCACTGTTGTGCACTTTTGTCTACAAAAACTTGACCTAAAATTTATATTATGTGTACAAATATCTTAGCAACGTATTTAACATTGATAAATAAGAATATCTTTCTTGTCATATACCTGTAAAGTAATTTATAAGCCAATTGTACAACTCCAATTGAAAAACCTTAACTTAGAATTAGGGACATATTGTAACACAGTTGTTCAACAGCAACAAAGTTGTTTCAATAGAAACTTATTTTCTACTAAAATAGATAATCAGTCTCTTAGTTACCACAAAGGTTGAATGCAATAATTTAATCCTATTACTACAATCATTTTACCATAATCACAGCAATTACAATGGTTAGATTATTTAAAAAAATATTCATAATTGCAATCATTGCTCGAACACTTCCAGAGGATTAAGAAATTCGTAGTATTCCCGTTTCCCTCTTAAAATCTTTTTTGGTGCAGGAACTACTTCAACAATATTATCATAAGGCTCACAGCTAATGTTTGTTTCAACAGCTTTAAATAGTTTGCCAGTATCATTTGCACCTCTGTGAAACAATACTTTTACGTATCCATCTTCGTCAACGTCGCTCAATGCTGAAGCCAAGTATGTACTTATACATATTTTTCTACCTTGTATCTTCAATAACAAATAAGTTCCGGGAAAGATTTTACTGGGATGCAGATTATCTTTCTGAAGAAATTCATCACTTTGTTTAGAAGTACTGGGCAAATTGTGGTCATTATTGTTGGAAATGTCTTTAAACGCAGAAGGTACGTCGTCACTGCTGTCGGAGTCTGAGGAGTAAATTTTACGAAACAGATATTGGCGTGGTTTATTTATGATATCAACAGTCAGCTCATCAAGTGGAGTTTCGATTGAAGTTGGTAGTGATTCCAGTATCATCAAATCATTGAATGGAACCCAAAGAATATGTCTTTTGGTTTCAGGCAAGAACATATTCCACGGCTACAGTAACAGCTTAAATCACGGTACATAAGTTTGCCCCGACTTTCAGAGAAATCTTGGTGAACTTTCATGGGACCATGAAAGTTACTACACCATTTTCATTTGTTTCGGTACCGACGTTGTTTTTCGGCTGGGGTTAGCGGCATGATGTTCTGTAAAAGATTTAAAACATCGCATTATTGTACTAATTTTACCTTCAGTAATTATAGTAAGCCAGTAAATAAATGTAAAATTGTTAAAATACAAACCTATGGGTCGATACGAACAAATCAAGTTAAATAAAATTGGATAGAATGAGTGACAGAGTATATTTGCAACTGTGTTACCATCTCTACAACTGCGTTACCACAGCGTAGTAACAAAGTGTACCGGTAACACAGTTGGAAAATAACACGATGCTACCTGATATTTACGAAATGACTAGGTAATTTTCAAATCCAACAATAGAATACAATTAACTGACATAAATTCCGCGCCTCAATGGTTAAAACATAACATAAAAGTTCAAAAACTTACCTCTTCGCTGGGTAACAAAGTGCACACCGAATAAACACACGCGTCGTGATTCATAACATGGCAGTGACTAAGTGGCGTCACGCGGCTTGCTACCTTTCCCCCCCATCCCACTCTTGTCATGCACAACCTACCGATCGAGCCAGCAACCAGCAGTACTCTGCTACTTCTAACGGTTTTCTTGAAAAAAGTGGTAACATAGTAGTCCTGTGTTTATCTTGTTCAATAGGGACAAAATCCAATTAATTATTTTAAAAAAAACTAATCTGTTTAAAAATATATAATGAACATATAAAAAAGGCCCACAAATTAAATAAACTTTCCAATTTTTTGAAACAGGACTGCACTGCAAGAAGCATACTTTTTTCGGTTAGGTGGTCCGCATATTAGATCGGGGACACTTAGAAATACTATGGAAAACAACTATGTTACCATAAAACTTCACTTTGTTACAATACATATCTTAAAATAGGTAAAATATTCAAATGTAAATGCTAATTGAAGTGAAGCAAATAATGCGGCAGTTTAACGTATTGCGCAAGTTTTTTTAATTTTATTAGTAAAATGGCAGATCCAGATTTTTTTGTCCAGGGGGACACAAAAACCTGCACTAAAAAGTAGAATGACCCACCTGCGTCGACCGCTTATTCGTGGAAAGAAGTAATTCCAAAGATGCCAAAAGTTTAAACAGAACAATATATCTTTCCATTTGTGTCAGATTCGGTAATCCAATTCGAACTATATAAGTTACGGATAGATAGGTATAGTATATGTTAAGTTACGCACAATATTCTTATTATTCTTTGACATAATAATTTGTGTTGCTAACTCAACTACATGGCAAACCAAATCGTTTTCTTAGATACTAGGGTATACCTAGTATCTTGTTAATTTACAAAAATATTTGTGCTTCTAGCAAACATAATTAATCTTATATGATTCAAAGTCGGACTAGTGCCGTTATCACAGGCGGTGAGAGCCTACTGTGACGTAGATAAGGCTTAATGTACCTAATGTGATCGCACGTCACCGCCCAAATGTTTAGCAGTCATTACGTAAGCAGAGTTATACTTTATACTAAAACAACATTTATGGAGTGTTTAGATTAGATAAAACAACTGTGTAGATGGTTACTGTGCAACATTGATTCTTGACAACTTTCCATGGCTACTTATTAGTTGTTATGTTATTCTGTAAAATTGAAGTGTTTCATGAAATGCAAATGGTCGTCATAATAGAATGAGCTCGTAAACTGCTTACAGGAATTTTCACCGTTCAAAAACAAAGAACGAGCCAGCCGAAACCAAAGTTTCTCGGCACCTACACAGCTGGCCGAGATATTTATTACACGTGGAACAAATTCGGGAACTAGAATGTGTAGGATTTGTCTAGCAAAGTCAATGCCCATTTTCTAGAGCGTGAAGCCTGAATACAAAGGAGAAATAAAAATAGAGGCCGCTTTTGTTGATCGCTAGAATTACGTTAGGTGAAACTTTTTAGATTTAGAGAGAAGGTTCCTTTTTAGGCAAGGTGAGTTTGTTAATAGAGCGACGATTCTATTAGGAGTTCGATTTGTTTGAAGAACCGCAATAGTGTGGTGTTATGTTTAAGTATCACGCAAGTAAATAGTAGCCCCCTTCGCCCTCATATAGTTGACTAGTCCTAAACTATCTATAAAAACTAATAAAAAGTCACTTAAAAACTAGCATCTTATAATAAACACCAACAAAAAAACCACCCAAGGCATTACGTACTTTTAATTTCCTTTAAAAAAACGTAATATATTCTAACGCCTAAGTCTCTCTCATTCTTTAGGTGTAGTTTTAGTGTGGAGTCAGGTGCTGACTGCTGATATAATCAATTCAGCTGTTAGGTGAAAATAAAAGGACTTACAGATGCTATGATGTCGAAAGCTGGAATAAATGGTATTTTTAACAGAAGACCGAAGGCCCAAATCCTTTTTAAGGCAGGCAACGCACTTGCAATTTCTGTTGCCCATGGGCGGCGGTAATCGCTTACCATCAGACGATCCGCCTGCTCATTTACCACCACAGGCAAAAATGTGTGACGATACTCGTCCCTTCTTTGGTAAAGTTTTTCACGTGCAGTTTGGTAATTATTACGACAAATTCATCATATTATTTTTTTTTAAATAAAAGCTTACTAGCAATGTGGATCGCACATTACTAGTATTCATGCTAAAATGCTTGTGTTACGAGTGGGTTTACGTCGGTAGTGCAATGGGTGGCTAGCCATTAGGCTACCCATTAGGCTACCGCCGCTTCTATTATTATTTATTCTCGACCAACGATTTTCCCACATTACTCAAAAGGAACTATCGATTTTTAACTATTGCATCGATATTGATTGACCGATAAGCCGCAGTACCGGTGAGAAGTTGCAAGATCTTGGGCCAACGACCGACCTTAGGTTTCTGTGCATTAGTAATTGTTTTGTCATAGTGGCTAGACAAATCAGCTTTTGTAAATATTGTCCCAATAAGCTGGTTGAATGAGTTATGAGGTTGCGACGGAGAGAGAGCAATCTAGACTTTTCTATTTGTTAATTTTAAGGTCATTAATCTTAACACAAGAAATAATTGTGAAGTAAAATCAGATTACTACAAGCAGACTGATTCTGAAACTGAACTATTGAAAGGCTAATGTAATGAAAATGTTACATCTGCTGAAGTGAATGGGCGAGTGAATTCGGTATACCTAGCCAAAGGTACTGTACAAGGACAACTGAGTTGAAATATTTAATCAGTCGCTGCAAAAATCTGAAGTAAGCTATTCTTTTTTTTTTTTATGGGATAGGGGGGCAAACGAGCAAACGGATCACCTGATGGTAAGCGATAACCGCCGCCCATGGACACCCGCAACACCAGAGGAGTCGCAAGTGCGTTGCCCGCCTTTAAAAGGGTTTGGGCCTCCGGTAACCTCAACTCACTCGGCGAAACACAACGCAAGCGTTGTTTCACGCCGGTTTTCTGTGAGGCCGTGGTATCACTCCGGTCGAGCCGGCCCATTCGTGCCGAAGCATGGCTCTCCCACGTGCTAAACTAAGTTAAACCGAATGAAAGAATCTGTTTTGTGATATTCAAGTTAGGCTTATCACGTAGCGGTAACAGCGATTGAAATAAACATCGCATTGTTTACCATAGGATGTGCGCTTGTTTGCGATTCCACGTCCGCACGTAAACGATTGAAACGCGACCACGCAGCGAGACTAATTGCAAAAATGTCTCATCAATATTTTACTAAAGACAATACGTTTGGAGTAGCGGCTGGGCGATCAGCTTCTGCGACACGTGTTGTGGGTTCGATCCCCACACGAAGAAAATATTTGTGAGGTTCCGGGTCTGGGCGTTTATGTAGGTATGCAAGAATATGTTTTTATAAACGCAGCCACGATGCAGGAGAATATCCTAGTGTGGGCTTTTTAAAAACGCAAATAAAAGAATAAATAAGCCAGTATGACGAAGATCAATCACATCTTTTCAGGTGAGCACTGTGGCGTGAGCATTGATTCCTGGAGATTTATTAAAGACCGAGGAGAAAGCTATTATTCTTCTTCATTCGCTAAAACGTATAATGTCTAAGCGTTCGTTTTATGAATAGCTCACGGTATCAGTGTCAGACATTAAGCATTTCCAGGATAGCCTTCGCGATTTCAAGCCAGAATATTCAAATTCAAAATCGATATGTATCTTTCACTGTCTCAAGGAAAGTAAAATAATGAATGAACAGCCCATAGGTCCCTTTTATGCGGCACTTACTTCAACTCGGTAACTTTACAGCAGGTGTCAAATGTGCACAAACCTTTAGTGCATCAGTAACTGGTGGCATTCATATCGTCGAAGCCTTGAACGCAGTGATTGTTTTGATTAAAAACAGATAACATTTACTGTATGTCAGTGGAAATGCGCCGGCCAGACTATTGTTTATCATTTTCGAATTATTTTATGAATGAGTAGATATATATATAAGATGCAGGTCAAAAGTTTCGCCAGTGACTGGAATATTGTGTAGTAACAGTTTATCGAAGGACATGGTTTGGAACATAGTCACGACAGAAAGGTTTTTTAGAGGATTGGGGGGCAAACGAGCAGACGGATCACTTGATTGTAAGCATTTACCTACTGCCTCAAATGGACACCCGCAACACCAGAACAGTAGCAAGTGCGTTGCCCGCCTTTCAAAAATGTTTGGGCATCCGGTGTCCTCACTCACTCAGCGAAACACAACGTAAATGTTGTTTCACGCAGGTTTTCTGTGGGGGGCCGTGGTAGGTCGAGCCGGTCCATTCGTCTCGAAGCATGGCTCTCCCATGGAAAGGTTAAGGATATCTACATGTGCATGGGTATAAGACAAGAAGGACACCAAAGGAAAGATGGAAGGATTGTGTGAAAGACGATATAGGAAGAATCTCACCACTCTCACCAATCTCACCACTCTCAGACAGACAGACAGACAGAGACGTAGAAAACCCACCGACACCTAGTAAAAAGGTAAGAGCAGGAGTATGTTTTTTTTTTCAGATCAAATCGCCACCACTCTATTACTACTAGATAAAACCTGACAGATCTGGGACATCGCGCTTGAAAAGGGAAGGACGCTTCCGCCCCGTGCAAGCACTGCCGATCATTTGTGTCAAGGGTTCCGGGTTACATTGTTGAACGATGCGGTCAGTGTTAAAAATAGGGTAGGTAGTCGGTTAACACTTCACAGCTTCACTTATTTCTTAAGTTTCAAAGTATCATTCATTATGTGAAGATGAAGTTTGTTTTTTTTTTTGTTTAAACGCGCCCATCCCTAGAATTACCAGTCCAATTTGAAAAAAAAAATTGCGTTTGAAAGGCCATTTATCGAAGAAGATTACCGTATTTATTTAAAATCTACGGCATACGACAATTTATATCTTAGGAACCGAGTAAGGGAGACACATTGACAATATTAATGTAAATAGAATAAATATTTCTTACTAATTTATATTCAACAGATTCTAACCAACTTATCCTAAAATCAAATCTATACTTAATATATAAAGCTGAAGAGTTTGTTTGCTTGAACGCGCTAATCTCAGGATCTACTGGTCCGATTTGAAAAATTATTTCAGTGTTAGATAGCCCATTTATTGAGGAAGGCTATAGGCTATATATCATCACGCTACGCGGACGAAGTCGGGGGCAGTCGTTTGATAATCGACGATACTACCTAATCAAACCGGGAACCTACTACTATTACTTCCAGACCTATTAACCTACTTCAATTCCACTGTGACACTAGAATAATGCACTTGCTACCAGTTACTAGCAATTTGCCATGACGATATTTTTAAATTCGACTGCAACTGGTTATAATCTAGATTTCTAGATCGAAATAAATGATCGGTTTAGGCGTGACTCAACCGTACCAGTCGGTCACGGGATTAGTGTGACGTCATTATTAGGTTTTGTATAAATCACGGGTTAGAAGTACCTAGAACTTATGATGACAGTTGTTACATAGGATGAAGTAACACAATACATAACTATAATTTTAATAACCGAACGGATTTGGATTGAAACGCACCAATACGTTACGAAAACGTTAAAATTTTACTGTAAATACCTAACTTGTATTGTCGTACACAGCCAATTAATATTTGAGTAGTTCGGCTCAAGAGAAAAATTCAAACCTGAAAATCGAATCTACCATCGTGATAGGGAAACGTACGATCCGTCAGCCGAATCATCGTATGTCGTATTTTGGTATAGGCCTACGTTATCTTCACTTTCTCTGCAACAGAGCCATCAATATTTTGTTAGAGAGTCACAGTCGATGCCCTAAGCAATTGTACAACAAGCTCAATCGTTTTCAAAAAGTTCTTCAGCGTAAATTTTCACTGAGTCTGCACAAATCAATGCGCAGTGAACGAACTGAGAAAAGCCGTGAGAAAAGTGAATAAGATCGCTCGAAGCGCTCTTCACAGTTCATCAGTCCTATTGGCTCGTTAGAGAGCAATTTTTCGCTCCGGTTCGCTTGCTTATAGACTAAATGATGCAGATTTGAAAATTAGGTCAACTTTTCATCGCGTTTTTAATTAAGACACTCCTTAGATAGGCAGGGATTTTGTCGCTATTTTCAGTTGACCGAAGATGATTTTGTTTGCTGTTTATGACCTCTGGGATAAACACGGGGAATAGTGTATCATGTCACATATTATGACATAACGCTCAGGAACTTTATATCGCGGAAAAATCTGTTAAAAGAACATGGCGGCCGCGTCCTATTAGGCCGAGAGCCGACATCGCGTAATACACGTGAAAGGCGGTCGTTGACCCCGCGTGACATAACCACGTTTCGGCAACACTCGCAACGTTAGCTAAGGGATCCGCTAGACTAGTGCCATTAAAAGGAAAGTGCAGCTCGCTCATGTATTACACTCACGATTATTTTATCATGTTTATTTGGGTGAGCGCGAAGTTTTACTGTTAGCGATTCTTGCAAAACAATTAATTGCAGACAGGTCTACACTCTACTCAGACTAAGACTCCTGGCCTATTTCTTAAATGATCCACCGATTTAAATGAATGGATGGATGAACGGAGATTTCTGAAACGAGTATATATGATGAGTACGGATGGAAGAGTTGGAAGGGGCCGACCTTGAAGAACGTACCACAACCATGTTGCGGCCGTTCTCAAAAAAGGTCAGGTTAAGAGTACCCTAAACCGACGATCATGCATGAAACCTCCTCATGCAAAGAACGTAGATGAAGCGAAAGTAGTGTGCCAGGAGCGTAGCAAGTGGAAATCTATAGTCTCTGCCTACCCCAATGGGAGACAGGCGTGGAAATATGTATGTATGTACGATTTAAATGATTATGCATAAATATGAGGAGAAAAAGGGACCGTACATACAGGTATAATTTTATTTGCTATTCTTAGCACCAATGAATAAGCAACTTGTTAAAACTTATGAAATATGTAACTCATTATTCAAGGCTTGAAACAAAGTACAACTTACGTATCTTTATGTAGAGACAAAACCTCATACATGTTACATGGGTTAAATTTGCATGTCTGCGAAATATTTACTAAAATGTGAGGCAGGTAATTTATTTTTCGGATGCAGGAAGAGCAACATCTTTGTTGCGTAAAATATATTCATGAAGTTGACATACGCATTGAGGGTTGTTCATTTGTAAGCGTGGGGCAGGTAGGCTGTTCGTGTAAATTAAAACATGTCACAGTCGCAGTTTCTCGACAACATTATCATGTTATGTAAAACGTATGACTGGGATGAAGGAGAATTTAACAACTACGCAGACGCGAATACAAACGCGCAACTAACACAGATCGAAAAAAATCGTAAACATTTCAACAGCCATGAAAAACTAGCATAGTAATGACTTGAAACTCTTTTTTTACAATAAATAACAAAGAGGCTTTCTTAGTAGTTTTTTTTTGTGAGAGATGGTCAAGATCGGTCAGGGTTATGCAGAATCTGAAGCATGCTTACTATAAATATAATTTCAGTTGTCCAAAAAATTACGCAAATGCTTGGCAGGATTTATGATCTTAGCATTAAATAGGTAAGAAAAACCTTTGGTTTACCGTAAATTCGGAAGTGTAATCTTCTAGCAGTTAAGCAGACGTTTAGAGATAACTATTCCCAACATTTTCTTCTACACGTAGTAGGTCACATGGATGGAGGATGTGTAACTACATCATTTACACTTCTTGCATGAGTTTCATGCTCGATATTACACCTACTGAAAGAGCTTCTTTCTAGAACCATGTTGTTTCCTACTAATATTATAAATGCGAGGATGGACGGATGGATGTTTGTTACTCTTTCAAGCCAGAACGCTGAACAGATCTGGATAAAATTTGAAAGAGATAGAATATAGTCAGGAATAACACATGGACTTTTATGTAGGTCGGCTCCAATTCTGAAGTCCAGTCAGACGAAGTCGCAGACAGAATCGGACTTTTCATATATTCAAAGAAACGTCAAGCAACCGTTGAAAATATAAGCAAATATTTTGTAGCGCGACTTCAGAGGCCAAGCGAGGCAAACACGAGGGGTTCGCGTGTATGGCCGACCTTGTATTGTATGAATTTGAGCCTTGTCAACGGCTTTGCTATTCATAAGACTAACCTATACATGTGGAGAACATTAACTCTGGTGAGAAGTAGTGTAGACAGTTTTGGTATAAGCATATCAGGGAGTATTGTCACTCTATAAGAAGTTATATTCCATCACAATTGTACAATACAGAGTGAATACGAAAAATTTGTTCCGAGTGAAAGGAATGAGAAAATGCAATCCCTCAAAAAAATAATCCTAAAAGCGCAGGAAGGAAAATGAATCTCCCAGAGCTATAGGCAACATGTAATCATAGCATATTACCTAGCAGTGGTTAGATGCTTCCATTCAGTTGTACTGTTCTGTGCGAATTTCATCCACGTATGAGGGTAACCAAACCATGAACATTATACATGCTAGGAATTCTTAGCATGTTTAATGTTTTTAACGGCTTTTCTCAGTTCGTTCACTGCGCATTGATTTGTGCAGACTCAGTGAAAATGTACTCTGGAGAACTTTTTGAAGAGGATTGAGTTTGTTGTATTTTCTATGAATTTCCCAGGGCATCGACTGTGACTCTCTGACTTACACCTGCCAAAATTTATGGCTTTATCAGGTATAATCTTATCACAATAATATAAAACGTTTTATAAACCTCCAATAACTGCTAATAATAATGTTTAATCTTGTTTTCCCTTTCACAAAATCACGTGTCACAAAACAAGACAACAAATCCCACGTATACAAGGTTTTATATTATTATGAATATATTAGGCAGTTAGTTAACCGATCAAGGATCAATTAGCATATAAGTACACAATAAGTGTGTATAACAATAATTTCGACCCTCTGAACATCACGCCTTCTTTAACAAATTAAAACGTAATAGAATATTATTCGAATCATAAAACCGGCTTGGATATTCTCTAGAGAATCAAAATAACAATATTACAAATGGTTTCCCCGCATTCACAACATGTGAAGAACAGTACTAGGTATTATAATTGAAAACAGCGATAGCGACTGAAACTATGCTCGATTGTTACACCAATTAGATGCAGCCGCCGCCGCCGCAGAACTCATACAATACAACTTTTAATTAATCGCAGATTCACAGCTGCTCCAAACATTTCCACCCTTGTAGTGAAACCTAGGTGATTTACGACTCAGAGATTATCGAAGCCATAATATCAAAACTTGTATTGTGATCGGGGCTAAGACTACATCGTTATACAGTTGGATTTGTTATTTGTTGAAGTCTAAAGTATAAGAGTCGGATGAATGGGGTAAATATAGACCTGTGTACTAGTTGTAGAAGTAATGGAATACTAAACAATAATTTTAAGTAAGCGACGCATCATGAGAATGCTGTAAATTATATATCAACGGCTTCTTCAAATAAAAAACCCGACTGCATAAAAACACTTTAAAAAATACTAAAAATACAAAAACAAGTCTAGTAGTCCAGACCTATTAAAGTAATATTGAATAACTACACCATTTAAATGTTTTCATGATCGGTAAATACATAAAATAATAAATTATAACGTAGAATAAAGTCAATCTTGCCGTCGGGACCCATTCAAAATCGTGACCGTCTCTAAAATTCCCAGTAATAGGTCTGGACTACTAGACTTGTTTTTGTCTTTTTAGTTTTTTTAAAGTGTTTTTATGCAGTCGGGTTTTTTAGTTATTTTAATTACGTAACTTGTTTCCGGATTTTTAGTGCAAAACTACGAAAAATCTGCAGACGCTTAATTTAAAACTAATTAAACTAATAAAGAAAATTTGAGAATACATGATACGGAATGCTCAAAACATATTTTTCAGCCCACGCATTAAAGCGCATAAAATCCGCCATTTTGTTTTTTTAAATTTCATGTACCCAGTGACACTCGTGCCATCAAGACAAATCTAATGAGGTATCATTTATCTAAATCGGTTGCACCGTTGAATAGTTACGAACGGACATAGGAACGGACATACATACAGTCTATCCCAGTTAACTTGTCTTTTTTAGTAAACAAATATGGCGTCCTTATAACCAGAGACAGTTGACAGTGGTTAGATAGTGTTGGGAAATCATGAATGAATGACTGAACTAAATACTCTTAGCCAAGACTGAATGATTCTCACCTTGACGAGTAGGTACTGAATTGATTTTTAATTTTAAATATGAAGTGAATGTGTGGATATTAATAAATAAAACGACAAACAGCGAAATATTAATTTATTACTCGTATTCCTCTAAAATACACGAGTCACAATCTGATGGCTCTGAAGAGTCATCAGATTCTGACACATGTATTATGAACCTCTGGGTCAGTGCATCTGCTGCAGTATCTATTATGTCATCGAGCTGCAACACTTTATCCTCTTCCTTGATTACATGATTTATGCAATTGGTCCATGACACCGTGCCTATTTTTGTTAAGCCTTCTTTAATCAATTCCTTGACTTGAGCCATTTTAAGATTTATTATTTTGCCAACATGGCCTTTTAATTGTGCCTGTATTAATTCTATGGGATTTAATTCGCAATGATAAGGCGGAAGGCGTAATACAATAACATTTTTACTGGCTGCCACTTCATTTGAACTTGAAATTACAGTTCAGTTGTTCATTCACATAAATCAAAATCATTCATTATTTTGTCACATTCCTAAAATTGGTATAAAGTCTAGAGTTTTGAAATGTCAAATTGTCATGATTATTTTATTCTGTGAAAATGAAATTACATAAAATTTCGTTTTCATTAAAAATAATAGGCTTTTAAAGTGATTTCGAAGCAGTTTTTGGTGTAATTTAGAGTGTATGTGTATAGTGTAAGTGTTAATAAAATCGTTTCCTACATCAAGTGCGTGATTAAAGAAAAACTTGTGATTTTCGCATCGGACAGGGTTTGTTTACCAAAAAAGACAAGTCCAAAAAAACGGACTGTACATACATACACGTCAAACACATAACCCGCCTCCTTCGGCAGTCGGGTAAAAACGTTTTGAATTTGAACACTAATGCAGTTGTCCCGTATTCTCAATAACGCTGAGTGAAAGGCAGCCATGCGGGAAATCAAATTCGCCTGCAGAATGCGCATCTGCCTTCAACAAACTTTAATAATGTCCGTCCCACTGCTTTCAGGACACTGGAATTACTATTTTTGCCTTTGAGTAAGGCACGCACTTCATCTTTCTAACAGCGAAAATCTAATTTCCGGCGGACCTCTTAGACTGTCCCAAAACAACCCTTAAATATTTAAAGCAAAAAGGATTACCCAAGTGACCTTTTACAGAGATTCAGAGAGATGTAAGTGGGGTTTTATCTCAAACGTCACAGAATTTCAGGAGCAAGGATTTTATAACAAAGATTTATTATTATGAGCGGACGGATTCTATCACATTTTCCAATCAAGCTTGAAGACTGAAAACCCACGCAGTCTATTATAGGACGTAATATCAAGTTTCCAGTACATGAGGCACTCCTGAAGCGCGAACCGTAATGTTACTTATATGTAACCCAATATAATTATGCTGTGCAAAATGTGTATCGATCGTGTGCGAGATGTCAGGGGTGGGTGGGGTTGCATCGGCCATGTTGGCACGTGGAGCGACTGTTAGGTACGCTTAGATTGCTGTTTTAAAATCTAGTCGATAAATCTTTAGTGCGTCTTACACGAGCTGCTTTTAGTGCGCACTCAATTTTATTTTTGTGGGCGTACCAATCATATTTTATAGGTTCTGGGCGACAATTGTCAGGACAATCTGCATGCACATATTGCGTAGGTAGTTTCTGCATAGGTAACTAGAATGCTGTACAACCATAATATCAATCTATACATAAAGTCTAAAAGCCCTAGAATTAGAATAGTTGTCGATCCCCAGGATACAAAATTTACATTTGTAAAAGGGCCTATTGGGCTAGGCACATACATGTAAATCTTTTTATTAGATCTTCCTCAATCACTCCAGAATTTGCATGAAAATCACGTCGAGATTTACATCATAATTGTGTATTCAGTTACAGGACGTACATTTATGACGTAAAATGACGTAGGTACTTCAAATAAAACGTGTGACAGAGTAATGTATGTGAGGCTGAAATTACTTGCGTGGGTGTTACGAATGTGGGGTTAGAGGGATGAGATTGCCTCATACCACAACTAGTAGATAGACACGTGAATAATTAATATTGCTAGAGATTTTTGGAAGGTAGATGTGTTTGTTCATGAGTTCGTTACGCTTCCTTATTGCGCGTATGAGGAATCTCAGTGTGTGTGAGTCCAGGTTTCATTTTCTCACAATGTTTTCTTCACCGAAAGAAATAGAAATCTAATGATACTGTCCAATTTTGAAATTAAGTATAGCAATTTTACATTAATGCTTGAACACATATATATGATGATTGTGCATTCATTGGTAATTTAAATTGCTGAGGACTGAAGTACCGGATGAGTGACAAGTTACATTAGTCAAGGAACTAGAGAAGTAGGGATAAATGTTTTTCTGTGTCCACACAATGTTTCTAGAAAATTAAGTGTCTTATTTTAGTGTCAGCAAAACTGCAATGACTACTACATAACTAACAATTCCAATAATAACAAAGATAAGACTGGTCTTATGACCGTTTAGAAACTCCGCCTAGCCGTAATGTCGTGGCGATAATGGTATCCAATTAAAATGACGGGTTTGATAACAAATGACGTTTGATAACTATTGGGATGTGGAGTGAAATATCTATATCTATAGATATACAAGACGTAGCCACGCGCGGTAACTTTAGAAAGTACCTACCTACCCACCAGACGTATTTTCAAGGCATGTTGGCAGAATGACATCTTGCTAGATAAATAATGAAAAAAAAAACATCTAGTAGTTCTGACATATAAAACTATTCATGGTGGGAAATCGAGGAAATAACTGTATAAAGGTGACGAAAGAAATTTCTTTCTTGAACATCATTATTCAACTTTACACAGAAGAATATGGAGTATGGGAGACGGAATGGTGCAATGCTGGAGTTTGTAGTTTGTACGAAGGACTTGTTATGTGTGGTATCAAAATCTGCTATTTTAGAATAGTCTGTGGGATCTCTAGGGGTCCTTACCTCAGAACACTGTACCTATATTAATATACTGCATGCTTTCGGCAAATATAATGAATTCCATAAAACTTGTCTGGACATTAAACATAGCTGTAAAAATTATCCCTACTAATCCCTACTAATATTATAAATGCGAAAGTAACTCTGTCTGTCTGTCTGTTACGCTTTCCCGCTTAAACCTCTCAACCGATTTTCTTCTTTAGACCCTGAGAAAGGACATAGGCTATATATCATCACGCTACGCGGACGAAGTCGCGGGCAGAAGCTAGTTTGCTATAAAACTTTTCGGATCATATTTTTATAATAATATTTTACATGATTTTCTTCAAAACTTATTATCACAGCCAAGGTTTCATAAAATGAAGATTGCAAACCATGTGGTTCACAATTTGGGTTGGATTGCCAAACCAAATTCCTATTTTTTTGACTTTCATAGAAAACCCAATGACACTTTGCACAATGTGGAATCAAACCCAACAATTCTAGTGCAGCAGTCACTCTTAGGACCATTAGACTAACAAGGCAGTCAATAGATTAATTTCTCATTTTATAAAAAGCCTATACAATGCAGAGGTTAGCGTAGATTTATCAAAAGACATCATTTTAGAACCCCTGGGTCATTCACAACTGAGGGTCAATAGAGTGATTTAACAGTAAGCAAGAATAGGTAACGTGTGCATAAGTAATAAATTCTAAGTTATGAGTAATTTTAGAATGTAATCAGTCATTTTACAATGTTATTTGTAGCATTTACCACTGGCCAAGTTAATTGTCATTAAGATAAGACCACAGATAATAAGAAATTATTGGAATTATCATTTATATGTAAATAATTTTGATGTCCTATTAACTTTGACACTAGCAATTTATATTGTTTTTTAAATATGGTTGATTCTTGAACTTAACTTCTGAGGCATGACTGATTTGGGGCCAAGGAATATGATATTATATGTGGGTAGGTAATTAGGATAATTAATTGATACAATGGTGGGATGCTCTTGCTTGCCCCTTGTTAAATGGTATTTAAGCAATTCGCAACAAAAAATACCCATCAGTAGAGGGACAACCTATATTTTTTTACCTGACAACTTATATAAGTACCTGATAGGTTAAGTCAAGAATTAATTAACCTAATTACCTACCCACATATAATATCATATTCCTTGGCCCCAAATCTGCCATCATTCATGAGCTCTAAGAACAAATGTTCTTAGAGCTCATGAATGTTTGATGTGATTTACAGAAAATCATATCATCATTTGATAAAAACTTTGAACCAACTAAACTAAAAAACATAGTTTAGTTGGTTAATGAATTTCTGTGACAAATTACATGAAATCATTAAGTCATAAACCATACATTTCAATAAACTTGTACAAAAAAGATGATTGGTTAAACCGGAGTTGCCACATAATGTATCATGAAAATGGATACATTTGAAAATATCATACAAAATACTGTCATTTTGCTAGAACATACCTAGTTATAATCTACAGAAGAGATTTTACATTTCATTTAATTGTTAGATTCTTACATCAATTTACGCTTGATAGATAATTTTGCCTAAGCAAGTATTAGATTAACCAGAGAGGCATATAGGTACACAGCAGTGGGTAGATTCAGAATGTGGTTGATTAGGGATTTGATTATTGATTTCATAATGACTATTGATTTCAAAATGTGTTCCATTCCAACTAGAAACCAATGCTTAATACATTACAAATTGTACAAAACTAATTATTCTACATTCAGAATTGAAAACTGTATCCATAAAATTAAGCATACATGTTCATAATATCCAATTAATAATAAATGCTACATTTCAATAGGCTTTATGAGACTGGGATTTATCTCTATACTTCATGATCCTACAAAGGTCTGAGTGCATTCAAGATTTTTTGCCACAAGTACATTCTACTTTTTTTGCATAATCATGCCAGCTTCAACAAATAAATGACCTATCTTCAAACATAGAATACGTATGGGTATGCCTGCAGAGCTAAGGCTCTGATGATGACGCCAGATGATGGTAATTTGCGACGAAGGAAAATGAAAATGTCAATTTCCAGTGTCCACGCGGACGAGTTGCTGGTTACAGCTACAGAAAAACAATTATCACTAACCTTTATATCTTGCTAAAGTCATATAAAACGGTAACGCCCCAATGGACGAGAGCTGACGAACGGGATCAATTGTTGATACTGGCTTCCAGGAAGCTGGCTTCAGATGAACTGCCTCGCACACGCCGGGCGCACTACCTGCCACAATCAGTAACACCACAATCAGCTAAAAATACACACACTATCCCAGCGCAACATTTCTAACTATTCTAACCAATTTCTACTGCAGCAATGTACGTACGCACCAGCTGGCGAAAACGTGGTGACCACGGTCCGCGCGATACTTAGGTACTATGCTATCTATACGTAAATATGGACTAAAGATATTCGATATTACGTCGCTAGCTACCTTCCACTGTCTATGACGAAGCACCTCGCTATTCCACCCTCGCCGTGCACTAGGAACGCGTAATATTACAAGGTTCACGATCGAATACTAACGAACATAAAATAAATGAGATATCATCAAACGCAACACGTTTCCGTGGCTAAATATGACGACAGAAAATAAATGAAAATTGTACACTTTCTTATGTTTCTCGAACTGCCTTCACACCGGAAACGAGCATTTTTTTTAAACTTGAAACAACGACGATCTCATATTTTAGAATGTACGATTTTATGCTGGAAAAATATTTCATTTCTAGTTCTTTGGACGTTTATTACTAACAGAAAATTTTAGAATTGATTATTCGCAATAAACAAGCGAAAAATCCACCTCAAAATAAAATTGTCAACAGGAAACACAAAAACTTTTAATTATTTTTGTGTCTATGACACAGTGACAGCTAGTTTTCATTTGTAGGTATATTTTTTGTGATTACTACAAAAATACTTGAAAATCCTAGTATTAAACGATATTAATGTTGAAGATGAAATTAAATGTTTATTTTGATGTCTCATTTTAAATTTATACCAATTAATTGATTTCCTTCTATTTATTTATTTTTTTTGTCCGCCCATAGGGCAAGATTTTCTTTTAATTCCTTTTATTTCTTGTCTATGATTGAACCTGACAGTCTGACATACTGAACATGACTGTTTCCTAACGCATAAAGTTAAATTGATGATTCGTCGCAAAATTACTGCGTAACGTTGTGATTGGTTGTTAAATATATGTAATGTCAAATTTTAATGTGAATTATAGACAAGAAATCTATATTTTACTGCAGCGAAAACAGCCTTGAAGTCCTTTTGACAGAAGATTGCACGGATTATGAATGAGTTTTTGTCGATGTCGTCATAAAATTAGATTCTATCTTTTACATATTCGGACTTACAATAGAATAATTTAGTTATAAAACAGTGATTTCATATACCCCGTGTATTTTCCAGGGTATTCACAAAAATGGTGAGCCATGAATGGTGTAGGTTAGGTTATGTTCAAGGCCCTTGGTCTTACTACTACTAGTTACTATTTTCATTTTTTTTATTAATTTCAGCATTCATGTAGACAGTTGTTATACAGTCCAGCGCGATGGAAATCTGCATTACCTATCA
Source organism: Acronicta leporina (assembly GCA_947256265.1). Lineage (NCBI taxonomy): Eukaryota > Metazoa > Arthropoda > Insecta > Lepidoptera > Noctuidae > Acronicta > Acronicta leporina. Next base: position 14,526,305 of record OX366525.1, on the reverse strand, counting down.
ATCTTAAACCGACCATACTCTCCACCAAAGCAGACCAGGTAAGTTAGAACATACAAATCAAAGGCATTTTAATCTTTTTTTTTTCCATAAAAGATAAAGGATAACATCGCTTCTAAACTGGTCTTAATAACTCCCCTGTAATATAAAAATCAGTAGATGTTTAAGTCATAAAACCCTAATGTTGTGAACTGTACTATCTTACAACAGCTGATTAAAAAAGTTATACAGAGAACTATAATATTTTGCTTACCATGATAAAATAAGACTTGTCAATACATATATAAATTAAAATACTCTTCACCACAACCTATTTTTTAATTATATGGTCTAACCAGGATAGTTGTCACTATGTATTGGTACTACAAACATGAATTTTATTTTCAGTACACAGCGCCCGAATGTCGTCAGTACTCGGCGCGGAAGGGTTTCTTCTCGTCCATCATCGAGAACATCAAGGAGGACATGGCCAAGAACAAGGAAATGAAGGACAATATCAAGAAGTTTAGGGAGGAGGCACAGAAATTGGAGAACTCAGAGGCATTGCAGGTAAAAGCATTGCATCATCCACAGATAGACTTTATTGCATTCTGCTTATATTTCAATTACATTTTTTAGTAATAATTTATATTTGGATTGGGCATGATTTAAAAATAATTAATTACTTATTGTACACAGCATGTGAAGTCTGCCAACTTACTGTATAAGTTCTGCTTCTAATAAGTGATTAAATGGAAAAAATATACTGTTTCTGAAAATACCACTTTTTAAACAAATATTTTTACTATCAATACTAACTGCCTCAATAGCCAAGTGGTCCTGACCGCGACTGCTACGCTAGAGGTCCTGGGTTCGATTCCCAGGTTATTGGGTTTTTCTATGAAATTCCCAGTAGCAGCTCGAAGTTACGAATTTGTGCCCGGTTAATGGCAATAGGCTCGCCCCCTATTACATGGGACCTAAACATACCGGCGAACTGTGGGTGTACATTAGTACGCCTCTGCCTAACCCTTCGGGGAATACAGGCGTGATGGTATGTTATGTTATATTTTTACTAATACATGTTACTTCTGTGCATAGGTGCATAGTGCAGCTATATATAATTATATATAATAAATTACCAGATACAAAAATACAAAAAATACAAAATACAAAATACAGGCTCCTATTTATGCATCGATTATGTGTGTTTAAATTTTTAGGCTGCCAGAAAAAAGTTCCATGCTGTGGAATCAGAAGCTTCCAAGAGCTCGGAAGTACTGAAGGAAACGCTGGAAGGTATCAAGGGCAAGATGGAACATGTCATTGAAGAAGCTAGTAAAACTGAGATCGCCAAGAAAGCTGGTAAGATTCATAATTATTTATATGAAATCCTTTGACTCATGCTTTTTATGCTGTGAAGAAACCAAGGAACTCATAACCTTATTACATTTGGCTGTAACTGTAACTTACAATATTTCCTTTCTCAATTAATAATAATTAGTTACTATGCATGGACTATTGCATGCAGTCTAGCCTCCTTGTATTTTATCCATAAACTTTTTATTATTATTATATTATTTAACTCAACTGGCAGTAATCTACTTATAGGATGTAAATCTTTTTAGTTTGTATGTATGTCTGTATCTATGTCTCCTCTTAGAAGCTTAACAAATGAACCAATTTTAACAATCAAGTTGTCATCAGGTTTGTCTTTAGGTACCAGTGACACCGGATATAAATGTGACATGATCATGACTTGTTTCTTGTAATATTGTGTTACTGAAACTATTGCAGTCGGGAGTATGTTTTATTTTTGATAATGGTCTTATATAGCCCCTTTGACTCATACACATAATTATTAAAAACTATGAGGTATAGGCAAAATTATAAGAATTCCACTGCTTACAGTAGTCATATTGTGTTTTTTTCTAGGACAAATAAAGGAGGATTTATCAAAGACAGCAAAGGATGCAGCTGAGAGCATAGCTGATAGGGGATCCAAACTAGGACAGACCTCTGCTTTCAAAACTATATCACAGGTAACACTGCTGTTATTACAACTTACATTGCGATGTGCCCTGGTTGTGACTCAATTGTTAGCCACAATTGGATTTATTTATAGGTTTCATACCTATCTTGTAGTATATGAAAATCCTGGTTCTAATATTTGTACATGTATGTAAGCAAATACTACTTTACTTACTTCCACGTTCCACGAAAATAATAGTCATTACTATAATTTTTCCAGGCGACGGCGGTAGTGAAGGAAGAGATATCGCCGCGGGGGCTGGAGGGCCGCGTGTACATGGCGCCCGCCGCGCTGCGGAAACGTGTCGAGGTCTGTGCTACATATTCTCAGTTTTAGTATCTTTAAGAGGCCGGCCATTTAGCTTCTGCTTTTTATTAGATGACTACACCTCATTATTTAAAACATTGTCCTTATTTTCAAGTTCAGGTTCATTCAAGTTATATTATTTAATTTTTGTATTGTCTTAACATCTGTGTTTGGTATGCAGGTTGCTGCAGACGAACGGACATTCTCTCCGGACACACAGACCATGGGCGTGGAGCTGCACAAGGACTCCAAATTCTACCAGCAGTGGGAGGAATTTAAGAACAACAATCAGTATTTCAACAAGGTACAATATATTACATTGGTCGGATACTACATCCGAGATGGTTTTATATATAAATTACGTGTGTGTCTGTTTTGAAAATACAATTTATTTAAAAGTTCTATAAATAATATTTTCCTGATTATAATCATAGAAAATGTATTGCAGGTACTAGATTGGAAGATAAAATATGAAGAATCGGACAACCCAGTGCTTAAAGCGTCACGCTTTGTCACCGAGAAAGTAGGCAGTCTGTTTGGCAACATTTTCGAGAAGACCGAACTGTCCAAGACCCTCACGGAAGTGTGCAAGATCGACCCCAACTTTACCTCACAGAAGTTCTTAGAAGACTGTGCGAACGACATCATACCGAACATTCTTGAAGCGATGGTACGCGGAGACTTGGACATCCTTAAAGACTGGTGCTACGAAGGCGTGTTCAACATTCTCGCGGCGCCCATCAAACAGTGCAAACAACTCGGCTATCACCTAGACTCAAAAATATTAGACATTGAACAAATAGAGCTGGTCATGGGCAAAATGATGGATCAGGGTCCCGTACTAGTGATCACATTCCAATCACAACAGATAATGTGTGTCAGAGACGCTAAAAACAATGTGATAGAAGGCGACCCGGACAAAGTGATGCGAGTGAACTATGTGTGGGTACTGTGCCGGGACCCACAGGAGATGAACCCTAAGGCGGCGTGGAGACTGCTGGAGCTCTCCGCTAGCAGCGTTGAACAGTTAATATAGGTGAATTAATGTAGAGTTTAATTAAATCGTTGACATTTCTATGTATGGTTTCTATAAACCTATCCAAGATTTCCTGCGAGGTCGCAACGTTAGACGAAACATTCGACCGGATTGTCCCGTGATAATACTCTATCTTTTGTTGCGAGCCAGCACTTTGACTGTTATGTAAAATATAGCGAGTAAATAAGTTAGTTACGACTAAAATGATAATACAAAGTCTATGAAATGTTATAAATATGAATCGCTTATGTATACAGTCGTGTGTCATATATTACCAAAGCGGTGTCTACCAGCCAATGTAAATATTGTACCATGTTTAAGTTATCCCAGAAGTTACAAAAGTTTCGTTTGCAATCGGATTAGAGCTGTGTCCAATCGGCAATTTACTTTTAAGTTTTTTTAATACTCGGAAACCTTTTCGTGCATTTAGGACTTTTACATTACAATATCTTTGTATTTTCTGTCTCAACTACGAAATATTGGTTAAATATTGTTGCTAAGTATCCAATGAAATGGTGTAGTTCCGTTAGTTAATTTCATAAATGATCATAATACCTGTGTACCTTTAGTAGTAGTAGTAAGCATCGCATTGAAGTTGTAAGGGAAGGTTTTTGAGTAACATTACGTTTTGAGTAATAATTTATGTTTATTTTGTATCACTATTAGTTCGTTTATTACGATTTATTATTATTTATTTTAATAAATTGTTTTATTTTAGATATTATTTGCTTTTGATTTTTTACATTTTTCTTTTCTTTTTTTTTCACGCAAATCTGAGAGATACTGGTTTACAGCCAGCAGCAGAGATGTTAATTCCTGTAATGAATTATTATCTAATAGTGACAATAGTATATCTTAGTACACTGACAAACTCAAATACGGAAAAATAGACCAATATACATATCAAGTGACGTATCCGAGTGCAGCAGTTCAGAATTGGAACTGTGTAGAGAAACACATTGTGTTCAAAGATGTTTTTTTAAAGCTTACTAGCAATGTGGGTCGTATATTAATATGCTAAGCTAAATACTCGTGTTACGTGTGGGTTCACACCTCGGTAGTGCAATGGGTGGGTTTCGAATTGGCAACCACGTGATCGCAAGTACGACGCCCTAAGGACTATCGATTGCATTGCACCGCACAATGAGCATTCGCGTGAGCCAAGAATAATCTCACTCTTCTACAGCTGTACCCGAACGACGCCAACCCATCTCCAATCTGACATCAGGATCATTTTTAGAAGCTGATGAGTTTGTTTGTTTGTTTGTTTGTTTGCTTGAACGCGCTAATCTCAGGAACTACTGGTCCGATTGGAAATATTCTTTCAGTGTTAGATAGCCCATTTATTGAGGAAGGCTATATGCTTTATATCATCACGCTACGCGGATGGAGTCGCGGGCAGAAGCTAGTCTCTCTATAAATCGCAATGACACGTGTTATCGGGTAGTGGCGTACCTGACGTGAAGGTAATTTTGTTTTTGTATCAAATCCTGTACATTATAATTATGTAAGTAATTAGTTCCTATATTGTAAGATGTTCCAAGTAAAGTCAGTAAATAAAACAAATGTTTTTTAAATATTCAATTATATTGGAGGCACAATGAACAGACACGAGCACGACGGCCGCGCCGCCGTACAATACGTAATAATACATTTATTTACAAATCGACAAAGTAAGTGCTACGTACATTATGTGAGATATTAAACCAACGCTCATGTACTGACTAGGCTACTGATCATACCGATAGTGAAACACTTAATTATAACAATGTTAGGCTTGCTTGTGGAATGTGTTCTTGGAACCGTGTTAATTAATTAATTGATTAATTGATTTTATTAGTTGCACCCGTACCACAACCTTTCTACGTTGTGAGAATAGGATGCCCACTATTTGGAAGCGGCATACCTGTCTAACAATCGTAATAACACGTCATGGTATGGCCTCTGTTCATATAATGCAAAACAATGTTATTTTTTAATAACAACTCAATCAATCAAAATATTTCGTTAGTTGTAGAGGTGCGTTCAAAGAAGAAGACATATTTTTTTATTATTGATACCAAAAATACAGCAATGAAGAAACTTAATTTATTTGTTGGATGAAATTTTCCCTTGTAACCCTAGGCTGGACTTTCTTTCTGAGGGCCTGGCCTGTTTGTTCCATGTTTTCAAAGGTTCTGATTTATTAACTGCTACTGCTACCATAGAACTATGCAGAGATATACAGTACACAAGGTAAATCATAAAAAGGTCTAAATTAATAATCAAAGTAGCTGTTAGCTTTTATCTTTGTACTATAAGCTGCATCAACGTAACATTGATATCGTTAAAACTTATACAGAAATACTATTACTGTCATTAATTAAAACAAAATTTCTTAATGCTATCAACCACAAGAATAATTACTATCCATTCTGTAGTAAACAGTGAAATTAAATATTTATGTTCTTAAATCGCAGATCTTAAAATAAAAAATAATCTAATTTGTATTAAATTTCTTATGATGACTTAAAATTAAGTAAAATATGTGTACATAATTATTATACCTAAAATATTAAAATTACGCGCCAAAAAGCTCAATCACATAATCTATAGTGTTGCTAGCGTGTAAAAACGTTAAAAACGTTAAATGTGTTGCCATACTCACTCTAAACTTAGTGTTTATAATCGACGGATTCTCTCAAATTTTTATTTATAAACATTTGTATTAGTTTAAACTATTATTTCTCAAGGGGTACATGGTTAAAACTCAGCTTTTAATTTAAACCAACGAATGTTTACAAATAATAATCAATTATTCTTTCTCTACTCAGCTCGTTTTGATCACAACCGTGCACCTATGCCACGCTAATTAAGTGTACGCTAATGCTTTTAAAAATAATTATAAATATTAGAATATAGCATAATTTGCATAAAAACTGAAATTAGGTACCATAATATTATCAAATAGGCGTTCCAAATAGGCATCTCAGATCAAATAATTAAATCTGTGATTACTACAATAATTACATTACACTTCCAGTTTAGGACTGATTGTACTACAAGGGTTTTTAATAGTTATATATATAAATATACAATCACTCCAAAAGTTTGTTCTGATAAAAGCAAGATCAATGATTTCTGATCTTCTTTATATATATAATTCTTCTGTACGTGTGTTGACAGTGAACTCCTCCTAAACGGCTGGACCGATTTGAATGTATTTTTTTGTGTGTGTTCAAGTGGATTCGAGGATGATTTAGATTGACAAATAAGCCCGGCAGATGACGCTGCAGTCGGTATCTAGGTTATTTATCTATACTACAAGTAAACTGCTGAATCGTTACTTTGTTTAATATCCTAATCGCTTGGAATATCATGCAGGACAACGTCAGCTGTCGGGTTCGCTAGTTTTTATATAAAATGTGCAGTGTCTGAATAATAATAATTATTATATTGTACCGTTTCCACACCTTGATGATAGTTTTGGTACAGAATCATATAAAAATTGGTCGTAAAAGATTTCCATGACTTACTAAATATAATTGATTTAGATTTGACGTACAAAGAGTCAAATCTATTTAAAAAAGTATTGTATGAAAAAGTAAGTGATTTAGGTACTCTTAAAATTCTAAAAAAGAGATAACATGGGGGCAATTTAGGATTCAGTTAATATGGGCTAAAATGGCCACTTTCGGTGATTCAGAATAATGATTGGACATTATACAACTGTGTTCACTTCCAAAATAAGTTGATCTCTCATTGTAAGAAATGCTTATATATTGTGAGGTCAGTTTATATTGGAGGTTTATAGCACGATGTGGAACCGAAGACACAGAATCATATAGTGATTCACCAAAAATGGGCATATTGGCCTCGCTAGTCTGATTTTCTTTATATTAGTCACCGACTTGATAAATTCTTGTTTCACCATATTTTTTCATATGTGATGATATATGATTTATATATCACGATACATTATCAGTGTGGTTTGGGTCGTGTATGTTGGTTGTGTCCGGGGAGTGGGGCCGTGGGGCCGTGGGGCCGTGGGGCCGTGGGGCGTGCGGCTCAGTCGATGGCCCACTGCAGCACGGCGGTGTCGAGCCCGCCGGCCGTGAGCAGGCGCGGCTGCTCGGCCAGGAAGCGCGCGCACGTCACGTGCGACGAGTGCCCGCCGTACGAGTGGCACAGCGACTGCAAACAACACAACAATACATTCTCTAAGCTCTTCACGCAAAACACTCTTAGGCCCACTTGCACCAACTTCTTAAATGTGTTTAAATTGTATTTAAACACGAAATTTCTATGAAAAATTGTGTTTAAATTCAATTTAAACATATTTAAAAAGTTGGAGCAAGTGGGCCTTAGTGTTAAAAAAACTGTGTATGATTCGAAAAATAAAACGAAAATATTCCAATCACATTACCAAATAAAATGACCATTGGACTGCCAAGTCAAAGGACTCGAGTTCAAATCCAAGGCACGCACCTCTGACTTTTCGAAGTTATGTGCGTATACGTAAACGCGGAAGGAAAACATCGTGAGGAAACCTGCACGTCAGAGATTTTCTCGACGGCACGGCGTGTGAAGTCTGCCAATACCTATTAGGCTAGCGTTGTGGACTATAGCCTAATCCCTCTCATTGTGAGAGGAGACCCGTGCCCAGCAGTGGGACTTATAATGGGTTGATTATGCACCAAATAAAACGAGAAATATTAAATATTCAAAAAAACACTTCGGTGGTACGTAATGTAAATATAGAATCTAAAATATTTGAGTAACAAACCTTAGGCTGTGTGACCGGGTATGCATACAGCTTTACTTTCCCGAAGTCATCGCCTGTAGCCATCAAGCGACCGTCATTTGACCTAAAATTAAAAAAAAACTGTCAAATACAGAATACAGTCCTAAGTCCGACAGCTACACTAGACGTCCTGGGTTCGATTTAGACAGATCACCTCACGTTTTAGAGCAAACGAGCTGACGGATCACCTGATGGCAAGCGATTACCGCCGCCTATGGACACCCGCAACACCAGAAGAGTCGCCAGTGAGATGCCCGCTTTTTAAAATAGTTTGGGCTTCCGGTGTCCTCACTCACTCGGCGAAACACAACATATGTTTTGTTTCACGCCGGTTTTCTATGAGCAGACCTGGACTTAGAAGTCCAGGTCTTTTTGGAGCCCCTTCAAGCAAAGCAAGGCTTTCGAGCTTATTTGTAGGTCCCGCCCCTAGGTTGGCTGGGCCCCTAGGCTGGCTGGGCCCCCAGGAAATTTGGCACTGTCTATGAGACTGTGGTATCGTGCGCAAAGCATGGCTTTCCCACGGTAAAAGAATGAACGAAGAAAAGATAAAATTGATTATCTTTTTGTGTTTTTTTTTTCATTTTTCATGCTAAGATTATAAAGTTATTTTAGTGAAGGAAAAATTCGACTCGCAGGCAGGATTCGAACCTGCGTCTTCTGGTTTGATACACCAGACGCTATGACCACTAAGCCACCGCGAGTCCTACCTGCCATGTCGAAATTTGAAAGATAGAATTGATATTATATAAGTTGTGTATGGTCTAGACGACCTCTGTGGTTTAGTGCTTCGAGTACCGGACTGCTGACCATGTGTTTCTTATGTATTATAAGTATGTATTTACAAAAAAAAATGTATATAAGTATTATATTCATTGTCTAGTACCCATAGTACAAGCTCTGGTTAGTTTGGGACTAGATGGTGATGTGTAAAAATGTCTCAGAATATTTATTAATAATTTATGTGGGTGGTAAGGTATACTCGTAGTGGTAAGCAGTGACCTGATGCATGTATTGATGTCGGTGCCGTCAGCGCTCTCGGGCCACACGCCGATGCTCTGGAAGCTAATGGGGCACGTGTGGCTCGCCCACGACACGTCGCGCATCGACGTCGCCGCCGGGATCTGCCGACACGTCGTCGCGTTCCCTGACACATAACAACTCACATTAGTACCCGACTGCCCAACCCTTCACGAAATATATGCGTGATAGTATGATATGACAATATAACTATTAGATAACATTACTGCCTCATTAACCAGTCCTGGGTTCGATTCCCCACTAATGCTATGTTTTTTTAGTCATATTATGTTTGTCATTAGGTAAGTGAAATTTGTTGTGAATTTCTTTTGAGGAATAAAGTTTCTTTAACCACATTCCCAGGTTGAGAATATATGTTATTGGGTTATTCTATGATATTCTCAATAGCAGCTCGGAGTTTGAGATTCGTGAGCCGATAATGGCAATAGGCTCTTCCTCTATTACATAGGACATAAACATATTTACTGGCGAACTGTGGGTGTAGATAAATACGCCTCTGCCTAACACTTTAGGCAATACAGGCTTGATGATATATTATGTAGTAACAAATAACACTGAAAATGAGTGTTTGTTCTTGCTTTCACTGTCAGACGATGATATTATTTATTTATGGAGTAACTCAGGCTACATTTAAGTAGATACTTTTGCGACACGAGTGCAACCGCGGATAATAAGTTGTAGTAAAAATACTCACAGTAAAGCAGTTCATAATCTCCGGAATTGCTTCTAATGTACTGACTGTCCTCTGACCAGTCCAGATGAGTTATGTAGCTTGAGTGACCCTGTGGGATATAACAAACATGATGTTAGTGAAGAGAAAATACATAAATAAGTAGAGTATGCGCCAGCTAACTAACGGTACATTCACACGGCGTCGAGTGTTTCTCTACCGAATCGTTTTTTTGCAGGATTCGGTTTAGTGGCAACAGTATTTCAATGAATGAGTTCACACATGCATTCAGTTTCAAGACACGGCAAAAAAACCGAATCTTGCTGAAGTTGACATCCGATTTTGTGACTACAAACCGATCCGGCCGTACTGCAAAATGTAAGATCCGGTGCAGTGGTATAGCACATTCAATACATGCGTTTATACGATACACGCAGGGTAGATTCAGTTATTTGCCGGATCTTGAAACCGAATACGTACGTCATCGGATGTGTGTTCACACGGGATCTCGATAAGAGGCCGTCGGATACGGCAATGCAAGATGTGCTGTTTGAATATAAAATTCGGTTTTTCCAGATCCGATGAAATAAGATTCGACAAAACGTGGCTCCGTGTGAACGTACCGTTAGACGGATTGAACTTCGTGCAGGTGGTTGCTTAGATCACTTTTTAGGAACTAAAATGTATTTATGTAAGGTACTTATTATAATATTAGAGATATCGATAGCATAATTATTATAAAAATAATTACTGTTATCCTCGCAACTATACCCACATACGCGGAAGTTCTGCATGGTGTTTTGTTTGTCCGGTCAGGTTTGGCCGCGCAAACTGTCTTGTCAAATTGTGATTTGTAGTTAGTTGCAACCAGAGGTGGCTTTAACTATGATGCAGTGCATTACACACTGGCGCCGCGACACTTTTAAAGTTTTTACTAAAGGGCTCTAGGGTAATGATTGCACACGGGGGCTTCACGGGCTAGTAGAAGCGTCTCTGGATGCATCAAGAGTTCCACGGAAATATTCTGTAGTCATAACCAAAGAATATTTCTAGAATATCCTTTGGTCGACCACTTCCTCATACGGCTACATATTATAGGTACATAAAAATCACATATTTGTATATTACTAGTATTCTATTATCTGTGCCTATATACATATTTAGCAAACTACCTGCACTATATATTTGTGATCTTGTCAAAGTGCAGCTGTGTATAATCTTTTATGTATATATATTCTCATAATAACTTCTTTATAACGATAGAACTTATATAATTTTATGTATAGGTATGTACTCATAACTTTAAATAAGCAGATAAAGCGAAAGCTTATTCAGCAGAACGTTTATCGTCAAGTTTTACTTCTTAATTTATTAGTATTAGTTTCAGTTGAATACTTAATAAAAATAAACACAATTGAAGCTGAATATTTTTTGTTTTTTTTTAAACAAAAAGCTTACTAGCAATGTGGGTCGCACATTACTAGTATTCTTGTTAACCCCTCGAGCCAATCTAAATGCTTGTGTTACGAGTGGGTTCACGTCGGTAGTGCAATGGGTGGGGTTTGAACCGGCAACCACATGATCGCAAGTCCGACGCCCTAGCCATTAGGCTACCGCCGCTCTAATAACATAACATACCATCATGCCTTTATTCCCCGAAGGGTTAGGCAGAGGCGTACTAATGTACATACACCCACAGTTTGCCGGTATGTTTAGGTCCCATGTAATAGGGGGCGAGCCTATTGCCATTAACCGGCCACAAATTCCTAACTCCGAGCTGCTACTGGGAATTTCATAGAAAAACCCATTGACTTTTCTCGACCGGGGAATCGAACCCAGGACCTCTAGCGTAGCAGTCATGCTCAGTCATGTCATGAAAATTGAACTCACTCGGCGAAACACAACGTGTTTCTCGACGGATTTCTGTGAGGCCGTGGTATGACTCCGGTCGAGATGGCCTATCTGTGCGGAAGCATGGCTCTCCCATTGTATTTATTTAAAAAGATATGTATTAAAATTTAGAACTGCAGATCGTTTGGTAATAGATAATATAAAAATGCATATTGTAAGGCTATATTGCTATAGGTTGACGAGCACATTTTCAGAGCATACGCATAGATATATTTTAGGTATCTAATAGTAGCATTAACTTTGTGTATCAACAGTGGCGTAGCGTGTATTTCTGTTATCCAGGGCAAACCCTAAATTTGCCACTCTCTCCATTTTCGCAACTAAGCAAAAATCTGTAAAATTTATGTTGCTCTGATTAAGGATTCAAATTCAATTTATAAAGTTGTTTTAGTGAAGTCAAATTCGACTTCGGGAGGATTCGAACCTGCGTCTTTTGGTTAGACACACCAGACTTGTAAGCCACCGCGAGTTGGTGGCTATCGCGGTGGTCATAGCGTCTGAAAATTACGAAAAAAAAAAACAAAAATAAAGCCGTCTTTCTATTTTCGCTCTCAAAGATATCTAAGTTAATGTCAAGTGCACTATGAAGACAGAGATTGTATATAGTAAATAAGGCTAAGATCTGATGAATATGACCTAATGCTGTGGCCAGAGTTCCTCGCCACCCCAGCCATGAGCCCCTTTGCCCCCTCCCCCCACGCTACACCACTGACTAGATATCAAATCTACATCGGATAAGAGCCAAGAGGTACATTCCTTGAAGCGTTCTATGGCATAATAACAAACATGCAATATAAATGTTATGTTACCCGTCTACGTTTTTTCTCCGTGCACTAAGTATCGCGTGAAATTGTTAAGTTTGTTAGAATACAGATTTTATGTGATTTTTTTATATTTATCAATATATACAAGTTACATTTTTGAAGTTTAGGCAGGAAAATGTAAAGTGCACGTTGTTGATTTTATAGTAATTTTCCAAACTTGAAATTTCCCGAAGTTTAATGTGTAATTATGGTGGATAATTAAACATTAAGTGTTCGTGACCGTGTGCGAATGTATTTGTATTTTACTTTATTTGGGAAACAAACATGCAATAACAGATATAAGTATAAGAAATATAGTTTTAACAATATCTAAATAGTTTCCACAGTGTAGGCAAATGATATAAAATTGAAAATCGTGACTTTTTTGGGTTCACTCCTAAGCTCCATTGAAGCCTCAATAAAATGTCCACCGTTTTAATGGGGCAACTGCACAACTGAATTCTTGACACTGGCGAACACAAAAGTGTGTTGCCATAATATAATCCCATGATGGGAACTAGTATTATTTGATTACTCTTCATATTTGACACTGGAAAATACACAAATTAACTATAAAAAAAAATACATTTTCTGCAATCAATTTAGTATAATAAGACTTAGGGCCACTTCCAACATCTTAATTGTGTTTAAATCATATTTAAACACAATTTTTCATGCAAATGTTGTGTTTAAATACAATATAATCACATTTTAGAAGTTGGTGCAAGTGGTCCTTAAAAATATTATTCGTAACTTAATTTTAATACGTGGTATAAAAGAGCGTAGAAGTTAGGGAGGCCTTTGCCCCGTGACCAGCAGTGGGACGTACATGGGTTGATGATGTTGGTGTACAGATGTACTCACCAAGCACTTCCCGAGGCGGCTGTACCTGGCGCCGTTGTCGTCGACGCGGTATACATAGATGAAGTTGTCGCGGGATCCCAGCGCCACCAGCTTGTTGTCCGGAGAGTACTGGATCGTCTGGATCGGCTCCGCTCTGGTGGATGACAAGACATACCATCATGGAAGGGTTAAGCAGAAGTGTATTACACCAGTTCGCATGTTTAGGTCCCATGTAATAGGGGCCAGGCTTTTAACCGGAACAACTCCCAAACTCCAACGTACTAATGATAATTTAAGATAACACAATTCATCTTGTACGATAGTCAATAGAATTGCTTCTTACTTAATTTTTTTTAATAATAATTTATTTTCGAATTTGTGCCCCGTTCATGGCAATGAACTGAAATTATCTGATAATTGAAAAATATGTATACTATTGGTGTACCTTATAAAATAAAATAAATAATTAAATATATGTATTTAGATGTTGTAGTTACCCGTCTTGGTGCGAGGAGAGCTGTTCCCGCGAGTGGGGGTCGAACACGAGCCAGCGCCCCGACAGGCAGCCCACGGCCACCACGCCGCCGTCGCTCGACCACGCGCAGCACTGCGCTCGCTCCTGAAGAGGGGAAGGGGGGAGGGCATATATTATAATATATTATATCTTATCTTCTATACTAATATATAAAGCTGAAGAGTTTGTTTGTTTGCTTGCTTGAACGCGCTAATCTCAGGAATTATCCGGTCCGATTTGTGTGCAATCACTACATAGTATAAAACAAAGTTGCTTCCCGCTGTCTGTCTGTCACTATGTATGCTTAGATCTTTAAAACTACGCAACGGATATTGGTGCGTTTTTCTTTAATAGATAGAGTGATTCAAGAGGCAGCTTTGAAGCTATTTAACATAACCCTACGACTTTTAGAAACGGGGCAGCGTGGGAGAAACCACGGGCGCGTCGCTAGTAAAGTATTTTCTATTTATCTATTAGTATTTTTTAGGCTTTACTTTCACTAAGTTGAAGTGATATTTAAGGTGGTGTGGTGGGTTGGTGTGGTGTTGTGGTGGGTTGGCGTGGTGGGTTGGTGTGGTGTGGTGGGTTGGTGTGGTGTGGTGGGTTGGTGTGGTGTGGTTGGTGTGGTGGTGGGTTGGTGTGGTGTGGTGTTATGGTGGGTTGGTGTGGTGCGCTGGTGTGGTGGGTTGGTGTGGTGTGGTGGTGTGCTGTTATGGTGGGTTGGTGTGGTGTGGTGTGGTTGGTGTGGTGGTGTGGTGTTATGGTGGGTTGGTGTGGTGTAGTGGGTTGGTGTGGTGGGTTGGTGTGGTGTAGTGGGTTGGTGTGGTGTAGTGGGTTGGTGTGGTGTCGTGGGTTGGTGTGGTGGTGGGTTGGTGTGGTGTAGTGGGTTTGTGTGGTGTGGTGGGGTTGGTGTGGTGGTGGTGTTGGTGTGGTGTTATGGTGGGTTGGTGTGGTGGGCTGGTGTGGTGGGTTGGTGTGGTGTAGTGGGTTGGTGTGGTGTGGTAGGGTTGGTGTGGTGGTGGGTTGGTGTGGCGGGGTTGGTGTGGTGGTGGGTTGGTGTGGTGGGTTGGTGTGGTGTAGTGGGTTGGTGTGGTGTGGTGGGATGGTGTGGTGTGTCGGTACCTCGATGTCCTTGCTCCAGACGGTGCAGTGGCCGAGCCCGTCCCACAGCTGCAGCAGCTTGTCCCAGCCGGCCGTGACGAACTGCGGCAGCGCGGGGTGCGGCGCCAGCCCCCACAGCTCGTCGGCGTGGCCCAGCACGGCGGGCGCCCAGCCCAGGCGCAGGTCTCCGTGCAGGATGCAGTTGCGGGTGGTGCCCACGAACACCTGCGAGCCGCGCCCCTCCGCCAGCACGCGCACGCCGCCGTAGTGGCCTTCGATCTGTTACAAATGAAGCCCACTCTTTTTTTTTTATAGTACGGAAAATCCTCATGGATCATCGGCCACTGATGGAAGCAGCAGGGTATATAGGACTCACATATATAGACTAGCGGCCCGCCCCGACTTCGCTCGCGTGGATAAATCCTTAACTTTGTCAAAATATTCTATAGCCTATGTTAATCTGGAATAATGGAGCATTCGATGGTGGGAGAATTTTTAAAATCGGTTCAGTACTTTTTGAGCCAATTCGTTACAAACATACTTACATACAAATCTTTCCTCTTTATCATATTAGTATAGACAGGGTACATACAGTGGCGTAGCTTGCCCTAAAAGGGCCCTGTATCAACAATTATTCCTTCTACCCGACATGAACACCCGTTATTAATTTCAGGGGGATCCCAGCTCTGGCTTCACGTCTCGGGACCTCTTGCTGCCCGGGGCCCCGTATCATTGATATGGCAGGTATGGCGGTAACTACGCCCCTGGGTATATATAAAAACCACACTTGCTTTATTTAGGCTTTCTTACCCTATAGTTATTTGGTGCAAGTGACGCTTAGGGCCACTTGCACCAACTTCATAATTGTATTTAAATTGTATTTAAACACGATTTTTTAATATTTAAGAAGTTGGTGCAAGTGGCGCTTAGTCTAGAAACAATACAGGAATAATGAGTTTAAATATACAGGGTGGCGATTTAATCACCTGCACTGCTTCAACATGGTGTAGTATTGATAACATGCAACATACTAGACATAATTTATAATTTGTATCTTTAAGCAATCCCGTGTTAAAGGACTTGATAATTATTCAAATTTTTCATAAAACGATATGCACCCTGCAGTACGTTGACCTTATGCGGACGGCCCGATCAAGTAGTTGTTTGACTCGCTATCTCTAGACAGATACATACCTACAATGAGTTCAACGTCCGCGCTGTCTTTGACTCTGCATACAAAATTAAAAAAAAACATTTTGTTGAAAAATTAAGCTATTTTTTTTTTATTGATATGGGTAGTATTTCGTGGTCTGATTCACCTGCTAGAAGGATGCAGGTGATTAAATCGCCAGCCTGTATACTTCGAATTTTAATTGTATTCAGTAACTTGACAGTTCCAGAAAGAAGAGAAATAATGATGTGGAAGTATAGTACGTACGACATTCTCCAAGCCGGCCGCGTTCATGTCGGGGTCGAACATGACGACCCTGCCGTCCTTGCCGCCGCCGGTGAGGATCTGCCCCTCCTTGAGGCAGCACAGCGAGAACACGGACCCGTCGTGGACGCCCCGCACCAGCTTCTGGATGGTGTTGGTGCCGCGGCCCCACACTATTATGTTGCCGTTGGAGTCACCAGACAATACGTCACCTGTCGACGGACAAAGTTATCGTACCGTTTTTTAAATTATACATCAAGTCTTTCTCCCACGGGGTAGGCAGAAACTATAGACCGCCACTTGCTACGATTCTTGCATACTTCTTTTGGTTCTCATACATACGCACCGGTTGTAAGTAAGTACTGCGCGCCTGAAGGACTTCGCCAATAAGATCGGCGTACGTCCTTCTTACGTCGGCCTTATAAATTCCTTTCGTTAGTAGTCTTTCATTCATTCTCTCAAAATGTCCAAACCATGCATCAGCATATTCCTTTCTATACGTGTCACTACACCATCTTTCAGTCCGCAACGTTGTCTTATCACACTATTCCTCAATCTATCATTCTGAGTTGCACCACACATACTTCGCACGGAACGCATGTTATTTTTAAATCCTAGTTATAAAACCAAACCATTAAGCACTACCGCAATAACAGCACTCACCGTTATGGTTGAAAGCCAGGCAGGTGACGTACTTGGGCTTGTCCCTGGTCTCGAACACGCCCATCCGCTTGTACAGCATGTTGGTCTGGTCCAGGGTCCAGAATGCGATGTGGTTCTTGCCGCACGTCACGATCTGGTTGCGGTCTAGTGGGTGGAACTCGGCTGCCACCACTGTGTCTACTGAGCACTGGAAACACGAAGTTTGGGTTGTTGTGAGTGGCTGATATACAGGCCTGGATATTTGGGGCTTTTGAACTTATTTGGAGGTCCCGCTATTGGGACTGGACCCCTAGGCTGGGGTCTTGCAGGTCTAGACGGAAATCCGGCACTGCTGATGAAACGCTAATATACAATCGTAATGTTCATATTGGTAAACTAAACAATCCCGTACTATATTGTAACCATTAGGGTTAGTGCAAATTCTAATTATTCGAGTGATGATAAATATAATAGTAACAAATATAATAGTTTGATTTCATAAAAATAATAGGTTTAGTGAAAATTAGATACTGGCCAATTTAGTTAAATGTTTTCAATTATTTCTTTTTGGTTTCTTCATTTTCCGTTTGTTCTCGATTGGCTATGAAAAGAAAAGAGTACCTAAACATATAATAGTGTTACACACACAAAGTGAGTTGTGAAAATAAAAATGATTATAACTTTGACCGATTTTATTTTGTCGGTTTTGTTTATGGGGTTATTTGTGATAAACAGTTTCATTATGGCATAAAAATATAGAGTCAAACAAGTAGTCGTAAGTAATAAGTTACCTTGGTCTCGGCGAGGCAGTGCCCCTTGTCGGGGCGCTGCCACTCCCAGACGGAGATGGTGTGGTCGGGCCCCTCGTCCACAGCGGCCAGCAGCGCGCCGCCGTCCGCGCGCGAGAACGTCACGCACGCCACGGCGCGCTCCATGTGCCCCGCGCCCAGCACGGCCAGCGTGGCCAGCGACACCGAGTTCCACACGCGCACGTGCGGCTGCACCACGATATACACGATCATACATAGGGTTCCACACGCGCAAAAAATTTGTTGTCAATATAGTATTTTTTTAATGATTCAAGTACCTAATGCACAAATGTATAATTATATCTAACCTTGACAGTGATTGACAAAAATATTCATAATTAAGTAAAATTATTCTTATTATGGCTTTTGTTATTGTTAATGTGATTAATAAAGTACGGTACAAATCTATATTAATTCAAATTTTCATATTAAATCCTTTTGTTTGTAAAATGTCAAAATTTACATTATATAATGTAACGAAAAATTGAGATAGTATTTATCCACTGTTTTGGATAAATACTCAAGTAAAAACGGATATTTATGAGTATTTATCCATTTTTAGTATTTATCCGGATAAATTCCCAACACTATTTGTCCCTTTTCACGCCCAAACTGATTGAAGGACATAGCCTGCCTTTTATGTCAAAAGGTTCTTTGGAATAATTTGGTATCTCTACTATTATAACATTGTAAAAAAGCTATGTCCACATTGAAGATATTTAAAAAATAGACAAGCGAGTTAAGGTAAGTATATGTCGGAGCGAGACATGATTGCGGACGGTCTGTCGCCGTGTTGCGACGACGGCGCCACCCGGTGGTGCTAAATGGTATCAATTGCGACAGACGGTTGGAAGGGGAACGACTGCATCGGTGAAGCCGAGCTGCGGCAGCGCACATTCCGTGCCTGACTCCGGTCGGGGAAGTATCTCATCTCATCCCGGGTCCGACTTGTGCGCGTCGTTATACATCGCGAGTTCCTTTATGAATCTACCTACATAGTTGTTGCTAACGATATAGTTTGAGTCGCTTTAATCGTTATACTGTCGCGAGTTCCTTTATGAATCTTACTACATAGTTGTTGCTAACGATATAGTTTGAGTCGCTTTAATCGTTATACTGTCGCGAGTTCCTTTATGAATCTAACTAGGTACATAGTTGTTGCTAACGTTATAATAATCGTAACAAACCATTATCATTGATTGGGAGTTTCTTGTGGCTTCTTCTCCCAATGACGCTAGCGAAGCCACGAAGGGTGGGCGTTTTGGGGGTTGTCAGTATTCTAATACTGACGTACAAAGTACTACTAAGAAGTCTGGTTAAATAAATGAAATACCTGCAAGACTTCTAAATGTGTGTTTTAATGTTTGAACCAGCATAACCCACAGTAGCCCACAAGCAATAGTCTCTAAGTACTACTTCTGATGGCGACTCGGGTATGACCCTAACCAGAGTCTCCTACATCAGAAGTGGGATAAGGTGTTGGTTCAAGCATAAAGGCAGGACAATTCACCCATGTAGGTATGTGATTTATCCTTGATGCGGATTCCTGCAATATCTGGTGAGTGTTTACAATTTCACAACAATTCTTATACTGGGTGACTATTAGTAAAATTTAGTAACCATGTTCGGTAAAATCGAGCTCAGATTCTGTGAAGTTGTGATCGAGTACCTACTTATTAGAATTGAACGTAACATTTTATTATTTGCTGTTCAGCGCCTATTTATAACAATTAGAATGTGGGTAGAAATCAACCCATATGCTGTCCCATTGCTGGGCGTGGTTCACTCCTCGAAGTGTAATGCGTTTGGCTAGATAGTTGATAGGTACCTATCACGTGTAATGTGTGCGCTCCCTTCGAGTAGGAATCGCTTAAAGCTGTTTAATTGGTGGATTGAATCGGTGTGTAGATTCTATGGAAAGACACGAGAAAAAATGGGATCGATGCTGATAGTTAATAGTGCAAATTATTTTATTTGGTATTCATTTTGTTGTTGCAACATAGAATGAATTGGACCCTTAAAAGAATAGTGTGTAATGCCAACACGTACTACCGTTCTTGTTAAATCTCTTGACCTTTGTAAGTGAGCATCTGTACAAGGTGACTGCAATGGAATACTTTACCAGTAGGTACATCTACCCTACATTAGACTAATATCAAAACGCGAACATTATGGATAGTGCAGACTTGTAATTGAAGCAATTTTATTGGACATAGTGTGTACTGATTGTACCCTAGTTCAAATAACTTGTCGTATCTCCTGATAGGTACATTGTAAATCATTTGATAATATGTTTAAGAAAGCTGTTACTGATTTTTAAAGTCTGATCGGAAAGAGCTTTAGAGCTTTGCAGTGTTTTCTTGTTATAAGGCAAAACTACCGCCATTGGCGCGTTCCTACTAATGTGAGATTGCAGATTTCTGAGCAGTGCGTACGGGTACGTAACGTGTACGGGTGCGTCTACTGAGCTACAGTTGGAGGTCAATCCGGAGTTCGGTAGCTTCTGGTGATTCAAGGCAGATGTGCTGCCGTGATGTTGTATTCTGATGAACGCATGTTTATCAGATGATGGCTGTTTTTTCTGCTGGTGCTTAGCGAAGTTATGATGCAAGGTGTTATGATACCAAGTCGGTTACCGCCATAACATGATGCGGCGCAGAGCGAGCAGTCAGCACTACCTTCAGACACGTATAGGAACATAATGGTGAGCTGTATTTTTCTCTTTACAATTCTGAATCTGAATACTGTCATTCTGCATTTCACGATAATTATCTTAAAATGCCAGAAGGTCACGTACCAGTCAATGTTGATATTGGTAGTAGTTTCGATATTGTTGATGAGCAAGCTTAATTTGAGATCAAGTAAAGGTTTCTAGTGGCCGTATTGTGTACGACAGTACCAGTGATTGTTGCGTAGTCGTAGCCCGATAGAATCGGTGCGATGCGCGTTCAGCTCTGGTGGAGGTCAGGGTCTAGAGACCGTAGTCTGTGTAGTCACAGAGTGATGCACACGAGCGATCTGCTGGAGGTTTTTGTTGCTGTAGATTTTTAAAATGTTGTTCTGAATGACTATGGTACTTACATGGCTTTGGCTGGTGATAATTGTCATTTCGATTATTCTCAATTTCTCAATGTTTGACTTGGTTAAAGAGCCAAGTTAGATGTTGCTGATTTAGTAAGTTGGGCTTACAAGGGACCGTTTGAAATTGTAGAATTACTTGGGCAGCGATGTCGTGCGTTACAGTGGTCCCCCTGAGGGTCTAGCTGGGCGTGGCGATGGCGGTGTTGACGACATGTGTTACAACTACCCGCGCCCTCCAACAATACTATATATAATAATAATTAATATTTTATTTTATTATCATGCATTGTGATATTATAATTAATTTATTCATAATTAATGATTATTAAGCCATTAATCAATAACCAGGAATTATTTTGATTATTTAACTGACTTTGCCAATGTCGTGACGTCACTTGATTATATAGATACTGATTGTATAAAAATGGCGGTTACCCGCAAATCAGGTTCACTCTCTCGTTGTCTGTTGAGCAGCAATAAACGTTTAATTTGAAGTTACCTCATTATTTCATTTGACGCGGATATCCTGCTAATTTGCTAACGCCCCGTCGTTTCATCTCAGAAGTGGGATAAGTAGAAGATGCTCGGACCATACCTTCGCGGACTGGGAAAAAGAAGGAAGGGTAGTGAAAGTGAGACAACGACAGATGAAGAAATGCCCAAAAATGGTGGAGATTTTTTTCCCGACCAACCCAAAAAACGAAGAGTAAATCATTTGGAAGCTGAAATTATACCCAAATTTGACCCAGGAAAGAAAACTACGAACGTGAAGGGCTGGCTTAATAAAATTGACCAGCTCGGGGACATGTATCAATGGGACGACAGGGACCGTATTTTCGTCATGCAAATTCGGTTACGCGGTGCTGCTCGGGATTGGTATGACGACTTGGAGGACTATGCAGCTACGTGGACACAGTGGAAAGAAAATCTAAGGCGTGCATTTCCTCGTTCTACAGACTACGTCGATCGTCTAGAAGAGATGCTTGCTCGTACCAAAGAAAACGGAGAAACCATGACCAAATACTTTCATGACAAGATGTCTCTTCTCAAGAAATGTGGGTTGGAAGGTGATGCTGCCACTTCTTGTCTGATACGTGGTTTGCCAATTGAATTGAGAGTGAATGCAAAAGCATACAACTGTGAATCACCAGAAGAATTGTATTACGGCTTCTTATCGTCTCTCGAAAACTATAAGAAAATGGAAGCAAGGAGTACGGAACATAGGTCCACCTGGCAACGTGGCTCAAGCATGCCGAAGACGTGCTTCAACTGTCGCAAGACTGGACATGAAGCGCGGGACTGCCGCCTCACACGCTGTCATATCTGCCAACGCTTGGGCCATGCTTCGACCGCCTGCTGGTACGCTGTTTCCGGAGGTGCAGGGCTGCGCAGTGGACATCCGTCGCAGGCTCAACGCAGCGTTTCACAGGTACGAAAAGTTACGTTTGCCACTTTTGATATTTTATCAGATGTCTATAAAAAACTTGCCACTATTAATGGAACAGTAATACTCGCTTATATTGACACAGGAAGCAAAGTTAATATTATTACGTTAAATACGGTGAAAGGTTTAAAACTAGAGATTTTACAATCGAACGTGTTAATGAATGGTTTTGGTGGTTCACAAATCACCTCGCTGGGTAAAGTACGATTTCGTTTAGATATTGATGGCTTGTCTATTAACAGTGATGCTGAGGTAACTGATACAGATTTAAAGGATTTAAACATGATAATAGGCCAACCCATTATTAGTAAACAGAATGTAACGCTTATTGCCAACTCGAAAGTAGCCAGGTTAATAGCAAACGAGCAACCACCTACCCACGATTTGTCAGGTATACAATTGTCTAGAAACGATTTCGTAGAAAAGGTTCCTTTATTCTTGTCCAAAGATTTAGAATTGCAGCCAGGCAGTACTTGTGATATCTACGCGTATATTCTAGACGATTTAAACGAAGATAGTATACTCATAACACGACCTATTCTTTTTGATTTCGTCAATGAGTCGTATTTTATGCCACAGTCTATTTTAAAATATGGAAACTATCGCTTACAAATAACGAATTTAGGAGAGTCGTGTATACGCTGGCTTGAAGGTAGATTGCTAACTCGAGCAGATGTGTACGAAAAAGCTGACATTTTTATTGCTTCAAGTAATCATAGTTCCCGTGTTTTAAATATAAATCAGACACCTAGTAGAACAATTATCAGATCAGAAGTGAAAATGGGTGAAATTGGGGAATATTATAGCAATCGTTTATTAGATTTATTAAATCAGTATCGCGAATCGTTTGCCGAATGTAGCAGAGAACTTGGGTGCACTGACTTAGTAGATATGCATATTGCAACTACTACTGATGTGCCGGTGTATTGTAAACCATATAGGCTGCCTTTTAAGGAAACTGAAATTGTTGAACAAAAGGTAGATGAACTTATCTCGGCGGGTATAGTGAGAGAGTCCAAATCTGAATATGCTAGTCCGGTCATATTGGTAAAGAAAAAAGGGGGTGACTACCGTCTGTGCATAGATTATCGCGCCCTAAATGCCCGAACAATTAAGGATCGATATCCACTTCCGCATATAGATGACCAGATCAATCGGCTTTCAGGAAAATTGTATTTCACTGCTTTAGATATGGCACAAAGTTACTATCAAGTAAAAATAGCAGAGGATTCGATACATAAAACTGCTTTTATTACTCCTACTGGTCAATACGAATTTCTTAAAATGCCGTTTGGTCTGGCCAACGCCCCCGCCGTTTTTTCTCGTCTTATACGAAAAGCCCTAGGGCCACTCAACAACAAACTAGCCGTATACCTTGATGACGTCACCATTCCTACAGTCACTATAAATGAAGGTATTGACTTACTTGAGGAAGTTCTCAAGCTTCTCCGACAAGCTAACTTAAAACTAAATTTACAAAAATGTTCGTTCCTTCAAACTAGTGTAACCTATTTGGGGCATGAAATAGCAGCAGGTTCCATCCGTCCAGGGCAGGCAAAGATTGATAGCGTATCACAATTTAGGCATCCTCGTAATGTGCATGAAGTCAGGCAATTTATCGGGCTAGCATCCTACTTTCGCAAATTTGTTCGCAGTTTCGCAGAGATAGCACGTCCTCTAACTTATTTGACAAAGAAAGGTGTAGAATGGGTTTGGGGCTTAGAACAAGAAAAGGCATTTGAACATCTTAAAACTGCATTGACTGTAAGGCCTGTACTAGCAATTTATAATCCCCGCGCTAGGACTGAACTCCATACCGACGCTAGTAAGCTAGGCTTAGGAGGGATTCTACTACAGTACCAGGACGATAATAGCCTAAAACCGATAGCTTACTTTAGTCGTGTAACTAGTAAAGAGGAACAATATTACCACAGTTATGAATTGGAAACCTTGGCTGTAGTAGAATCCTTGAAAAGGTTTCGTATATACCTTACCGGTATCCCAGTCAAAATCATCACTGATTGTGCAGCTCTAAGAAGCACCCTTACTAAAAAAGACTTAATACCTCGAATCGCCCGTTGGTGGCTTACAATCCAAGACTTCGATCTCGAAATTGAATATCGCGCTGGAGACCGTATGCGTCATGTTGATGCTCTAAGTCGCAATCCCATAAATTCGACAACCGTGCTTCACATTAATAGTAATGATTGGTGTATAACCCTACAACTTCAAGATGACAATATTCAAAGTATCATAAAACAGTTAAAGGAAGGCACACAAAATCCGGACATTTTAAATAATTACGAAGTAGTCGATGATTGTTTGTTTCGCAAGACGATTCACGGTAATAGATTTGTAATACCCAAACTGTCAAAGTGGAGTCTATTACAAAAGTATCATGATCAAGTTGGTCATTTAGGATTTGATAAGTGCGAAAAAGCTATTAAGTCTCAATTCTGGTTTATGGGGATGACGAGATTTATCCGTAAATATATAAACGCTTGCTTGCAATGTGCCTATGCCAAGGGTAACTATGGTAAACCCGAAGGCGAACTACATCCCATAGAAAAGCCACAAATCCCCATGCACACCCTCCATGCCGATCATTTGGGGCCATTCTTAAAAACGCGCAGTGGCAATACTTACATACTTATAGTTATCGACTCGTTCACAAAATTTGTGTTCGCTAGACCAGTTCGAAACGTAAGCTCCGTAGAAACCATTAAAAACTTAAAAGAAATATTATCAGTATTCGGCAATCCTTGTAGAATAATAACTGATCGTGGAGTGGCATTCACAAGTAGATATTTTAAAGAGTTCGTTCTCGGAAACCAAATAAAACATGTCCTCAATGCAATTGCCTCTCCACGGTCAAACGGTCAGGTTGAGAGAGTAAATAGGACCATTATTAACGGACTTAACACTACCACAGAAAGCGAATGCACCTGGGACGAAAAATTATCTGACGTCGTGTGGGGTATAAACAATACCCCGCATGCGGTAACAGGGTACGCTCCTTTCAACCTAATGTTCGCGCACTCTAACACACTCTTACCGGCCTATCCTACGACCAGTAGCGATCACCCAGGTTCAATAGAGCAGTTAGGGAAACGTAGGCAGGAGGCTAAGTTACGCATTGATAGGTACATGACAGTTATGAAAAATCGCTACGATAAGAAGCATAAGAGTTGTAGGAAATATAAGGTAGGAGATTTAGTGCTATGGAAGGGAGGTTTATCTCGTGATCATACTACAGGCGTAACTAAAAAGTTAGGTAGTTGTTACACGGGACCATATAAGATAACGAAATCTGACCATTCTATTGACCGCTATACGATTAATAGCATAAAAGGTATTAAGGGGTATAGGAAGTTTTGCGCCGTTGTCGCTGGCGATGCTTTGCGCCCATATAAATCATCTGTTTCTGATAGCTCTACCGAATCCGACAGAGAAGTTGATAGAGACGATCTTATAGATTTACTTGAAAGTTAGTTATTGGTTCGTAAACGGGTAATTAGTAAAAATAAAATAATTGATCTAATAACTACTAACTTAGGCAAAATATTCTATCCTTAAATTGTAAATTAAATAAGTTATTTACCTTGTGTATCTTTACTGATTAAAATTAATTACAAAATACATGTCTTAATTAAGTTACTTACCAAGAAAATCATAAAATATCTAGGCTAACTAGATCTGTGTGACAACAATTTATTTGTAATTATTAAGTATAATATCTAGTCAATCAACTAGATCTGTGTGACAACTAGTTATTTGGTTTAAATATAATATCTAGTCATTTGAACTGGATCTGTGTGATGGATTCTTTACTATATTATATAAAGTAAACATCCAGTCAACTGACCTGGATCTGTGTGATAACGTATTCGTATAATATCTAGTCGACTAAACTAGATCTATGTGACAACAATATTAGTATCTATAACATCTAGTCAACTAAACTAGATCTGTGTGCCTAATTATTCAATACACCACGTTACTCGATTGCGAATACTTAACATCTAGCAAACCAAGCTAGATCTGTGTGACTTGCCTCTCCCGTACTCATAATGAAAGAAAGTATATGCAACAATAGATGACTTGAAGCAGATAACCTACTACTACAATATTTTCAAAATGCAAATTATTGTTTGGATCTGTGTGAATGGAAAAATATATTATACAAAAATATATTCCCTAATAGCTGGGCTAGTATAGGTGTCCGGTATTCAGCTGCTACTTTAATATATAAAGAACATTTACTGGTTTTCTTTCTATTCCAGGTCCAGAAGGATCCTGAGTACGTCCAAGATCGCCGTGGGACACGGCTGATGCAGGATGGCCGAGTGTTACAACTACCCGCGCCCTCCAACAATACTATATATAATAATAATTAATATTTTATTTTATTATCATGCATTGTGATATTATAATTAATTTATTCATAATTAATGATTATTAAGCCATTAATCAATAACCAGGAATTATTTTGATTATTTAACTGACTTTGCCAATGTCGTGACGTCACTTGATTATATAGATACTGATTGTATAAAAATGGCGGTTACCCGCAAATCAGGTTCACTCTCTCGTTGTCTGTTGAGCAGCAATAAACGTTTAATTTGAAGTTACCTCATTATTTCATTTGACGCGGATATCCTGCTAATTTGCTAACGCCCCGTCGTTTCACATGCGCTACAGTAGTCACCCTGGGGGCTAGCTGGGCCTTGCGATAGGGATGCCCCTGGCTAAGGGATACCCCTGGTTAAGGCAAACTCCTGGTTAAGAGATGCCGCTGGTGAGTCGATCCTGGTCGGACTTGTGTCGTCCGGGCCAGACCTGTTGAATGGTTGGTTGAAAGGACACTCAAGTTCGGTCCAGAAGGTTTACGAGGTCGATCCTGGTCGGGCTTATGTCGTCCGGGCCAGACCTGTTGAATGGTTGGTTGAAAGGACACTTAAGTTCGGTCCAGAAGGTTTACGAGGTCGATCCTGATCGGGCTTATGTCGTCCGGGCCAGACCTGTTGTATGGTTGGTTGAAGGGACACTTAAGTCCGGTCCAGATGGTTCTGTTTATCCTGGTCTCAGAGACAAATGTCGTCCGGGCCATACCTGTTTGGGGTTGATTGGAGGGACGCATTTGTGTGGTCCAGATGTGTTATATTTGTAACCGGATGGAGGTTACGTGTGGTAACTGGATAGAGGTTGCGTGTTGTGTCAGTAACCAGATGGGGGTTACGTGTGGTAACTGGATAGAGGTTGCCTGTTGTGTTAGTAACCAGATGGGGGTTACGTGTGGTAACTGGATAGAGGTTGCCTGTTGTGTTAGTAACCAGAGGGGTTACGTGTTGAAGACCGTATGGATTTCGTTTAGCATGTTAGTTATGATGTTATAAATGTGATGATGATGATTACTCAATGGAGGTCACATGGGCACTGTAATATAATGAGTATCCTATTATTGGGTAGAGTATAGATGGTTCTTTAACATGTGAGTTACGATAGAAAGTATTGGTTATTAAAACCTGTAATGATTTTGATCAGTGCTTTTATTCCCCATCTACTTGGGTCAGGACTGGCCGAGTCGAACAAGTGTTTTCGTTGAGTTTTGGTTACAGGTCGACACACGAGGACGTGTGTCATGTCAGAATGGCCGTGTCGGAGCGAGACATGATTGCGGACGGTCTGTCGCCGTGTTGCGACGACGGCGCCACCCGGTGGTGCTAAATGGTATCAATTGCGACAGACGGTTGGAAGGGGAACGACTGCATCGGTGAAGCCGAGCTGCGGCAGCGCACATTCCGTGCCTGACTCCGGTCGGGGAAGTATCTCATCTCATCCCGGGTCCGACTTGTGCGCGTCGTTATACATCGCGAGTTCCTTTATGAATCTACCTACATAGTTGTTGCTAACGATATAGTTTGAGTCGCTTTAATCGTTATACTGTCGCGAGTTCCTTTATGAATCTTACTACATAGTTGTTGCTAACGATATAGTTTGAGTCGCTTTAATCGTTATACTGTCGCGAGTTCCTTTATGAATCTAACTAGGTACATAGTTGTTGCTAACGTTATAATAATCGTAACAAACCATTATCATTGATTGGGAGTTTCTTGTGGCTTCTTCTCCCAATGACGCTAGCGAAGCCACGAAGGGTGGGCGTTTTGGGGGTTGTCAGTATTCTAATACTGACGTACAAAGTACTACTAAGAAGTCTGGTTAAATAAATGAAATACCTGCAAGACTTCTAAATGTGTGTTTTAATGTTTGAACCAGCATAACCCACAGTAGCCCACAAGCAATAGTCTCTAAGTACTACTTCTGATGGCGACTCGGGTATGACCCTAACCAGAGTCTCCTACATATATAAAAACGTCTCCGAACCCAAACATATGATTTTAAAATTCTTGTCTGTTTGTTACGGGTAGGTGCGAAAATTACTGTATTGATTTTAATTTTGTTATCACTATTAGGAATTAAACGGATCCAGGGGTACAGTAATGTTATCTCATTTCAATATCAATTTAATGCGATATGTGCTACATATATGGTTTTTTTTCTTTTTAATAATTGTTCTAAGTAGGTTACGATTCTCACCCTGGCATCAAGCCTGTCGTGTCCGGCGCACTGTCCGCTGGCTATGATCAGCTTGTTGGGGTGTACGGCGATGCACTTCACATCATCCGTGTGTCCGGTATAATGCCGTTGGCATTGCTCATCTACATTGAACAGCACCACCACGGCCGCCACGAAGTACACTATCTCTCCGGTAGGTAGCAGGTATAGATTGCTGCGGCAGTCCTTACCCCTGGAACAAGTCGGAACATGAAGTGTGGTAGGTACCACAATACATAAGTACACAATCTCTGTATCTATATGTCTGTAGGTACTGTTACGTACAGTCGATATAACTACGCGCATCTGAACCTCCCAAGAAAATTGCAACAAGTATCTATGTGCAAAAACCGTTTACCGTGGGAGAGCCATGCTTCGACACGAATGGGCCGGCTCGACTGGAGTGATACCACGGCCGCACAGAAATCCGGCGCTACGGCGTGATAAAACACCCACGTTGTATTTCGCCGAGTGAGTGAGGATACCGGAGGCCCAAACCCTTTTAAAAGGCGGGCGACGCAGTTACGTCTCCTCTGGTGTTGCGAGTGTGTGGGTGGCGGTGATTACCGTCAGGCGTTCCGTCAGATCCTTAGCCCCTCTATCTCATTTAAAAAAACGGGATAGACAATAATCACGAATGCAATACAAGTCCTACAGAGCCCTGCAGGTGTATAAAACATGTTTTAAGACAGACGATATTTACCTAGACATTTTGGGCAATAACGAATTGATTGAATTAAGAGGTCAACAGTTCAGCACTGTGTCGGCAGTCGTCTAAATTGCTAGATAGAATACCACGAGCTGGTCAGACACCTCTTAAGAAGCATTAAATCAATATAGCGGCGTAGTCAAGTGCCTATTTCATCTTTCACTCATTAATGAAGAAGTGATACAATTTTCAAATAATAATGATAGCTTTTAAATTTACATGGACATCCTCGGGAAGGAAGATGTTATCGAGTACCAATTTATCTTATATAGTATTTATTCGATGGAGTCTTTCGGTGTAATGATGACCTCGCCTCTGCCCAGGCCTGGATTAACCCAAAAGCAAAGTAGGCAACTGAACCTGGCCCCGCGTCGCGGCTTGAGAATAAATAATTTTGGGAATGTAGGAAACTAAAAGCGTAGATTATCTCAGCAGTAGCATTACCTAAAGGCCTATGATATGGGTTAATCTGGAATCTGCCCAATGGTAATAGGCCTCATAGATAGGCCAGGTATCTAAGGCGTTCGATGATTGCATCATATGCCGTGGACAGGCCTGGACTAACAGGTCCAGGGCCCCTAGTCACTTGTCATTTAGAGCTTCGAGGCAAGCCAGACTTTTGAGCTTATTTTTAGGCCATCTGATTCGGGAGTTATCTTTTTTCTTTAAAAAGAAAAAGTATTTCCAATAAGCTGTAAATCAAAGAACTATAAATTCTGTGTCCAAGGTCATCGTTTCGCCTGAGTGGTCAACTGTAACGGATGAGTCACAAAAAGTCACAATCGATTTAATACGGGTAAGTCACCGGTGACCGCTAACAATAAGCAGCGTTTACTAAATTAGGTGAAAGAGTATTGATCGGCAAGATTGGCTACCATTAAAAAATGCATACATTCAGGATCATCATTAACCTATTATATTGTTCCACTGCGATGGGGCTATACTTCACCATGCTGGCCTAAAGCGGATTCAAACGCCTTCTATAATATCTCTCAGGCACGCAGGTTTCCTCGCGATGTTATTATCTATATGACTTCGAAAAGGTGCGTGCTATGCATTCAAATTTGAGACCTTTGACTTGGCAGTCCAATGGGTTCAGGACAAGAATAAATATATAAGCAAATGCTTATTTGGCTTTACTAAGGCTAAGCTATTCTGCCCGACGCTGTGGTTAGGCGATGAAACAATCTGGCCAAAAAATAATAATTACTAAGAAGACGCTTCGAAGAACATAAACAATAATGATGTCTAATTAGCATTTTGAGCAAAAAGGTAATGAGTCAGTATTCTTACAAAGATTACAATAAACATTTGTATGTTTTTGTCTCTAAATTGACAGGGAGTTCAAGGCTTCGACAACAAATAGCTTGTGAGCACTCTGCCGGAACTGTAAGTACGTGTTTGTAGTAATGCTACTGGTTTATGAATAGTTGCTATAATCTACTCTGTAAAATCGTCTTTAATTTCAAGAAACTGTATTAAGATGACAGTCTATGCTGAGGAACCTAAAATATTGTCTTTCTTTATTTAATCCGGAAATTCTCATTCAACGTCTGCCACCTGGGAGGCACTCTGTCGCCTACCCAGGTGGCAGACGATGAATGAGACTCGTACCGACTAAAAACTGCAATTACATTCTCTTGCTCTATAGTGCGGGCTATGGTATTCATGACGTTTACCACGACCATGTGAGGCTATGGTCCATTACAACCACAGTAGCTCAAAAGGAGGCTCTACAAGATCAAGTGCAAATGTTTTTATTTTTCAAATAAGCTTTTACAAGCGTTTTTGAAACGTTATGATTCTAGTTGCACGGTTCCAAAAGGTCGATCCTATGGAGAAGAATCCGGCAAGAAACTCCATGGACACTCTTTTAAAATAAATAAATTACAAACTTCACTGTTACAATATTGCGATAAAAAGATGTGAGGACGTTGAAGGATGTCCAAGTTTGACCGAGGTCGACTATATTAAACGAAGATTCACGTTATTTGAGAACCCGATGTCATTTCTAGATAATAAATAAACTATGTGGTAAAAACGCACACCATCAAGCGACAAATGAAACTAGGTGTCTACTTAGACAGGCTACAACGTACACACATAATACAGTTTCTGTTGTGGTAAACAATACTAAACATATGAAGACATCTCGATATGTAAATAATATAGAATCTGTCAAAGCTGTCCATCTACTTACATGGTTCCTACTATAGCTACTAGTAACTGACCAACATGAAAATTAATAAGCTTAAATTAGTCTCTAATAATCAACAGTTTCATTTTGCCAGGGAGGCCACAAGTGCATCCGTACTTAACGACCACACATTCTTATCGTCAACGTAGTCCTTGGTTTTATAATAGGCTTTCTTAAGAAGAACAGATTTGACGTGCATTTTAAATTTCTTGCCAGTGAGATCGGTAACACATTTTGGGAGTTTATTGTAGAAACGCACACAATTTCCTAGAAATGATTTATTTGTTTTAGTTAGTCTAAATGCAATCTGGCGTACCCCATGGGCACCCTTGTTATCAAACGTAGGTCGATTGATCAGCCTATTTATGACTTAGTTACGAACGAACGGCTCTCATCTGAAGACTTGCGTGTGCATTTAAACAGTAAGTCCATATATGTATAATGTTTATTTAACCCAGGAAAATCGTGTTGGACAACATAAAAAAATATTTCGAGTTTCGCCTTGTACCAAAACTTGAACAGGTTTAACTATAATAAGTGCGTGTTAAGTCAGAATGCCCTACTTTTCAAGGTGCGTGTTTTATAATTACTTCAATATGCGTTAATTTGTACGCTAAATATTCGCACAACAAGTTGGTATAGGCCCTCGTTAGTGGTCCTAGTTCCTATAAAAGATTTAATCTATCACGTCGGTCAATCGCAGTTCATTGCTGGGCTCATAGGCCTCAGTCACAGCACTGTCCTCCTAGTTGCCCCGGCTGGAAACCATTTTTCTACCCTCGTTAACTTGCCCGTTTAAGTAGTTCCCCTGAGCCAAAAACTAAACTTGCTAAAGAAACATATTGTTAGCCTAGTTTTACCGGAGTGTTGATGATCTACACGCAATAATTTCAACCAATCAAATTCATGGCCTTGTATAACAAAGCAATTTTATAAACTGGACGCGGAAGACAGCAATTGGAGCAGATCTATCCTCTAAAGTAACTGTGTCATAACTGGCTGACATCATCAAAATAGTTACTCTTGTCAGAGCTGAGTTGACAGAAAATTCCAAGGAGATTTTGATTACTTGTAGATTAATTCTGATATCAGTGTGGGACAAAGATAGAACGTACACCTCTTTTTAACTTTATAATGTCATTGACGTACTTATATGCTCATCTAATCTATCACAACAGCCAAGAACAAAACATATCAATATGCTTCTACGTACTTTCAAGTAATGAAGAATACTATTGTAATGTGTTTTCAAACGGTTCTTCTACACAATACCCATTTTTTGAACCGTGAAACTAGTTTTTCATTTTGAGTCTAAGTAATTTTTCAAGTATATATTTTATGGTTTAAAAATATTTTGACTATGTGTTTATACACTGGAAGCTGTGTTGTACGATGGTTTAGAGAGAAGGATGCCGTTCTTCACATTAAATCTCTTTCATCGATTTTTTTTTCTTGCATCCTAAAAATGATCGTGTTGCGGCAGTACTGGAACACGCCAAAGGCTAAGTTGATGATTGTGTTGTTGAGCTATAAATACTAACATATTTTTTATTTATTATATTATAATCAGTCCACCCGCCCTGTCGTTCTTTTTGATCTTGACAAATACAAAAACCACCGAACTTATTTTCATGCGCTTTTCGCCAATGGATAAAGTGATAAATGAAGGAGGTTTTGGTCTACTACCGTCTTAGAATCGGGGTAAAGCGGGTGTAACCGCGTGGTATAGCTAGTAATTTACATTAGTAGTGGTAATGCCAATGATTACTTTTACTTGATTTGCTCATTTACTATCTAGAAGGTTTGGTGACCAGGCGGCGGCAACCTTGGCTTAGTCATAAAGATTGCTAAGTATTAGTAAGACAAAGACGCAATTTTCTGATGACAGGCCCCAGTGATTGTGGCAGTGGTGACAAATTGGATTTGCCCGGATATCAATTAACCTCGCTATAAAGCTGGGTCTGGTAAAAACGGCATATTTTTTTAAACCACTCGACCGGAGTGGTACCACGGCCTCACAGAAAACCGGCGAGAAACAACGCCTGCGTTGTTTTCGCCGAGTGTGTGAGGAGGCCCAAAACCATTTAAAAGGCGGGCAACTCACTTGAGACTCCTCTGGTGTTGCGGGTGTCCATGTGATTCCGTCTGCACGTTTGCTCCCCATAAAAAAATACCCTAAGTAAGTAATAAATGAGCAACTCCAAACGTACTGATTAGTAAGTGAGCACAAGAGCACTCGTATCTCTAAGAAATTTTTGAAACTAAAGGTATTGTATCCTTCTCCAAAGTCCAATCTCTGTATCAAAATTGGTTCAGAGGCTAGGTGTAAAAACGTAACAAACAAGCAGACATGCGGAGTTGATTTCACAATTATAATATTAGGTATTGAAAGTATGGATTTCGGTTTCACCGTCGAAATGTAACGATGTAAAAGTTAATGATTGTATTTAGAACGCGCTTTTACACGGGTCACAAACCGCATTAAGTCTGTAAACTGTATTTAACACAGTTTCGCACGGCAGCCGTTTATACCTACTGTATAATTGCCCAAATAGCGTAACAAAACTGTTATTTGGGCTACACAAAAACTCCTTCATGGTACAGTCGGCAACAACCATATTGTAAGATTTTCAGTTGGTGTGGCTGAACTGAAGCTAAAGCCCGGTTTCCACCGCGAGCGGAACGGACTCATTAATGACTTTCGTTACACTCGCAAGCGCAAACTGCATAAATACAAGTATGCAGTTTGCGCTTCCGTTCCGCTCGCGGTGGAAACCGGACTTTAGCGTGGTAAACTAAAACATCTCTGATCTCAATGATACAAGGGATGTTTCTAAAAGTAGACAGTACACGAAATTGTCTTTAAAATATGTTTTCATTTTTACTATTGAAATAAAGTTTAAATTCCATCGTATTTTTTGATATTTTGTCCCGATACATGTAGGTATTTGATGTTGACTGTACCTACCTAATGGCCAACCTATTAAAACAAATTGGATAAATGTTTCAACGTTAATTCGCGTGACATTCACATAATACCTATCATTAAAAGGGATAATTATAGGAACTGTGCCGGGTTTTGTATTAGTATTTCACCAAGTTGGGAACGCGTGTGGGCGACAATTGTTGCCATATGCCTTAGAAATTGGTTAAGTGGTCCATCAATTTAAAGTAAGATATAGCTTCTGTTTAGTACTGGCTGTAGAGTACGAAGAAAAGGGGAAATGAGATTTTCTCCTTTTTTACCTACTTACTTGGCTGAAAAACTGAATGATGCAGAAGTAATTACTGCTTAATTGGTCACATTGGTCTAGTGTACGCGAGCGCGGCTGCTAAGCATGAGATCCCGGGTGTAATTCCTGGATTAAGTAGAGTTAGTAGGTTTTACTGTGAAATTGCAACTTATTTAGACTGGTAAATAGTAACAGGCTCGATTCCTTTTACATAAGACCTAAACATCAATATACCTCTATCTAACCCTGAGGGGATACAGGCGTGATGATAAGATTGGTGCCAACACATTAAAAGCATATCATACTTAGTAAGCTTTACTTTCGCTCGATGGAGGGGAATGGCTAAATGCCACACCTAAAAGAAGTGTCAAGCAAGTTATAAATGGCGAAGATGAAGATTATGAAAGGCGAAGTCCTCCAAAGAGGTCAGGTGCGTAGTACTCGCAACCGGCGCGTATGTATGAGAAGATGTATGAATGTCGCAGAAGCAAAAGAGGCATGCAAGAATCGTAGCAAGTGGCAGTCTATAGTTTCTGCCTACCCCTTTGGGAGAAGGGCGTGAGTGTATGTATGTATGAAGATTATGATGATTATAATCTTCAGATATTCTAGGTTAAGTATGACTTTGTTGGAACATTACATAGGATTAGCAAGCTTAAATGGCAGTGGGCGGGGCACATACTTAGCTAGTAGAACTGATAGCTGCTGGGGCAGAAAGATCCTCGAGTGGAGACCACGCACCGGAAAACACAGTGTAGGTTGACCTCCAACGAGATGGACGGACGGCTTGGAGTAGCTGGATGCAGGCGGCATACAACCGGTCCTTGTGGAAGTCTTTGACGGAGGCTTTGGTTCAGATATTGGCAGATAAGATGATGAAGACTTGATTTACATGGTTAGATGAGTAACGAGGTCTCCCAATACGACATGGCTTGGTAACACTGCTTTGTAATTCAGATTCTGAGCTCTTTTTAAAATTTTGTAAAAAGACAGTTGCTGCAACATTATTTTCAACGATCGCACCATATGGTATCCGAGTAATGCGCGCTTGCCCATTTAAGGAAGTATTGTCGAATCGTACGTACTTGAGAAACGAGTTATTTATTTATTTCTATAGCTACGAGTATACACATGTTAAAAAACCCTGTCCGCACCAACGAAACCAGAAAGGTATCCCAAAAATAAGATAAGGACCATTAAATATTCATGAAAGTAAGCAATTTTGTGCATTTTTAACTGCAAGTGCGTTTTAAACATAATGCACGACGGTCATGCCCAAATTAGCGCATACCATCGAGCTTCTAACTTTCCAAAGGGTTTCGCAGTAGCGTCGAATGTATACCCACAGTTCGCCGGTATGTTTAGGTCCCATGTAATAAGAGGCGAGCCTATTGCCTGGGCACAAATTCCAAACTCCGAGCTGCTACTGGGAATTTCGTAGAACCAAACCCAACAAATTCTTAGACAGTACAATGTACAACTGAACATTATCAATTATTGAAGTGAAATCTTCGTTATTATTCAAGTTTTCACTTCTGCCGGAGTGCAAATCGTTGTTTTTTTTAAACATTAAGGCCTACTTGCACCAACTTCTTAATTGTGTTTAAATGGCATTTAAACACAATTTTTCATAGAAATTTCGTGTTTAAATTAGATTTAAACACCTTTATGAAGTTGGTGCAAGTGGCCCAAAGTCTTATCATCAAGTTTAGTATGTTTGGCATCCAGTGACGATGGCCATTTGCATGTGACATTCGCCACGACACTGTCAGACTGTGGTCCGGTACCATCACCTGGCCCCATCGGAGTTGTGCAAGATCCTGCGTTATTCAAAAACGGCCATAGTATGCCAATGCGGTGAACTGGGCGAAGTCGTGAACAGATAAGTAATGAAGTGTCAACAGATAATAAATGATAACTTTGCGATCATAATAAAAAAGCTACAATGA
The DNA here is from genome assembly GCA_947256265.1 of Acronicta leporina. Classification (NCBI taxonomy): domain Eukaryota; kingdom Metazoa; phylum Arthropoda; class Insecta; order Lepidoptera; family Noctuidae; genus Acronicta; species Acronicta leporina. Next base: position 14,489,178 of record OX366525.1, on the reverse strand, counting down.
GTAATGTGTGTCGGTGTGTAATTCCCTTAAGTAAAACCTTTATTAAAGTTTTACGCACATTAATACATTAGTTAATAACTTAATTAAATTATCACTACGCCCTTATTCCTTGAAAAATTATTAGAGGGGTTTAGTGTTGTACAATTCATCAAATATTTTATATCCTAGTTATTTTAAAATTTAAAATTCGACGTCAACTCTAATACGTAAATTCAGAATGTGAAGGCAATTTTGATCTGGCGGGTGAGACTCGCGCTGTCTTAGTGGTCATAGCATTTGCTGGTGTATTTAACCAGAAGAGGCAGGTTCGAAACCTACCCGCTGTCGAATTTCTGCTTCACTGAAATAACTGAACATGGAAAATGGAAAAAAAATACAAATATATTTTAGATCCCATATTATAAAACGAGCGCCCAAATAAAAAGGTTTTCTAAGAAAAAGATAAATCATAACCATTTTGAAATCATAATGTATTTTCTTAGTTATCGACCAAAGATTTCAGACCTTATAGCTTCCACGTTCAATCAACAGTCATATATTTTTTTAAAACACGACCATATAAAATAATGACGCTATTTGGCGCTATTTGGCCTATCCTGCTATTTGGCGGTTTTATAGCCACGTTTTTTCGTTAGTAGTTTGTATTTATTATGTTGATGAAGTATTATCTTCCCTGCGTCTATAGTCTAAAGGCTATTATTTCTCTATAACAATCGGCTCGCCTCGTTTGTTATAGCCGTTCAGCTTGACTGCCCAAGCGTTTTTAGATCTTTGAAACCATGCTTGCTGATTAGGCCGCGCTGGTAGATGTTACAATGGCTATGACAATGACAATGGGTACAGCACATGACAATATGCTGACCATACAGAAGTTTGCCCAATATTCTCTCAGAATAAAAAAAACCAGCTGCTTATACAAACTCGACAAGTTGATCGTTAATTTGATAGGGAGATAAATAATTAGTTAGAATCTTAGGCAACTACGCTAATAAATCGATCGATCCTCCCAAGCTTCAATCTTTTGAATTAATTACTAGTTAGTTACCATACATATTATAATTAGTAGAGAAAAGAAAACTTTCCTAAAATGTGTAATTGCAACGCTTTCGCTAACACCCGCAGTATTTGGGTGTGTGTTGTATTTATTCACGTTATCATGAAACACGTACCTCACTATTTATAGATACTGTTTCAATCCACTGATTTCCCCTTCACTAATGACAGCTTTCCATTTTTTTGTTATAGGTACTTCAATTATTAAATATTTTTAAATGATAATATCAACCGTCATATATTCCGGGCTTCGTTAGCCTGTGGTCCTGAGCTCGACTGCTAAGCTCTTGGGTTCGATTCCCAGGTAGAGCAGTGTTATTGGGATTTTCTATGAAATTCCCAGTTACTAGCAGTTCTGAGTTTGGAATTTGTGCCCCGTTAATATCAATAGGCTCGGCCCCTATTACATGGGACCTAAACATAGCGGCGAACTATCGGTGTACATGAGTACATCTATGCCCATCCCTTAGGGGAATACAGGCGTGATGGTATGTATATTCCGGGTGTGGACTGTCAGGATGGAGGCACTCTTCTTTATCATCTATGTATTACATTATCAAATATAACCTTCAAACACAGGGTGTGTATATCAGCCTGTGGCTGTTATTATGATCTAATTATTTAAATAATGTATTAGGTGCTTATCGTCGATATCTGTGCCCTTGGTAGCCCACAGTGATCGATAACATCTGGCATAAAGTTCGTTTATTATTCAACGGGACAAACTTTTGTTCGATACGTGTAATATTGTGGATTACCTAAATAGAGGATATATGACTTTTACGTAGGTTAGTTAACTTTTTTTTGGTCACGATAAAGAATGGAAAAGTCAAAGGAAACTTCAACCTGAAATTTTGATGATCAACAGTTTGTTTGCTTTATGTTACTTAATACATAAAGCACCTAATGTATGATGTATGTATGATGTACCTAATGGTACATCTGACAAGCCAAATCTTAAGGCTTCCCATAACCCCCTATTTCATGGAAAAACAGCATCGTTACTTATAGTCTCTGGCCCACGGTCTTGAACCCACCGAAATAAATTCTTGGCTACTGGCCTTGTTCATGGCTATTTAAAAAAAAAAGGAGAAATGTGTGTGCTTAGTTCATTTATACAAATAGAGTGTCTGTTTGTAATATTAAACTAACTGCTTTTAACTAATTGCATTTGTATACACAGTACTAGGTATATACCAAAACAATTTATTTTCAATTTTTGTCTGTCTGTCCGTCTAATCTCTGAAACGGCTGGACCGATTTTGACGGAATTTTCACTGGCAGATAGCTGATGTAACAAGGTGTAACTTAGGCTACTTTTTTTGAATACCACGCGGATGAAGTTGTTGTTAACCCTTACCTGTATCCATACGCCCACTCTAACTTGAGTTTGCTCTGCGGTGGGGGCGCCACCTTCGCGGGGTCCAGGCCTTCGTGCTCGCTGGGCGCATACAGCACCACCGGCCTGCCTCGCAGGTACATGCGCATAGAACCATCTTCCTCGTTGTACTGACACGTGTGGGTGCTGCAAGGCAATTTGTGTGTAAGACAAACGAAGGTTAGAGTGGATGAATGTGAAATTTAAGATTGTCGATGATTGAAAGGGATCAAGTATGTTTGTAAAAGGCAGTAAGTACCAAATTACCTCAATCATATTCATGTTCAATATAAACTGATAGACTGTACTACTGGAGTTTATGAAAAATTCACTTTATCATCAGAATTGAATATCTGTATAAAATTAGGATTACATAAAACATATACAAATATCTTTGTTTGGAGTATATACTACGAACGTTAAATTGTTAATAGAAGAATCTAACGTAACCATTTATAAGGAAAAACATATAAAAAGACATGATTCCCATGAATCCCTTCTTACAACTAAAGACGTAAAATAATGATTAATTAGTAAGTAGTAGTGGTTAGTGAATCAAGCAACCATACAGCATGTTAATATCGGTAGTAATTAGTGGTGATTGGATGAGCACCTGCAGACCCGTATTACATGCAAAGTAGTAGATGACGTCACAAAGCTGCCATAATTTATTATGACATTTGCCTATTTAGCGAAATATATATATAATATATATTTATTTTATTTAGTGATGTAAAAAAAATATTGTTTTTTTTAAAATAGGCATTGCCCCATAATAATCTATTATGTTCTCCTGTATCGTGTGTGCTTTTACAAACACAAATTCTCATGAAATTAAATTAAGAATCTCCATAAATACCAACGCTATCTTCCACTCCACAAAAGACATTTGAGATTAGATGTAAAAAGCAAAGGCCATCCGCACATAAATCCACCCAAGCGACTTACATCGAGGTGAATGACATTGTTGCCGCCAAGATGCGTTTAGCATCTGCCCACTATTTAAAAAAAATATAGCCACCAGCGCAGTAAGCCACCGAATATCCGACTAGGTGACAGAAATTAATCTAAAATATAATATACAATGTTATGCATTTATATACAAAATAACGATACTGATAAGATCTGTTTGCTGATAAACGGTAATTTTCATAGTTTCAGTTCGATTCGAATAGAAAGTAATACCATTTATTCTTGTAATACATTATTGTATTGTAACCTAATGGTATCTATTATACAAGTACACAATGGCTTCATACAAATGCCTTTTTGAGGTAATCTGAATTATTAAGCAGTGATTCAATTTGTAAGTAAACGATCTACTTATTTCTAATATCTTTATTTCACGAGAATAAAATTGTGTGCCTCATTTTGAATAACGGTACAAAAAAAACTAATAATATATTCTTAAATAACAACAATTTGAATATAACCACTTTTTTACCCTTCATCCATGGCGACGAAACCGATAACTTTTTATAAATCCACAAATAAGGCAAAGGTAACGAGAACGCGGACGCGAACTTTTAAAAAAAACCGGTATTCGCGGCACGAACGTAAACAGCCGGCTGACGAGAATATCTTAGCGAGACTGCGTCGGTGAGGGTTAAACGTACCGTGAAGTTAAATTCAGGTGCTGTCCATGAGCCGTATGGATTGTTTGGCCTCCATTGCTGGATGTAATAAAGCGGTCATTTATTTTGTTATGGATATACAGCAGTGTAATTTTACAATGAGTATTCATCCTAATGACAAGGTATCGTACGAGTTTAGTGAGTCATCCTCATGATTTCAATGACGTATGGAGTTGAATTTAAGGAAATTGCCATTTTACAGGTGTTATTGTTTGCTAGATAATGCACGTAGTTACTGCAGTCAGATCAAGGTCGAAAGATGAATATAGACGTGCTACCATATTAACGCAATTTTTGTAGAAGTTTTGGAGGGTTTGAGGATGTTTTTTTCTCAATTCCTTTAAGAATTTCCTACATTTTTTTAGGTACTGGTGAGTACATTATGTTAAAAGGAACGTCTCAACCCGTTAAGGAGGAGACCCATGCCCAGCATTCGGACAGTAGGTACTTACCTAGGAATATGAGAAGTATGCCAAGGAATTATGTATGAATTGTAAAAAATCAATGCTTTTGTCTGAAGACTTGATGACATAGCAGTAAGTACTTTACTGTCCGTAAGACCGATTGTCTGTATCTACTTATTACTTACTACTGTAACCTACTCACACGCTAATTAAATGTAAAATACTCCATGTCAATATTATACACAGCCAATACTACTCACACTCGCGGTTCTAATTGGGATTGTGTTACCGTTCATGATAACATTGCTTTGTGATAGGAATAAAGGCAAAATAAAACTAATACGGTTTTGCAGGAAAATAGCAAATTAAAATTTTATCAGTTACCCACCTATTGCATATACGTATTTTTATCCATCCCCTGAACTGACTGGCTGTTTGATTAAGATATTTAGAAATAGTTACGCAATAATCACATAATTTCCGTGCAATTATCATACACTAGCTTCTGCCCGCGACTTCGTCCGCGTAGCGTGATGATATATAGCCTATAGCCTTCCTCAATAAATGGGCTATCTAACACTGAAAGAATTTTTCAAATCGGACGAGTAGTTCCTGAGATTAGCGCGTTCAAGCAAACAAACAAACAAACTCTTCAGCTTTATATATTATATTACTAGCTTCCGCCCGCGACTTCGTCCGCGTGGAATAGTTACTTAGTCTTAGCGGGATGATTGCCTATAGCCTTCCTCAATAAATGGACTATCTAACAACGAAAGATTTTTTCTAATCGGACCAATAGTTCCTGAGATAATCGCGTTCAAGCAAACTTGGCAGGTGGCACTTGACAGATGGTAAGAAGATGATGATCCCCTTCAGCGGCTTGTAGTATGTTTTGATTGAAGCTCACTTCAAGATATAGCCAATATTGTTAGTTGATAATTGAGTATTGAGTATCCGAGCGGAACTTTAGTAAAATATGTCACGGGAACAGGAATAATAAAAGAACGCTAAATGAGTATAATGTCCTTTAGAGCGTTTGTTGGGTCCGAGCGGACCCAAGCTCGGTCCGCTGGGATACAAAACAAACGCTCTAAAGGCTGATGAATAACGTATTTATTTGGATAAGGATTAATATTACATAACATAACATACCATCACGCCTGTATTCCCCGAAGGGTTAGGCAGTGGCGTACTAATGTACACCCACAGTTCGCCGGTATGTTTAGGTCCCATGTAATAGGGGGCGAGCCTATTGCCATTAACCGGGCACAAACTCCGAGCTGCTACTGGGAATTTCATAGAAAAAACCCAATAACACTTTGTTCGACCTGGGAATCGAACCCAGGACCTCTAGCGTAGCAGTCGCGCTCAGGACCACTTGGCTAATGAGGATTAATATCGTGTTTATAAAAACACCTTCGCAAATAATGCATTTGGAATTTTAGAACAAAGCATAAAAAAGGTTATAGTGAGCCAACCTTAAAAGATAGACATATGCTGTCGCGGACTTTTTTTTAGAACTTTTAAAGATGAACAATTATGTCTTATATGATTTTTGCGAAACTTTAACCGTTTACGCAGCGCACGCATCGGAAGCTCTCAAAAAAAAAACCCCGATTTTGAAACATTTTTCATTGGTGCTCCGCTCCTATTGGTCTTAGCGTGATGATATAGCCTATAGCCTTCCTCGATAAATGAGCTATCTAACACTGAAAGAATTTTTCAAATCGAACCAGTAGTTCCTGAGATTAGCGCGTTCAAGCAAACAAACAAACAAACTCTTCAGCTTTATATATTAGTACTAGCTTCTGCCCGCGACTTCGTCCGCGTAGCGTGATGATACTTATATAGCCTATAGCCTTCCTCAATAAATGTATTGAACATTATCCTAGGCCTTGCACATCATAAATGCGCGCGCGGTACTTGATCATTATTTTGCTGCGATGTTATTTTAAAACTGTGATATCTCCTAAGATATTCATTGAAATCCAATGATGTAAAGTATTTAAAACTTTTGTTTTAAATTAAATACTTCTGATGAATAACGTATTTATTTGGATAAGGATTAATATCATGTTTATAAAAACACCTTCGCAAATAATGCATTTGGAATTTTAGAACAAAGTTAGCATAAAAAAGGTTATAGTGAGCCAACCTTAAAAGATAGACATATGCTGTCGCGGACGTTTTTTTAGAACTTTTAAAGAGGAACAATTCTGTCATATATGATTTTTGCGAAACTTTAACCGTTTACGCAGCGCACGCATCGGAAGCTCTCAAAAAAAAAAACCCCGATTTTGAAACATTTTTCATTGGTGCTCCGCTCCTATTGGTCTTAGCGTGATGATATATAGCCTATAGCCTTCCTCGATAAATGAGCTATCTAAAACCGAAAGAATTTTTCAAATCGAACCAGTAGTTCCTGAGATTAGCGCGTTCAAGCAAACAAACAAACAATCAAACAAACAAACAAACAAACTCTTCAGCTTTATATATTAGTATAGATATAGATAGATAGAGATGCCAGTATATAGCTGGATATAGCTAGTGGATAGGTAGTAACGTAACTACAATCTCTTCAATTGAGGTTTACATACAGCAACCACATAGACATGCAATGAGGTCATTCTGCGGTCTTTCCTTCATTCCTGTACAGACACAATCGCATGTTTCTCTGAAGATTTTTTATGTCTTACTAGCTTCTGCCCGCGACTTCGTCGTCCGCGTAGCGTGATGATATATAGCCTATAGCCTTCCTCAATAAATGGGCTATCTTACACTGAAATAATTTTTCAAATCGGACCAGTAGTTCCTGAGATTAGCGCGTTCAAGCTAACAAACAAACAAACTCTTCAGCTTTATATATTACTTAGTATATTAGTATATATAGAGTATAGATTCAGACATACCATATTAATAATTAACCCCTATTTTTTTCTTCCAACTTTATTACAGCTCTTGCAATTCTGTCGTAGGCACTAGGCAAAAGAAATGCAAAATAATGTGTTGCATGTTACGGCTAGGGGATAAATTCTGCAAATTTAATTTTATCAGAATGGTTGTCCAATGAAAACGCCTGTCAAATTTGGTAGACAAATTTGTCACAATAAAACTGCAGACATGAGGTAATTGCTCAACTACTATCTATCGAACGGTATTTTTCATAAATAAATTGTAGAAGTTCGTCGACCAACCAAGAACCAGCTAAAAAATCACAAAAACATTATTTAAAAAATAATGTATTTGAAGTAGCAAAAGCTTCCATAAAAAATGTGCATCAATTTCTCAACGTTTGACAGTTTCCCGAGACATAATGACATATCTAATCCACCCGCGCGCGACCCGATATGAGCTGCTATTATTCTATAAACTCTATTTAATACGTTATTCTTTTGTGGTCCTTTGACTAGAGTTTGACCACGAAAAGCAAGTACCATTTGCAGCCGAAGCCGAAGTCACAAAATACTTACAATCAGAAGCCGTGTTATTGAGATTTAGGCTGTAAGAAAGCGTCTTGGTAAGGTCTCAGATTGTACTATTATCATTGAGTTGTTTGCTATGTATTACAGCCTGCATCGATGAGCCACCTAAGTACTTATGCACATAATTACAGCCTTAGTTGCAATTAGTCGTAAGTATTTTAGTCCTATTAGATGTAATTATGAAGCAAAATAAGATAATGATAATGACTACAAGGGATTTTCATCCAATAAGCACGAAACGTTTTTAGGAAGGCGTCAACACAAGTGTGATGCAACATGCTGCAAGTTGAATAGACCGAATTTTGCCGGTATTGGATGTCGGTAATTCCAGTAATTTACAGAATAACTAGTGATTTAGCCGAGAGTTTCGCCGAAGCCGAATCTTTGTCCTCATCACTACGCCTCTATCCTGTCCTATGTGATGGCTGTTATGTACGTCTATTACGGAGTAATCAGATGCGCTAGCGTGGCGTGGGCGCATTACACAATATTGAGTTTTTGTCCTCTACTGAATATACAAATTGCCATGCGATCCTAATGACTTCCAAAATAATTTATGCTTTGTTTTTCACACCAAACGGGTTCAACATAGATTTATTAAATAGATAGGAAGGGTTATGGTTTCTATTACTACTTTTCTTTTTCTAATTCAGGAATTCAAACTGCCTCATCAGCCTAGTGTTCTTGAGAGCGACTGCTACGCTAGAGGTTCTGGTTTCGATTGCCAGGTAGAACAGTGTTATTGGATTTGTCTATGAAATTCCCAGTAGCAGCTCGGAGTATTCGGAGTTGGGAATTCGTGCTCGGTTAATGGAAATAGGCTCGCCCGATATTACATGGGACCTCAACATCTTACCGGCGAAATGTGGGTGTACATTAGTACGCCTCTACCTAACTGTTCGGGGAATATAGGCGTGATTGTATGTTATATTTTTTTTTTTCGGAGTAAAAAAATCGTAGGGAACCAAACTGTATTTTCAGCACATTCGGATTTAAAATTAGCACTGCGCGTACGCAACCACTTGCGCCCAACTTCAGAGATGTATACCTAACTATTTATTTTATCGGAACTGTACTCATGCCGATGCTTTACTCAAAAGACTGTCATTAATGTTACTTTAGCCCAAGGTCAGTAGATGGAGTGCCCTGAAGTGCTGTTAGTACATATATTTTATCAAAGAGGGTATGTACTTGTGCACTCCATTGTGTAAATATGTTTTAGTTCAATCACTGTGCAAATATCAACGTATAGATAGATAACGTAACATTGAGACTCCAACGAATAAGTGGATATTGAATTAAAATAAAATACTTTTAATAATAGAACTGTATGAAAAATGTTATCAATTACTTCCGACTGCCTCATTAGCCTTGTGGTCCTGAGTTCGACTGCTACGCTAGAGGTCTTGGGTTCGATTCCCAGGTCGAGCAAAGTGTTATTGGGTTTTTCTATGAAATTCCCAGTAGCAGCTCGGAGTTTGGAATTTGTGCCCGATTAATGGCAATAGGCTCGCCCCCTATTACATGGGAACTAAACATACCGGCGAACTGTGGGTGTACAAGTAGTACGCCTCTGCCTAACCCTTCGGGGAATACAGGCGTGATGGTATGTATGTATGTACTTCTGAGTTCTGACCGGTGGAGAGTGGGTGTTGATTTATTAATGAAGTAAGTAAAAAATTTAAAATTATAAAGAACCAATAGGATTTAAAAAGCTTATTAATTTTATTTGTCATGTGAAACAAATGAAGGAACTCTACAATAGAGTTACTGTTTTTAGTGTTCTACCACGTCAGGGCACAAATGCAGACCCCGAGCTGATACTAAGAGTTTCATAAAAAAAACCCAATAGCACTGGATCATCCTGGAAATCGAACCCAAGGCGTCTAGCGGAGCAGTCGCGGTTGGGACCACTAGTCCAAATGAGGCAGTCAGTTACTATAATAGATTATTTTCTTATTCAGTTCAGTAAAATAAATGTTCTAAGGATATTGTCGCAGTTAGCGGTTATGTAAAACAGCTGATTGACGTTTAGGAGTTTATATGGTTATTTATTATAATAAATCTGGGGGAATTACAATACCTATACTATACAACGTGCTCATATTTCTAGTATAACTTGACCTCCAAGCTTACGAAAAGTGTTAGTTTATACATACTATCACGTCTGTATTCCCCGAAGGGTTAGGCAGAGGCGTACTAATGTACACCCAAAGTTCGCCGGTATGTTTAGGTCCCATGTAATAGGGGGCGAGCCTATTGCCATTAACCGGGCACGAATTCCTAACTCCGAGCTGCTACTGGGAATTTCATAGAAAAACTCAATAACACTTTGCTCGACCTGGGAATCGAACCCAGGACCTCTAGCGTAGCAGTCGCGTTCAGGACCACTTGGCTAATGAGGCAGTTTATACTGGAAATATATTCGCAGAGAAACAAAACCTAGCTCCCGTGACCCCAGTCAGTCAGTAGGTGACTCACTCTGGCTGGGTTGAGTCCTATACGCCCCGTCGCGTCACCTTCCGGGCGGCGAAGTCTATGAAAATTTGCACACGCAAAAAAAACAGATATATGACACGTTCGTTGCGTCCGTGAATCATAATTATTGGGATTCATCAAAAGCCAAACTAGCTCCTTAGTTTTTTTTATGAGGGGTCACTCAGCACTCGTTTATGAAGTAATCGTTTAGCTGGACTTATCATTAACCAATCCTTCTGTAAAGTCACCACCTAACCGCCACCAATGTTAATCTAGATAAAAACATAACCAATGTTCAAACGCATTCATATTAGTCCAAAAACTAAGTGTTATAATCCCACCACCACGACCTATATATAACACTACGACTTACCCGTGTTTTAGAATCGGTCCATTTTGTGACGGCTTAGAATATAAGTTTAGCAACGACTTTGTTGTTGTAAATCTAAAGGGAGTACAAAAAACAATTAGACATTACAGGAAAATAAAAGATATTGTACAGTTTGGCTTATATAACTGTGGCCCTCTGAACCTTTCCAAACAGACGCGCATGTGCATTCGCGTAAAAAAGTGTCAATAAGCAAATTAAAAATGTTCGGAAAAGACAAACTGTCTTCTGTGCCGAGTGAGCGGGACAAATGTATTGATGGAATGTAAGAGAGTGAGAGTGACGACAACGCATGCGTCGTACAGTTTACCGTAAATTTGAGTACTGCGCAGACACTTGCGTAAAACTTCAGAGCGGCACAGTTATATTGTCTGTAGTACAATAGCAAGAAATTGTAGAACTGTATAAAATAATATAGCAGCGGATAAGTGCGTATGTATTTAGCGCTTGTGTATGCAATATAAATGAGCGAAGTGTGTATGTGTGTGTCTTTAGGCCTCAAAGCTAGCGGTGATGATGTTTCAAGTGTCGTAACAAAACTGACATTTACAGAAAGAAGTAGAAGGTAAGGTAACTTCACAATTTTAAGTCAAGTTGAAGTATTTCTTAAACTTCAGTATTCATAAAGTTTCCTCTACTTAAGTATGCTTCTAAAAAGAAGTAAAATTTAAATAAAACCTAATAATAAAATACCCCAAGATAAGTCAAAATTTCTCAGATTTTGACTATTTTTTTCTCCATAATTTACATGATAGGTACAGTTTATAATGTCCAAGTGTCCAGTTCAAAATATACTGCTAGCTCCGAGGTTGATACACATACCTGCTATTAGGTAAGAGTCCTTGAGCGTTGAAGTCTCCCGTGGAGTTCCACCGCTTGGTGAGGCTGTTGACCCCGGGCGAGACGCTCTGGTTACTGGACGTAGAGTTGTTTCGTGATCTATACGCCAACGATATCACTACGATACTGGCTCCATAGCAACTAATCTACTATCCATATCTTTGGTAGCAAGCATTTATATCTAGTCTTAAAAAACGGGATGAGTATCGAATTTGTTTTTCAATCTAAGGGGTTGATAGCAAATTGCTGCTGTCAAGGATGGTCATATTGTCCTGAGTATTATTCATCATTGGGAGGATTGGGAGTGCCTAACAGTGACAAGTTTAATGACCCCAACTAAAAGCAGAACAGAATGGCCTGGCCTTCTTAGATTCTATAAAAGTTATAACTTCCTTAGAAGGTGGAGGTTTTAATTCTTTCAATAGAGGGAATTAGAATCAAGGGATTGTGTTCATTTACTTAGAATGTGTTAATTCTGTTTAACATACTCACTGGAACATCCTATTAGATGTGCATGCATGCTTTTTCATTTTTCATGCATCATTTCTCATAAATAGTTTCAAAAACATGCTTCGTATCGTCTTTCCACCACCGTTCCACTTGTACTTACTAATTAATAACCTACTATGTACTTCCCTTCTGTTACTGGTAGAATGACCTGTGCTAAGAGCCTTGTGAGACCTTAAAGTCGTTTTTTTCGAGATCGGCAGTGTGATGTCACAGCGCAATCAACACATCGCCATACTGTAGCTACACACAACAACACTTCAAGCCATGCAGTTACACAACAAAAATCACCGTTATTACGTTGGAATACGGGTGATGTAAAAAACTAACTGTTTAGTTTGTGATGTCGTTACGTGTACCTACGTCGTCTAGAAGCCCAAGTCTGCTATTTCAGTTGTATCAGATTTTTCGCCTAAGTCAAAGTCAATAGTTTTATTTCAATTAGACCACTATCAGCGTGAAGAACTGGCATGACTCCATAGATAAGAAGTATCTATGGAGTCAAATATTTATACATTGACATTTTCTACAATGTAGTTCTTATAACGTGAGAATCATGCAGCTGGATGTGCATGATAATAATTGAATTTAATAAACTACGATCTCTTGCCTTCCAAAAGAAAATGTTCTTAAATGACACAAGTACCGGCAGCCCTTGTGTCATTTAGTCCAGTCCTCCTGGAGGAATCAACTGTCAAAAACCAACAATTGTGAAGTCATTGAAAGACGATTTTGACACAATAATATAGCGGACTTGGACTTTGTCATTCTGATTTTAATTCCTCAGATGAGGCAGATTCATACAAAAATGCTACGGCAAACGTTAGTTTCTATCGTTCACTAAACTAAGGCTATTGTTATATTTCGCAACCTAGCCAACAATGACAAAAATACTTTTTTCCAGAATTATGCATATGACAACTTTTACAACGAACCACTCATCGTAACTTAATGTAGTGGAAGTTTGGTTTTCTTAGCTTTTGCGAATATGTACTGTAGAGAGGATTGGAGAGAGCATTTCAATAGGTAATTGCTAAAAGTTGTTGTATGCATAATGAAAGAATGTTCTCGACCGATCTACTTTGTTTCTCTTCTTCTCTTACCATCTCCACTTGCCTTGGTGAAGAGCTACAGTTTCGAAAAATGAATGTGGTAAATGCGGCCTTTTTGTCCCCCTGCTCCTCACGTTCAACCCCGCACCGAGCTACCTAGCACCCATATCCATTGACAGCGGAGGCTTGGGCCGTGATCATCGGGAAGCGCAGACGCTGTTGACAGCTGCGTGGTGTGTACGCGTGTGTATGTATGTACCTGTAGGGCTGCGGCGGATGCGGCACGTGGTGCGGCGCCGGTGTGGCGCGCGGCGAGGGCGAAGGCGCCGGCGACAGCGACGACGACGACGCCGGCGAGTCCGACTGCAGCGACCCCGTCGACTGGTGCTGAGGTCCGCGCCTGCAACCAACGCACACAGCTGTTATACATCAAGTAACTACTTATAAAGTTATTTTAGTGAAGGAAAATATCGACTCGCAGGCAGGATTCGAACCTTTCTTCTGGCTAGGTATGCCAGACGCTATGACCTCTAAGCCACCGCGAGTCCCACCTGCCATGTCGAAATTTGCCTTCACATTCTGAACTTACGTCTAAGCATGAAAAATGCAAAAAAATCACAAAAAGCTATGTAACTACTTTCCATTTCTTTTTGCATTTCCCATGCTAAGATTATAAACATCACCTTTAAGTAAGCCGTGATATCCTAATGATATGACCATTGAACTAAAGAATAAAGAAGAATAAGAATAAGAAAAATTTATTGCCAAAAATATTGCTAAATATAATAAACTGCCAAGTTATAGGTCGCACTTCTGAATTTTCGAAGTTATGAGCGTATTAAAAGTAAATTATCACGCGCTTAAACGGTGAAGGAAAACATTGTCAGGTTGGCAGACTTCACACGCCGTCTAGAAAATATCTCAGACGCACAGGTTTACATCTGAGAGATTTTCTCGATTGCGTGTGAAGTCAGCCAACCCGTATTAGGCTAGCGTGGTGGACTGTAGCCTAATCCCTCTCACTGTGAGAGGAGACCCGTGTCCAGCAGTGGGACATATTATGGGTTGATTATGTAAGCTTTAAGAGATAAATTCAGAATGTGAAGGCAAATTTCTCAGACGTGCACAACGTTTTCCTTCCAGCCGAGTGGTACGTATGATTCCGAAAATCCAGAGGTCCGTGCTTTGAATTCGAACTTGAGACCTTTGACTTGGCAGTATAATGGACATTATCACTAGGCTATCACTGATACATCAGCTTATACCGGACACTTATGGTCTGATCTGGATCGAAGAAACGTGCGGACCGAAATTCCAATACGATTGTATTACCAAAATAAATCGTAATTCAAACACAATTTATTTAAACTATATTATTATTCGGATTCCAATACAGTTAATCTAGGTTCCTGCTAGACCATTTCGTCCAAAATACTTCACTGGAAATAAATGTGTTTTTTTATGGGATAGGGGAGAAAACGACCAGACGGATCACCTGATGGTAAGCGATAACCGCCGCCCATGCAACACCAGAGGAGTCACAAGTGCGTTGCCCACCTATTAAAAAAGTTTGGGGCTCCGGTAATCTCATTCACTCGGCGAAACACAACGCAAGCGTTGTTTCACGCCGGTTTTCTGTGAGGCCGTGGTATCACTCCGGTCGAGCCGGCCCATTCGTGCCGAAGCATGGCTCTCCCACGTGAAATTATAAGATAAAGATAATTTGTAAGACAACGCACCAGGAACTGGCACAGCAGGTACTGGTCGAAGCATGGGGAGTGCAGGCAGGTTAAGGAGGCACTCCCTGACTTAGATGGACACGTTACTAAACAACTACTGCGCCTGTCAAAGCTACAATTAAGAATAGTCACCGCAGCCCTCACCGGCCATGGTTCTTTTAATAAACATCTCTCTGTTACAGACAGCCCCCTGTGCAGAGCCTGCCTGGGGGACTACGAGACAGCGGCCCACGTGCTCCTACATTGTCCTGGGGTCGCCGCATACAGGGCAAAGTTACCTCCGTAAACCGAGTACTCTACGAGAGATCGCCAGCAACTTTAACCGCTTGCTGGCCTTTCTTGAGGAGTTAGGGTGGCTCGAGTAGATAATCCTTCTCACCCGCACGCAAAATACGCGCTTTGTCGTGGAGTTACGGAAAATAGCCCGCTATACCATACCATACCATGTAAGTGAATGCAACTTTTGATAACTTTACCAAGTTTGGAAAGATTTTCCGGTCTTTTATTTCCAGTGATGTAGAAGTCGACGAAATGGTACGGTAGGAATCTAGATTAACGGTATCTCAATCTGATTAATAACACAATTTAATAAAATATTGTTGTTTTTTTTTTATGGGATAGGGGGGCAAACGAACAAACGGATCACCTGATGGTAAGTGATAACCGCCGCCCATGGATACCCGCAACACCAGAGGAGTCGCAAGTGCGCTGCCCGCCTTTAAAAGGGTTTGGGCCTCCGGTAACCTCAACTCACTCGGCGAAACACAACGCAAGCGTTGTTTCACGCCGGTTTTCTGTGAGGCCGTGGTATCACTTCGGTCGAGCCGGCCCATTCGTGCCGAAGCATGGCTCTCCCACGTGGATTACGTTTTTGTAGGCAACACGAGCTCAGCCGGACCTTAAGTGAAGGTTTTCAGTGACACGTACCTTTGTGGTAGTGAGGATGTCGTGGATCCGTAACTGGAGGTTCTCTTAGCAGTCTCGCGGTATGAAGGCTGTCTTAGGCGTAACTCCCTCGTCGGAGTACCCGTAGATCCTGGAAGCAACGGAGAAATTCCTTGTTAGTAATAATAGGGCAAGTGATTTGACTATGAATTATCGTGGTGTGGTAGGTGGAACTGCAGTATTTTAGAATTTTGAATTGATTTTTTTGTTATTGTAGAATTTTTGACTAAAGACATAACAATCATAATATACCACCTGTACGTCTGTATTCCCCGAAGGGTTAGGCAGAGGTGTACTAAGGTACACCCACAGTTCGCCGGTACGTTTAGGTCCCATGTAATAGGGGGCGAGCCTATTGCCATCAACCGGGCACAAATTCCAAACTCTGAGCTGCTACTGAGTATTTCATTGTAAAACACTTTGCTCGACCTGGGAATCGAACCCAGGACCTCTAGCGTAGCAGTCGCACTTGGGGCCACTAGACTAACGAAGCAGACTAAAGACATAATAATTATATATAATCAGAATTAAGATACCTAGGTGTTAATTATGATTAACACCTCGATTACACAACATTACACTTTGATTACTTTTATATTGTGGTGAAAAAATAAAATTGGTTGATTGGTCGCACGTGAATGATAGCAGAGGAGTTTGGAGAATGTTGATGATGAAGCTTCATTAATTTTTCTGTCACCCAAATACATACAACTATCTTTTCTGGCTTTTCTCATAGATTTCCACAAGGATCAGTATATGTCGTCGAGTCCCTACGACGTTTCCCAGGATCCCAAATCTACTTTTTTGTCGTGTCAATATTGATAACATAGGAATTTGATTGTTAACATAAAAAAATTCTAATCGAATCTGTTGACTTTCTAATTTAGTTAATTATATCAAATACTGAAGACGTTGATAATTGTTTAAAATATAGCTATCAGGCAATATCGAAGTCAATCTCCAAAACTGTTATTGAATGTATTAAGAGCAATAGTTACTGAAACATTGTGAAGCATTTTATAGAGTACCTACATTTCATATAACATATTATGAAAGGTAAACTACATATATGATTAATGTAGGACAGTAAAACTACATAGTTAGTAGGTACACCTATACTACACACATACTCGTATCTACATATTTATATGTATTTGTGTTATAATATGAAAACCATATCGGCCAGTGAAAGGATACGGTTTGTAAATAATTATTGACTTGAGTGTTGTAAGCAGTTACAGAACTTATTTTATAACATGAACTTTGAGGTTTAGTACCAGAAATACAACAAATCTATACTAACATATAAAGCTGAAGAGTTTGTTTGTTTGTTTGCTTGAACGCGCTAATCTCAGGAACTACTGGTCCGATTTGAAAAAAATATTTCAGTGTTAGATAGCCCATTTATTGAGGAAGGCTATAGGCTATATATCATCATGCTACGTGGACGAAGTCGTGGCAGGCTAGTATCAATATAATTTTACCTTTGGTAAACATTTGAAAGTGAAGTGAGTAATTAATTATTATTTATAAAAGGAATAATTAATTATTATAATATATTTGAATGGTCTTTTTAAAGATAAATTACTTATTTTTAAGTTTTAATTTGTTTTTAAAACAAACATTGCAAACAAAATATTTAATTTCCGCATTAAGTTTAAATAGACGGCACCTTGAAAATAATTAAATGACCGACGTTTACTGCATTAATGCATTTATTATAATTTTATTATTTTTACACTTTATTTTGAGTTTATTTTGTATTTCGCTGTCTGATTAGGTGAGTGGTCGCTTGTGCGGCTGTTGAGCGAGATCCATGCTTCGATTCCCAGGTCGGGAAGAGTTACTCCTGAAACTATGGCCCCGTGATCGACAAGTGGCTTAAGTTATGGATAACTGAAACCTATTTGCTTTGGGTCGCTAGTAAGAAATCAGGACTGTTACCAGTATAAGCGCCGCCATTCCTGTGTCCGGTGGGCGCGGCGGGCGCTCTGCCCTCGAGCGTGTTGAGCCTCCGCAGCGCGTCGGCGAGCGTGGAGCGCAGGCAGAGCAGCTCCTCCGCCTGCCGCGCGCACCGCACCTCCAGCTCGGCCACGCGGGCCGCTAGACCCGCGCCCTCACCTTCTAGCATTTCATCTGGAATTTATAAAAATATACATTTAGTTGATGCTATTTTGTCGACTTCGGTCAAACTTGGATATCCTCCAACGTTCACACATCTTGTTATCGCAATATTGTACCAATGAAGAATGTAACTTATTTTATTTTAAAAGAGTGTCCATGGAGTTTCTTGCCGGATTCTTCTCCATAGGATCAAACCTTTTGGAATCATAACGTTTCATAAACGCTTGTAAAAGCTTATTTAAAATAAAAAAAAACATTTGATTTGATTTGCGAATGCGAATAGGACATTTTTTCTACGCCGAATATGTAGAGTCGCGAAACTTGGCGGTCGACAATTTTTCTAACTAAATCCTTTGAACGACTCTCGATACGTCAGCCACACCCAAATTTCATTTCCGCCAAATTAAGTTAGATTAAAATGCGAAAACTTATCATACGATGTAATAGAAATTCAAAGTATCAATATCAAGTAACGCGCATGAAGCTCAAGGGGATATCGGCGGGGTTAGGGGAAGGGGTGATAACGCACAGGACGCCCGCGCGCTCGGTGCAAGCGATTTTAGCCTGAAGGGTGGTTCACCGCTAAGTTTGTCGATTGTACTATAATATATCTATATAGTAGTATCCTATCCACTACATATATCTTGCGCCAAGATAGAGCATATTTGTACACTGTTGGCATAATAGATATACCTACTCATAAAAATGTATAATTTTATTTTATAGGTACTTACAATTTTTTTTATGTTTTACTGTTATTTTTGGCATCCGAAACGGAAATCTCCTATACTCGGATTCCTCTTGTAATTTTCTAGCAACCCTGGTAGGTAGTGCTCGCAGCCTTGCCTAATTACTACTGGATGGCATCAATGCTTATTTGTTGGTTTTTACATAAATAGGTAGGTATATTAAGTGAAGGTGTCTTTGATACTGATACTGGTTTCTCTCAAAAATGCAAAGCTAGGTTTTATAATAAACTCTACATTTGTAGCTAGGTGTGGTCTTTACAATAAATAATATAAAGACTAATGAATACACGTTCTAATGTTGTAATAATCTTTATAGTAAATTGATTGAGCTATTGGCAATTAATTTTGCTTTCTAACACGTTGCCGTAACTCATGACTTTCGTGATGAATTTAAGGAGTTTCTTAATAACTGTGGTGATGCCAAGGCTATTTATGTTACAAGTAGTATTACATTAATAGGAAGTATTGAAGATAAAACATCAATTGATATGATGGATGTATCTAATCCAAAGTTATTGGGGACATCGAAAGTAAAGGCTGAGGAAGTAAGGCTAAATGTTGTTGTAACTACGGTTACTACTACTACTATACTATACTAAAGAAACTGATACGGAAATTACGTATTAAGGTGACCAACAAACGATCACACAACATAACATAACATACCATCACGCCAGTTTTCCCCGAGGGGTTAGGCAGAGGCGTACTAATGTACACCCACACTTCGCCTGTATGTTTAGGTCCCATGTAATAGGGGCGAGCCTACTGCCATTAACCGGGCACAAATTCCTAACTCCGAACTGGTACTGGGAATTTCATAGGAAAACCCAATAACACTGCTCGACCTGGGAATCAAACCCAGGACCTCAAGCGTAGCAGTTGCGACTATTGAGGTAGTTTCACATTCATTCACACAAGGTTGCAGAAAAATCTGCTTACGCAAATCGTGACAAGGAGATAAGTGCTGATGACTTTATCATTAGTCCTGATTGTGTGCCACCGTATTATGTAGCAATGCACACTCAGTACAACAGAATTGGTTTGCACATTCAGCCCCTTGTTGACACACTATTGTATCCCAAACAATAGCATAAACGAGTGTGCAAGCAAAAAAATAGCATAATCAGGTGTACACGAAATTAGACTTTATGTCTTAGATGCAAAGGTTAATCGAAGTAGTTTTTCTGTAATTGTTGTCTGGTAAAGAGTTATTAGTTGTCTCTGAAGGACTTGCAGGGTTAACTTTATTTATAAGTGGTATGTTTTCTATGTATACATCTCTGTTCTCTCTATGTTACGGCTTGGCGCAAAAACGAATAATTAGATTTCAATTTAGTTATCACTGTTAGAAAGTATATGCACCAACATAAAAACTGGTGAACTTCTTATCTCAATTAATTGAACGGATCCTGAGATACAGCTTGACCTCGCTGATGTATACAGACCTATACGAAGAGATCATCACTGTTGGTTTTTATTAAATTATTTTTGGAACCATTCTATCCTCATATGGCTACAGGTGAGCGGAGCCGCGGGGAAAAGCTAATAAGTAGTAATATTGAAACGAATGTGGGATTAGGTCAATTTCGACAAAGTCATTATTATCATAGTTCAGAGAGTTCACGCTAGCGAAGTCTATAAGTATTATTATAATATTTTGAATGATTAAAATGGTGCTTCTGAAACATCAGAATGATTATGATAACACAGTAGATATGAAATCAATATTTTTTTGTTTCCTACTGCACTTGTCTCTATAAATATTTTATTTCCTCGTCCTGTCACCTATGCTATTGATATTACACAAAACTTTCTCACGGATTCTTTATGAAGGAACCTTTAATGAGAAAGGAGTCAGACAGAGGAATAGAAAATTCTCTAACACATTAAAAATAAGACAATAGACAAACCAAAACAGATAGCTCAGTTAGAAACCATTTTGCAAATACGTGCTACAGTAATATAGGTATCTAAAGGTGCTATGAGTAAGTGGTATCTAAGGAACTCACGCCACGCAGCATAAACATCGTTCATGGTGTCTCCAGGGGAGTCACTCGCCCTGGAACTCCTGGAGTCGCGGTCGCCATGGTTTTCCATCGTCAGTGGCACTTAGCAGACGATTTGGCACATATTAGGCACTATACAGTTTAATTTAGTTCATGCTTTCGCGTTTACTTATACTTAGAGAACTTCTGTCTTGAAAATGTAAAGAGTTTTAGTCTGCAGTTGTTTTGACAAATCTTAAAAGATTTTGATGTAACTAAAAGATCGGAAAGGAACTAACATTGGTTAAACTTATTCGTTAGCTTTATAAGAGGCTCCTTAGGATAAGATAGTGGTACAATTTGGCCTAAGTTGAACTAAACACCAGATCTAGGTACTAAAATGTAACAGCAAAAAATCACTTCATATTGCCAAAAATAGTAAATGGCCAGCAAAATTAACCTCCATTTTAGCGTGATAGTCGAACGAAAAATTTTACTACTTCCTACATTAATAAAGCAACCAACTCCAAATTATAATAGTTTAATCCAAATAGTTTTACAACCAAGTATAATAGGTAGAATTCGGCTCTGTTGGTGGTCGCACTTCTTACCTAAGATCTAAGAATCTAAGAAAAATTATCTATCATCTGTTTTGTTTGCTACTTATTATATCAAGAAATTTAATTGTTACTAAATCTAAGTTGGTACTTGTTGCTAGTTCAAACATAAATAAAAACATATTTTTTTCATGACAGCCTTTTAGGAGTAGTCATAATCGCTTACTTAATTAATTGCAAATAGATTGTAGTCGTCTGATTTTCAAATTGCGTTAATAATTCCGTGAAATAGATGTTATTTTCAGAACCTTCAACAAAAACATCGTGAGAATTAACAGCATTGCAGTTGTTATTGACTGTTATGTTTAAATAAATTAAATTCCCAATTCTTAACGGCGGTTTTACCACAACTTCAAGCTTCTATTCCCCGAAGAGTAAGACAGAAGTGTACTAACGTACACCTAAGGTTTTCAGGTATGTTTAGGTCCCATGTAATACCAGCAAATGTAAACTCAGAGCTACTGAGAATTTCATAGAAAACCCCCAATAATATTTTGCTTGAAACGAACCAATGCAGTAGCGCTTGCAACCAATGAGGCATGCTATTTAAAAATCGCAGAAGTACTTGTAACAATGTACAAGCACGTCCAACAGTCACTTTCCCACATATTGTGGAATTCGGGTAACGGTAATGCACAGGTGTGGCCGTTTGCATTAACCTGTGCATTCTGTCGATAACTGTACTTTAGCTCATCTCTATTCTCGGACATGCGTTGACCTTTTTGTTTTCATTTTCTGTGATGACCCGAATAACGGTTAGTCGATAGACTCTTGTATGAATATATGTATAGTTTAGATAAAATGGAACTAAGTGACTTTGGTTCAACACCGAAAACACAAACTGGAAACTATGCCTTAACACATCATAAAACTAAAATAAGTAAAATTATGTAAGTGAAGGAAAATGTCGTCTGGGGCAGGATTCGAACCTGCGTCTTCTGATTAAATACACCAATTTCGACCTGGCGGGTCGTGCTCACTGTGGTTTAGTGGTCATAGCGACTAATGTATTTTAACAAAAGAGGCAGGTTTGAAACCTGCGCAGTCGAATTTTTCCTTAACTAAAATAACTAAGTTATATATAAATAAGTTATAGTATAATCTTAACATGCTAAATACAAAAATATAATCAAAATAGTTTCAGTTCTAGATTAGAAACTATACCTATGGTAACCAAACTTGTCCTTAATTAATTCAAATAGATACCCGAAGGAATGAGTACCTATCACTTATTCACTACGAAGTTAAGAGTAATAATAAATTAATATCTATAAAATACACTTTATGTAAGAGAACGGTATTACGGTATACCACAAAAGTAGGAAGTCACCAATTATTGCACTACAATCACATGAAAGAAGCTAGTTAGTGTGTCAATACACGTGCTTATGAAACCAGAATTGAACCATCGTAGCAGACACACATGCGGCGGAATTTTGATTCATTTAGGCAAACTGACCAAACAAGTCTCTGAAGACGGAAGCAATGGGTCGAAAATCTTGATTAGGAAGTAGCGAGTGGGCTCAGCTTCATTGACATATTACTGCTAGAATTGTATGATTGTAGGAAACTATTTTCAAAATTTTATCGCTTTACTTATATAATTTATATATTTAGCATCCATGGTCACGGGTAGACTAACATCCGTAGACTTACACAAAACATCACAGAAAACCGGCGTGAAACAACGCTTACGCTGTGTTTCGTCCAGTGAGTGAGGATACCGGATGCCCAGCCGAAAAGGCGGGCAACCTATCTGGGACTCCTCTGGTGTTGCCCCATGCGCCGCGGTAATCGCTTACCATCAGGTGATCCATATGATTGTTTGCCTCCCTATCCCGTAAAAAAACTAGAGTGGTTTCATTCCAATGCGTAAGTGACAAGAATCGTTACAATATTAACTATTATTTCTGTAATATTTAACAGTCGGCAGTGGCTTTAGACCTTTTACTCAAGCAGTGCTACACCTCACAGCTCGTGTACCCCAACACTAACATTTTCGCACAACAACAAGTGTTGATATTTCCCACGAGCCAACGACTGTGAAAGTTACGTGAGAAGATTATTACAAAAAAACAAAAGTAACTGCAATGTTATGATTGCTCATTACGATCTTAACTGCGTAGGAATAAGGCATGTATTGGTTAAGAAATACGTTTTACAATAATTACTATTTAATACTGTATCATTACTAATGGTGTTTTGTTTCATAAATAATGGGATTGTTATTAGGTATTAATATCTAATGAATAAACATATTTAATAGTACTGAATCGACTTCCTAAACGCCAAACTTCCCAATCATAGCTTTTTGCTCCGAACAGGTTTAAAACCAAGTAACTATTACGTTGTCTAGAACTCCAGATTTGGAGGTTTTATAATATTGAAAAGACACTTACGCGTATGTACTATCTACTTCATACTACTTTGAAATACTTTTATCTGATCTGCCTCATTAAGTCTAGTGGTCCCAAGCGCGACTGCTATGCTAGAGGTCATGGGGTCGATTCCCAGGAAGTGCTGTGTTATTGGGATTTTATATGAAATTCTCATTAGCTGCTCGGAGTTCAAATTTGTGCCCGGTAAATGGCCATAAACCCCGTGTTATGTGGGACCTAATATATAAAGACCTAACACATACATACCATCACGCCTGTATTCCCCGAAGGGTTAGGCAGAGGCGTACTAATGTACACCCACAGTTCGCCGGTATGTTTAGGTCCCATGTAATAGGGGGCGAGCCTATTGCCATTAACCGGGCACAAATTCCTAACTCCGAGCTGCTACTGGGAATTTCTTAGAAAAACCCAATAACACTTTGCTCGACCTGGGAATCGAACCCAGGACCTCTAGCGTAGCAGTAAAGACCTAAGTAGTCATTAGTACACCTTTGCCTAACCCGTCAGGGAATGGTGGCATGATGGTATAAAATACTTTAAAATTGAATACGATCTTTAGAACAGTTCAAAAATTCCGTTGTCCATCCAAAAGTGTTACTTTTATATTATGCATTTGAATATAATATATCTACTCGACAAAAAAACAGAAATTCCGTTATTTGATATTATATATCTGAATCTGACTGCTTATCTTGTTTGGTCGGCGACTCTTAGTCTAGGTATGTAGTTCTGTTTTATAGTTTGGCACGAGTATCCTGGCGCCAGCTAGAGCCGTCAAGTTGTGCTCTGAAGACAATTAAAGACCATTTGTTGGGAGGAAATATACACCAAAAAAATTATTTTTAAGATCTAACCTGCCGTGCAAGCGGAGTATTATGTTCTCAATCAATCACAACTAAAAAATATGTTTTCATATAACTATTATGGAATTAGGAAAATTATATAATCAGCGGGAGAGTCAGGCTCCAGCACGAATGGGCCGGCTCGACCGGAGTGATACAACGTCCTCACAGAAAACAAAAAACCTAAAAAAAATGTTTTTCGCCGAGTGAGACCCAAATAAAAAGGCGTCTACGACATTCGACTCCTCTGGTGTTGCGGTTGTCCATGGGCGATGGTTATCGCTTACCATCAGGCGATCCGTCTGCTCGTTTGACCCCTATGCCATTAAAAACAACACATCATTTCGTAAAGGGAGCAAAAAAATATTAAATCCAAATTACTAGTAAAAATAAGAAATATTAAAATAGGAGACAAAAAAGCAGTAAAAGTCAATTGTTAGAAACGACTATAGCTTACAGTACAATTTATAGTCTTTACAGTCTAGAAACGTAAACATTTATTACTAATTCAATTACTATAGGAACTAACTTGACAGATTGTCCCGTAAATATTATATTTTATGAGCACACATAACCGTCAATCATTATTATTAAGTACTGTATTCTTGCCTTCGTTTAGAATCTCATAAATTTCTCTCTAAATACGTAGAGCTAGAAGAAATACACCGCACATCGTCATCGTCAAACGAAGCAGCATTGCAAATCAAATCACGGCTTGGTTGACCACTAATCCCATGGTTGACGGTAAACAACCGGATATGACGGCAACCAGCCATAGTTTCAATTTCTAAGGTGTTGCACACATCGATTGCTGGACCTACTACAATACCCAACATTAATCCATTACCAACACTATAGAAAGATTTCGTTATGTTTTTCGACATGGCAGTGAATTAATGACGAAACATTTGGCGTAACTACTGAGCCATCGGCTTCGGTGACATGTCTTGTGTGTTTGTTCCCCACACGGAGCAAATATTTGTATGATCTACAGACAGTTCTTCCATGTCTGTAGATGATAAAACTGTTTGTGTATGTGCGAATTTGTGTTTGTAAACGCACCCAGGTTACAGGACAAAATCCTAGTGTGGGGCAATTTTTTTTTAAAAAAGAACAAGCCAAAACTACATAGCACATAAATAAAAACTTTCATAGGTACATAAATACTTTATTAAGTAAGTACCAAGTACAAGTACTGGTCATGATGCTTGAGGATATAAAAGTAACTTGTATATTAGCAGTCATAGTGATGGCAATATTGTTTCTGGCGATTCGACTAATGCAGTGGCTTTCTGATCGATTCTTACTTGGGACTAAACTAAACTGAAGAGTTTGTTTGATTGTTTGTTTGCTTGAACGCGCTAATCTCAGGAACTACTGGTCCGATTTGAAAAATTCTTTCATTGTTAGATAGCCCATTTATTGAGGAAGGCTATAGGCTATATATCATCACGCTACGCGGACGAAGTCGCGGGCAGAAGCTATGATCGATATAGCGAGCATGTCTAAACAGGCAAAAAGGTTTGTAATATTTCACCAATGTGTTCACAACCTTCTAAAGTCTAACGTAGGATATCTCATTGTAATGCTGCGCGTGCGGCCGCTACAAGCAAGCTCAACACGCCATGAATTTTAATACGGAACGAAATGATGTAAATGACGAGAATCGCTGTAGTTCTGTCAGCTTGTCGCAGATTGACGTATAATTTATGTTTTGTTCCATTGTAGAGAAATAAAAATTATAATTTGTTTGCTAAAGAGAAAATGGCATAAGTATTAATGTAACGAGTTTAAAATTGCACTTTACTGACACTACAGACGGAGAACCGTCCTTCGACCGATATTGGCAGTCAGTTACAAAACTTCTAGAAATGTGACCCAGTAGGAGTTAGTCTATCAAATTCAGTGCTGGAAATCAGGCAGAATCCTTTTTTTCCTGATTTTATTGATCCCTGAATTTGCAGTACTACCTAATAAAACACAAAACAGTATCTTTTTCAACAGTAAGAAACATGTAGCGACAACAAAAGAGGTTTGTAATACATGACAGTCAACCAGAGGATGATGAATGCGTCGTATTCAATGTATATTCAGACATTTGAACGCGACGCGACGCCTCGTCTCGCTCCGCTGGTATTGAAAACGCATGGTAGTCAATGAGCTACGGACGGACCACTCTATTAGTTGTTTGGAAAATATGGACTTTGATTTTAGATATAGTAGAACTTATAAACAGTTGTTTTTACCAAAGATAGGAAGGAGACATGTTTATTATATAATCTAGAATAAATGTTTTAATATTTCAGACTACAACAGTTGAGACAGGGCTGATTGTTGGATCAATCATTGTTGTACCCTTTGCAAATCGAGAATCTGTTTCATTAACCAAGAAGGCTGTTTAACTAATCCTAGGCTAAGATTATGATAACTTTTGTTGTTAGAACCCTATAACAACAACTGACAGAACTTGTCATCCTTCAATTTCAAGGAAATTTTAAAGCTTCACCGAGGAATGCCATTAAATCACAGCTAGTTATTAGGGAGCAGAAAATGGGGCATTGACTCCCCCTTGGCATTTATAAAAATGTCGTTGGAAGCCTGCCTGCTCTACTTACGAATGCATTGCCATTAAATAAGTTATGAACGAACGGATCAATAGACCCTGTTGGGATCAACATTGTTTATTAATAATTGTTCCGCTTGTAGGTGTAGCTAGCACGACATTCTGCATCGTAGATAAGGGGATATATATTGACTCTTCTATCAACACAAAAACGAGATGGAAAATGTCATGATTGGAAACTTTTTAATCAACGTAATCATATTATAACGTGTACTAATAAGAGCTTGTTTTTTTTTTAAAGTTTGTTTCTAGTTATTTTCCATAGGATCAACTTTTTGATCTGCACAAAGTGAATTAGTATACACATAACATAATGAACCCATTATACTGTCCCACTGCTGGGCACGGGTCAGGATGAGAGGGATTAGGCTATTAGTCCACCACGCTGGCCTAGTGCGTGTTGTCAGACTTCACACTCTGTCGAGAAAATCTCTCAGGTATGCAGTTCCTTGCGATGTTTTCCTTCAGCGTTTAAGCGCGTGATAATTAGCTATTAATACGCACATGACTTCGAAAAGTCAGTGGTGCGTGCCTTGGATTCAAACTCGAGACCTTTGACTTGGCAGTACAATGGTCATATCACCAGGCTATCACGGCTGTTCTGAATTAATATTATATCATCCAAATAACTATGAAAGCCGTACCTATTTACAAATAGTTTTCCACATCAATACTTATGTATTGCTGTGCTGTAAGTCTATACTGCTATACTAATATTATAAAGAGGAAAGGTTTGTATGTTGTTTGTAACGAATAAACTCAAACACTACTGGGTCAATTTCAAAAATTCTTTCACCATTTGAATGCTACGTTATTCCAGATTAACATAGGCTATACTATACATAGGCTATACGTGCGAAGCCGGGGCGGAAGTCTATTATAAGTAATCTGTAATCGGTCCTCTCATCCGCGGGATATCGTAATTAAGGTAAACGGCCCAGTAACCGTTAAGTTTTGAACTTCGCCGACTTTGCAGGTCTGCTATGCTAAAACTAGAAGACTTACAATAATTATTTTTACATTTAAAGATAGTAAATTTATTCTAGTTTTTTATGATTACTATTTTCAAAATTAATATAAACGTTAATATACAATAATACAACAAAATCATTAAAAAGGGTCATTTGTACCAGTATCCGTTAGATTTGTACTAGTAATCGTTATATTGTCCCAGAATCCGGTATTTTTTACCGCAAATATGAACTCTATTGCTTGATATTAAAGTTCACATTATAATACGTATCCAAAGAAAATATATATTTTATAAAATATAAAAGTTTTTAATAAAATCAGTCTTTATCAATATTATTTTCAGAAAATTTTACTTATATAAATTTCAATGTTATAATTAGAAAATTGGAACCAGGTAGGTATATAACCTACATAGGTAAAATAAGGTATGAATTAACTTATGGATAAACTCTGAATTTATGCTTGAATAACATAGCCTCAATTTCAATAGGTTTACCTGCGAAAAAAAATTGCACCAACATTAAAAACTTAATAATCTTAGAATGAGAATACAAATCTGGTAGTTTTTGTAAATACAACTTGAATAATTTGTTAAAATGACACAAAATTAACAAACATCTTTGCAACAAACATTTGGAGATATACAATGAGATCATTATGATAAAATTATATTAATAGGCTTCCCCCTTAGTCTCGATCGCCTGTGCTCAACGGTGTGTCAGGTATACCAGAAGATCACCAGCCGACCTACCCTTGCGAAAGCCGTGCTGCTGGTCACAAAGCATCTGGTGATCCTCTAAGTACCGAAGGAGCTGGCAGTTGATAATGGACTCCATTATCTTCGAGAAAAGGGGGGTAACGGCTATCGGTCTGTAGTTGGATGGATTTGAGCGGTCGCCTTTTTTAGGGATCGGGTGGACCAATGCTGTCTTCCATGATGTTGGTACAACGCCAGAAGAGTAAGAGAGCCGAAAAAGACGTGTTAAAATTGGTGCCAACTCTGGAGCGCACATCTTTAACACAATAGGAGGGATTCCATCAGGCCCATTTGACTTAGATATCGAGGGATACAAGTGCTAAACGCACTGCGCGTTGGTGGAACCGGATATCCGGCATACAGCCAACGAACCGCGGTATGGTAGGCGGCTCTTCTCCCCCGTCATCCAAAGTCGAGTTGGACGCAAAGAGTTTGCCCAGAAGATCGAGAGAAGAAGGCAGGCGCTCAAGCCTCTCACCAATTCTACCGATTTGCACCGACTTCGCCCTTGCAATATCTCTTTTGAAGGACCTGGCAAGGAAGAGGCAAAGTTATACTTCTTTTTTAATGCGCTGGTATTTACATCCCTTGCCGCCACCGCATCAGCCCAGGCTCGATAGGCTTCCTGCTTCCGACGAGAGGCCTTTTTGGAAGACGAACCGAACCAAGGTCGAAATTTGCCACTAATGGGAACTACAGAGGATGGAATGAAAAGTTCCATACCCTGCAGCACCACATCAGCAACAAAATCAGCAGCGGCGTTGGGATCATTCGGCGAGAAGCAAACCTGTCTCCAAGGGTAGGACGTAAAGAAGGACCGCATCCCATCCCATTCTGCTGACTTGTAGTGCCACACACGGCGGCTACGTACAACTCGCGATCGCGACGAGCACATGAGAGGCACTGTACTCCGGACAAGGCAATGATCCGATGAACCAAGCGGGGCGCCTACGGATACATGATAGCCGTCCGGATGAGAAGTCAGCAGAAGATCCAGCATTGAAGGCTTCTGGTTCTCCACATCTGGGATTCGCGTGGGCGTGGTGACCAGTTGTGTCAGGCCATAATATGTTCTTATCTCAAATAATTAAACGGAACCTGAGATACCTACGGCTTGACCTCTCTAATGTATAGAGACCCATAGCCACAGCAAGTAAGAGCTGACCCACTGGTCAGCTCTTGCTGATTAAAAACTGATACCAGTCAACGACTCAATGTTTGAGCACATGATGTGTTGTATACCCAAAACTACCTTCAGCTGAGTTTTTATTACAATAAGGCATTTTAAAATGTCTGTTTTGAGTACTAACTTGTATGAAAGGTGCGTGGTATAAGGGGTATAGTTATAGGCGTAATCATTTAGAAATAATACAGAAAAAAGAAAAAAGGAATCCAATCCATGTGGTTTTAAAAGAACGTACACAGTCATTTCAATTGAAGTCAAAGGAAAATAAGCTCTTACTTAAGGCAATAAGAATCATTACGGATTTAGGTGCAACTGTTAATATACGTCCTAGTACCCGGCAGATCTTTATACCACAGTTTCAAAGGAAAAAGAGACCTATTGCAAGGCAATAAGGATACAATAACGGGTATCGGTACAATGGATATTACCGGTATGATGCTTGCACCAATATCCGGTAGAAAATGGAAAATATATGCCGGTTGCTGGGTCAACTAGGGATTAGTGCGTACCAATAAATGTGACATGCAAAAATAAATACTTCTCAATTAGATTCACCATAATTTATAGTTTATATCGTTAGATAGTTCACTCAAATATTTCAATAAATTAACACCCTTACCGTATGGTCATCCGTAGCAGCATGCCAAGCTGAACAGTACGACGGGGTGATCTCGCAGTTTAGAGACCGGACCTCCAATTTTCTTAATATTTTTGGAGAGCACACTTTTATGGTTACACAGTTTTGACACCATAAAACTTTTTGATCAGTGTTGCAATTATTATTGTACAAAATATTACCAAGAATGTGTTACAATTTACAAACTTTAATTTGTGCTTGGTAGAAAGGTGGAAAACAAAAAAAACTATCTAGTTACCGGGTACTGGGACGCTGCCGGAAATACGTACTTCTACCTTACTGTCGGGTTTATCTGCTTTAATCATTCGACCAAACTAGCTTTAATTGCAGTCGTTTTTGTACACATTACAAAAACCCGTTAAACCTTTTTTACCTGATATTGGTTTATAGCTCGTAATATATTTGTGCAAACTGAAAACAAAAATGATAGTGTTTTATTTGCGTGGTATTGATTTATTTATTTATACTTCTATACACAAAAGTAGTATATAAGGCGGACTTAATGCCATAATAATATGGCATTCTCTACAAGTCAACATTTCATTTGAAAAATGTCTGATTGTTTGGTGAATTGTGGCAAGCAAAAATGCATGCAATTAATGAAAATGTTTGCTAATTCCTCATAACATACCATCTCGCCTGTATTCCTCAAAGGGTTAGGTAGAGGCCTACTAATGCATATCTACTCACAGATCACTGGTATGTTTAGGTCCCATATAATAGGAGGCGAGAACTGCGCACAAAGCCTAAACTGCAAGCTGTTACTGAAAATTTCATAGAAAAATACATTTCGACCTGGAAATCGAATTCAGAACCTCGTGTAGCCGCCGCGCTTGAGACCACTAGACGTGCGAACTAGAAGTAAGTATATTCATAGTTTTTTTTATTATTATCGCCATTCCAAATGAATTCAAACGACAAAAAAGGCAGAAATGATAGTAGTAATAGTCTTGTAATATTTACCCATATATCAAAGGAATGTAATGAGACGGTAAGCATAATTATACAAATAAATCTTTGGAGACTTGACCAGTAGCCTACACGCTTACCTATAGCTCGAAACATTAACTTTCAACGAATCGTGACGAAATAATGACACTTAAGCCAAAAAACATGATCTAACAGCAAAAAGTAATAACAAACAGGATATATATCATCTTACCTCAAACAGTAAAAACGTGAAGTACAGTCACGTACCGACATTAGTCTAATCTAACACGTCGGTCATAACGAGTGTACATAGACTGACTGACGTCACGCAGGTTGGGTAGTCACAATATTGAATTTAAATATTAATAAGTTTATTAAACAACTTCGTAGACATAATAGTTTCCATAGCTGCTGGATTCTACTACCTATATGTTCCATCAGCTCCTATTGTGATAATGGTATTGCTAATATGGCTTTGGAATCTATGGAAATATCTTTGAATCTTTGGAAATAAGAGAGTATCTATTGCATATTTTTCGTATATCACTATTTCCGATTTTTGTTGTTATTATGATTTTTACAGCCTCACATTAACTAAGGATACCGACACAGTTCGCTTTTCAGTCCCCTATACCTTTAGCATATCTAGTATAAATCATATTGGTTTTACCCACAGGTTTTACCTAACCATCGATAGCAGTAATTATTTTCTCCCCTCCGTCTTGTGGTATTGGCAGTTCTTTTCGGAAATGTATAAGAATATTTTATTTAGTAGGTAAGTAAATATGTACAAATTTAATGTTTTCTTCCGTACAAGACGATGAAGATGTAGATGTCATGCCAAATTGGCATCCATGTCATACAAGTTGTAAATTTTGCACGTTTCCTCCCAAAGAAAAACAACCAGAAATAAAGAAACCTTGACGAAATGATGTGTTTTTGAGGAAAACCCATAAATCGTATACCCAAGGTCCGTCAAATAATTTGGGTTGACATTAGTGAATATGGCCGAAAAGCCAAACCCAGGTAAATCGAGGCCACTGTATTGTAATTATACGAGAATTGTGAAACTAAACGAGCTAACATTTAGCAAATCTGCTCCTCATTATTTTGGAAGAAGTTCATGGAATAAAGAATTTAAATTATCGAGGAAAATCTTTGGATGACGACGTAGTTATATATATTTTGTTAAAGATTAGGAAAATACACGCAAAATTACCAAAATTTTCTTCCCACGCATCTAATCTAACAAAATTGTCCTCATTCCTAATTGCCGAAACGGATAGATACCGACCATCGATTCGATAAACAAAAACCGTTCCTTATTATCTTATCCATATTGACCGGTCAGGCGGTCACGGAGCTCAAGCAAATAGGATTAGTGATTGGCACACGCAAAAAATGGCTTCTATGCGAAAGAATAATAAACCAATATGCTGTTCAAAACGTGTTTGTATCGTTTAGCAAACAAATGCAGACTATATTGTACACTCCCAAATGACGTTACTGGGGCAACGAGAACTAATTGCGTTTTTTATAATCTCACTTTGCAGTTCTATTTTTAAATTCGTGAATCACAGACACTAGCACCGAATTCGCACTACACTTTTTTTTACGTTTTATTTTAGTAAAAATGAGGCCCAGGTTTCAAGCTGGCAGCCTCAGAACTAACTGAATTATCAATTGGGGACACACAGCTGATTAAACATAAGACGAAATGGTTCTAAATGGGGCGAGAACTAAAATAGAACCTTAACAACATAGATGGAAAGTAGAAAGTAGTGGAAGTGGAAATACTAGGGACCTTGTCGTTGTAGGTGGGGTAGGTCGACGCGCATGCGTGTGGTCACCATGGACCATAGAAATGAGCTGGAAGTTGTTTGAATTTAAGCCTTATTATCAAGCAAAAAGGTAGAAAATAAAGATAACAGCATTACGCGCGTGCGTGAAGCGGTTGTGAAGTAGTAAATATTTGAAATATTTTGTTTGATGATTTACAAACAGTAACCAAGGAAATGTAAGGCAGTTGTGTACATACATAACAAGTGTTTGAATTACTTAGACATTCTAAGTGAAGCGGAGGACATTACTACTAATGAAAAGGAAAATTCCTTCGTCTAAGCACATCCGGTTCATTTAATTTGTCTAACAGATTTGGTTTTATGCGGATTTTATGAAACATACAATTTTTTGAGCATCCTCAAAATGTAAGAGGGGGCTCGACAATTTTTTAAACTTAAACAATAGAAGTATATCTACAATTGCTCCTGTAAGAAGAATAAATTAAATAATAAAAGAAAGACGGGATTTTAAATTAAACAACTTGGAAATCCTACTTCAGATAGTATCTTTACTTACTAGACTAGTACAATCATGAAGTACTATTTTGTCCAATAAAATTAAATGTAGGTATCATCCGATCAAGCTGGAGGTTTTAGGAACTTAATTTTGGTGTTGGAAGTATAACTTTTAAAACTTATTTCCATATCAAAAGGTCTTCTATAAAATCTACTATTTAAGCTTAAAATATAAAGCCCATCTTATTAACTACGCAAATAATGCCCTAAACCGGTATTCTCTTCGGTCAACAAGGTTACTGGTGACGTAATATTGACATCATGTATGGATGTACCATTCAATTCTATGGATGGCGTATTGACTAGCATGACCTTCGTTGTCACATTGATTGGCTGATCCTCGATTGATGATTTTATTGTCTGGCTTTAGTTGCAAGAATAGTAAACAGCTATTATGTTATCAATGTTCCTTTTTGTAGTCTTGTTACAATGTTAAACAATTTATTGAGCAATTACTTGATTGCGGTGGTCAATCCTTACACAGTTGAGAATGTGCAAGATTATAATTTGCTTGGATTTTTTCTATTAAAACTTACTAGTTTTAGACTCAAGACAATCTTTAATTCATTCAGGTTGTCCATTTTACACTGGGGATATTTCTGTGTAGATCTTACAAGCTTGTTTTTAAGTTTACGCATAATTAGCGGGAAATGCCATCAACAAAAGAATTTTGATTACATTATTAAGTGTAACTTACAGAATGTATTTTATTTTACAAATACCTGAAATAAAGTTCAACTCTTTACCCAATTGCTCAAATAAAGGTTAGATGTTCCATATCACCCGTCACCATCATCCGAATTGTTGGATATGAAGCTACGTGGTTATTGCGATTAAATAATCTTAAAAGAGCACTAGTACGGTACTAGAAGTTTCTTCTTTATTATTCATTTTATTAATCCTGTATTGTTAAAATATATAAAATATCCTAACTATATATGTAAAATATATAGCATTTACGGTACTTCCTTTTTCTGTTCCTGGAACCAGTTTTAAGAACGTCTGTTTTACTCTTCAGCATTCACGATCGATCATTGCACCCATGTTTTGTCCCACCATATCAAAACAGGCTGCCAATCAAAATTCAAAATGTTTTCAATGCTGTCTTTTTTACGACTTCCATACATGTCATACAAGCGTCAGTCCATTGTAATACAGGTCCACTACATTTGACAATATTACATTCATTATGTACCGTCTTTATGTTATCTTGTATCTCTTTACGACAGTGAACTCTTATTGCATTATCTATGTAGGCTAACATTAATTATGTTAATAACTTTATCATCTGTACACACTTTCTAGATATGATCAAGGATTCTGTGAAAGATACAGAGAAATTATTGTTTGCTATAATGATATTTTCTTGAACCACCCAAGTAGACTCTTTGTTTTTTAAATATTAAAGACACTATTTGAGATCTGGAAAATATAGAACCATCCATGTGGTATAGGTGATATTGATTGTGACGTCAGAACCTTATTTAGCAATTTATGTAATGAAGAATTGGCGCTGTTGCGTTCTTAGATAACTAGAGAAAGATTGATTCTCACAAACTGAGCATACTTTGTGCGGATTAGATAATGAGAATACAGAGATACATTATGTAGATCCAGATATTATCTTTATTTCTTTGCTGGCGAGACCTAACTTGATGTTTGATTAGGATTTTGTCCTATGCTGCGCGTTGCGACACGATCTCCCAAATGTAAATAAACGTAAGTATTCAAATAAATGTAGATGATTGATTACTATCTACTCTATATTCAGAAGTAGACATCCAAGTAGCAATGACGATGAGTATTCTGAACTTGTACCTACTAATAGATCACCAATGGTATGCCTTATAATAAAACGCTATTTACCATATGCACATGCAAATGCGAATGCATTGTGCATTTGTCTGTTTACATCCACAGAATACCATAAACATCTAATTACAATAAAGATAAACCAAAAGAGGTATTTTCTGCATTGGTAGTTTTGAATTTTAAGTATGTGAAGCTCTCAATATAATATACCTAAGAGGACGCTGCAGCCGCTTAAGACGCCTATCTTCTTTACTGACATAAGTAGTAATATTATGAAACACAAGTTACTTATTATGGAAGACAAGACCAGAGCAGCTTTATGCTCTGATACTTCCAAGTTCTTTTAATATAAGAATTTTCTGTAATAAGCCAAAGAAAACTGCCTCAAAAGTCTAGTGGTGCTGAGCGCGACTGCAACGCTAGAAGACATGGGTTTGACTGCCAGGTAGAGTTACTTATTAGCATTTTCTATGAAATTATTCAGTAGTAGCACGGTGTTTGGAATTGTGCCCGGTTTATGGCAATAGGCTTGCCCCTTATCCTCTAGCGTAGCAGTCGTGCTTAGGACACCTAGACTGAGGCAGGCTAGAAGGAACGAATCGAAAGGCTAGGAGGTGTCCTAGCTTTTCTATTTATATTTTGCGATGCAAATGCCATCAAGGTTTTGAGAACAGCGTCCGGCGTGCTAGTCATAGTCTCCGGTCAGTTGGCGAGGAAGGAAACTGCATAATGTAAGCAACATTGCAAGCATTGAGACCGAGTTGCGCATTCTTAGGACATCCGTGTTTATACGGTTTGTTTACTAATGTTACATATAGCTGTGCATACAGGAAACTTTTACATGTACCTAACAGTAAACAACTTGTACATGTCAGAAAGATAAGCCGTGATAGCCTAGTGATATGACCATTGGACTGCCAAGTCAAAGGTCTCGAGTTCAAATCCAAGGTATGCACCTCTGACTTTTCGAAGTTATGTGCGTATTAATAGTTAAATAGTTAATTATCACGCGCTTAAACGGTGAAGGAAAACATCGTGAGGAAACCTGCACGTCTGAGAGATTTTCTCGAGGGCGTGTGAAGTCTGCCAACCCGCATTAGGCTAGCGTGGTGGACTATAGCCTATTCTCTCTTATTGTGAGAGTAGACCCGTGCCCAGCAGTGGGACATATAATGGGTTTATTATGAACATGTCAGAAAAGTGGACTATTTAACAGATTCTTTTACATAAATCTTAATGTAAAGAGAACTTGATAAAAGATGTAACTATACTTCTGTTTCACATAAACTATATAAACGTAATATAACAGTAAAATTGCAAACAGTACAAAATGTTGTAAACATTGTATTACAAAAAAATGTGCCTAACGCGAACATCAGTGGAGCCACCGGGAGAGGAGGCCCACATGCACCAATTTTATAGGTGAGGTTAAAAATTAAAAAAGTTCAGGTGCGTAGTACTGTCAACCGGACCGTGTGTATGAGAAGATGTATTAATGCTGAAGAAGCAAAGAGGTGTCTATTTAAAACCTTGCAATATTTTTGTTATTCAAAAGTAACTGCAATAATGGTCTAATTGAAATAAAACATTCCACTTTGACATTCAGCAGCTCAAATTGAATGTAAAAGGAAAATCCTACATACACTCATACAAATTATGGATTAAACGTAAGTTACACCTATTTTAGGTCCATTTTGTACTTTCAACGTACTAGGTACTTCATTTGATTTTAGCACTAAAAGATTTCCAGGCCGAATAAATAAAACTACGTAGCTATTTTTACGGAAAACGACACACGATCACAAATTCACAATAGACCGATTAGGGTTGCAGTAATAAAAAAATATGAAAGAGAACATACGTGCGATGTTTGATTGATTTGCTTTGTGTTTGAATCAATTAACCAATTGTACGCAAACTTAACACAGCACTTCTTTCGCTGAAAGGCCATTATAAACTCACAATTACCTGCTTTTTGCTGCGAGTGCAGTGAATAAACTAATCGGATAGCGCTAATTGAAGTATAATCAGATTCAGTCGGCCTTGACCGACAGCTGACGTAACTGAAAAGTTGCTTTAACGCGGTTATTTATTTACTAGATGCTTTTACAACGACCTAGACGGTAATAAAAAGTCCGCTAAAAAAGAGACCACATTTCTCTGAGTTTGATTTGGCATTTCTTCTCAGAGATAAGCTAGAAGGGGCAGTAGTGAAGGAGTCCATTCCACCGAATGCTGGAACCCAGCTTGCCATGTTCGAGGTGAATGTCACAAATCCCATGGCCATGAGTACTTGTAGGGCAAAGGGAAGGCAAGCCCGCCGCTTCCCCAGGCGGCAGATGATCCATGAGTCAGGGGCACCAGTCTCTTTAAAAATATATTTTTACATAAATAAATATCAATATTAATACAGTAGATAGCAAAAGTCCGTTATTCCGGGTCCGAGTATTGAGCTTTGATATTAATCTATCCAGAAAACACATTACGCTCTGATGCTGATCGGGTAAAAAGCGTCCTTTAAAAATATTAAGACCAATTTTATAACTAGCGATTATCGTTGTAAGGGACGATAATCACATCGTATCGTAGGGCAAAAGAGTTTAGTGTGGCTGGAGATCAACAATAAAATAGCTGGTTTTTGGCCAAAATTGAGCAATTTTATTCACACGAGTCTCATCAAGACTTTCATAGCACTTATCTTCGCAAGTGTTATATACATATGTTATTGTTTGATTATTATTTTTGTCGTTTACGTAATCGATTACATTGTATAAACAACATTATACAAATACAGGCAGGATTATTTATCATCATTGTCATATAAAACAGATCTTTTTATGCATTTCTTGCAGTTTTATCGTTTGATAAAGGTATAAAGAGTATATAATACATCAAATAAATAATAAAGGATTACTTAAATAGGAAACTTTTCGCAGTTTTAAGAGTTTACGAGCAGTTGGAAACAGTGTTTAATCATGTTCAAAAGTAATAATAATACATCAACATACATTCTTCTTCTAAGTGACACTGATAAGGATCCCAGGAATTTAAGATAAATTATGCAGTACGGGCAGGACCTAATAACTATGCGACCGTCATATTTAAATCGCAGTATTATCATTCAATGTTAAAGTCAATTATTTACAAAGGCACACCTAAGGCTGCGTTTCTACCAGAGATCTGCGAGGCATCTGAGATGAGCGAGTTTTAGGCTAAGTAAAAAAACTTGAGCTATGAGAATCGAGCGATCCTATTCCTATCAACTCATGACAAACATCCTTAGCACAGAAACAGACTGACTGTTGTGTCTAAATTCCTAAATAAAAGGAAAAGGTAGATAAACACTATCTACTATAGATTAAACAGCAGCCCGTATCTGTCTACTGCTGGATGTAGCCATCTCCCAATTGAAGTTCATTCTTCAGCTCTTTTCATCACTGGATGAAAAGAGTGACGACATGCGGAAGGCACCTGAGTGACTGCACTCAGGTGCCTTCCGCATGTCGTCACTCTACAGACCTCAGCGTCTCACACAACCTTTGCCTAAACGCGGTCTCAATTTAAGAAGACGTTTCCTCAAGTCTGTAGTTCTTTTACTATAAAATAATGCTCCAGAATCTCGTTCCAACTAAAACTTAAAATGAGAGGGATTTTCTTATGTCAAACAAATAGGTTTTTTCTTATTTCCGAGCCTCATTCCACCGCTAAATTTAAGTGCGAGGCTATCATTAAATTAACATAGCAAACAATACTATGGTAGGTTAACGCCGGCGTTTGTGGACCATAGATCAGCGATGAATAAGTTATTAGCCGATCAGTCACGCACGCACGCGCAGACCCGCTTCAATAAACACCTAGCGTGGCTAGCTTCATGTCAAAAAAATATTGGTCTTCCTTAGATTTTATTACAAGGAACTGTTGCGAGGGCGCAGCTCACATTATTGCGTCTCAACCATGTTTACATAGATTTCCAGTGCGTTAGTGATCACTACCTGCCTAATGACTTAAATACTAGCACGGATGTCCGATAAATTGTCTAAGGATAGACTTTCAATTATTATCTATTACGCCGTATTCGTGTGACAACAAGCTCCAACTTTCGGTGATTTCGGATGAGTCTCCAATTTCACACCAATCAAGAGTATTTTGAGGATTATCATTCGAAACGTTTCCCAACTGTTGGAATCGGATTCCAGTCTCCCACAGGAGTAGGCAGTAATTAAAGATTGCGACTTACTACGATTCTTAGGCTAAATATAATTGTTTTACCCAAAGCGACTGCCATCGGAACTCCAAAGCCATTTAAAATAATATTGCCATATCAAAGTAAAAGAAATTAAGTTACATTATTTATTTTCTTTCTTCTTTCCATTTGTTTTCAATACAATAAGAAGAAGTAATTCTACAATAATTTTAAAGGTATTGTAGTTTTCAAGTTCCAAGCATATTGTTTTCGAAAACTATCGTATCTACTCATTTCCAAGACAACTAACGGTGTTCATTGTGGTGGAAATTCACACCTACATTACGTAGAAAGTTCAAAGTGCGGTAAAAGGAACAGATTAGCAGTTAACATTTATTATTGCGTCTTCGACTAGTCACATAAATGTTGCCATACTCGTTTCTTGACGGAGAAATGTTTCTGAGACGTTTACTGTTTATTGTGTCTTGTTGCATAAGTTTATAGTTTTGAGGAAATCATTATGATTAATTGCTCGTTAATTCTTATTGTCATGCGTTGTGTAAAACATGAACCAAGTAAAATTACACAATTAAATTACAAAAGTATTATTTACGATTATTTTTGTATTTTTTTTATGTAAGGATGTAACAGACTATTATTTTTAACCCCCGGTGGAAAAGAGGGGTGTTATAGCATTAATATTAGTAAAATATGGAAACTATGGAAGATGTTATTCATATTATGCTAGAGTCAATCTTAACAATTAATAATAAACGCAAAGTTTTATTCATAATGCACCATACAGGTGGACGGTTTTTAAAACTTCTAGTGGGTTTGGTAGTTGGTGTGATCAAAATAAAACAATAGTTATGTACCTATCTTTGGAGACGTGGTTTAAATCCCGAAACAATAAATTGTCCTATCTGATCTATAAATCTATGAGCAGATCAAAGACGCATGCGTCGCGTGGGCAGCCATATTGGCAACATGGCTACCGGGCCAGGGTCACCAATCATAATTACACGACAGCGGTATCCGATGACAACCACTTGCACAATCACAATGAGTCGTTAATTCAATTGTTGGGGCTTTTAAATAGTGTCCTGAATTGTCAGGTTATCTGCGATGGTGACTAGAGATCTGGGACAAAAACCTGTGCTAGCCTAGAATGTGAGGGGTCAATGTGCACTGTACTGATGTCTGATTAGTTGGTTGCATTTAAATTACAGTTTTCGGTCAATAACCCTTTTGTCAGGCCCGGTGTCTGATTGTAGCCTTTTGAACTAACTTTTGTAAGCCGCTAACTAGGGACATTCGTGCCGAAGCATGGCTCTCCCACGGTTATGTTCATTTAAATTCGTCAACAGTCTCTTGTATAACCACACGGTTTTATTTCCAACGGGCTACGACAGCCCTTAAAATAGAAAAAAAAACCGCTCAACGGCCTCATCAGCAGAGTGGTGGCCACGCGGAACGCAGCGGGGTCGTTTCCTGCGCACAAAACACAGGAAACCGCCAACCGGAAGTCAGGTGTGCCGCGCATGCGGGGTTATTGTCTGGTCTAATGGGCTATGATCAATCATACTACATTTATTTGCGTTTTGATAGACTAGATAGGCGAACTTATAGTCCTTAATGACTTGGTTAATTAAAGAGCAGTTTTTGATGACGTCTGTTAATTCAATAATGGGCTAGTGGACTATGACCTGATTAATCTCTCTAATTTTGAAGGCTGGCCAGGGGCACAACAAATGAGTTGATTGGAGTGAGAAATAAAAGAAATCCGTTAGGAGTAGAGTAGTATCTGCCTGGAAAGAAGGATTATAATGTCCTGAAGGGCAATTCTTTCAATAGATTCATAATAGAATTTGTAGCATAATCTATGCTAGAAATCACACGGCCTTTTTACCCCTATTGCCACGTTATGTGTGGGGTTTTCCCCAATCTTCTAAGAATTTCCTATAATCTTGGCTAATTGAATGCCCACATCATTATAAACAACAAAAATAATCTATCCTAGCAGGATGAGGCTGTACGAGTGCATTGAAAAGTCAGACATACTTACATACAGATAGGTTTCATATTCTATCCATTCATAAGCACAAGTTTTATTGAAATGCTTTTCTCTGACAAAAATGTTTACACTGTCGCGCGCTGTATAGGAAAACTTAATGAAAATTCCACTCGTACAAAATTAAATCTTACCATGAATGTGTACTGAATAGCGTCAAGCTGCATTTGTCACGTTAGGCTCATAACGCGATAGTAAACAATAATAATAGCTTATACATAGTTAGACATAAACAATATTAATTTTAACATTATAAAACTGAAGACTGTTTTTATCACTACATAGTATAAAACAAAGTCGCTTCCCGCTGTCTGTCCCTATGTATGCTTAGATCTTTAAAACTATGCAACTTACTCGCGGGGGCTTAGTGGTCATAGCGTCTGGCGTACCTAGCCAGAAGACGCAGGTTCGAATCCTGCCTGAGAGTCGAATTTTTCCTTCACTATATAACGATAATTTCAGGAACTACTGGTTCGAATTGAAAAAATATTTTTGTGGTGAATAGTCCATTCATCGTGGAAGGTTATATGTATAACATCACGCTACGACAGATAGGAACGGAGCATAAATAAAAAAAATTGCAAAAACGGGAAAAAATATTCCCTTTTGAGATACCGAACTCATGATGCTAGCCGCGGGCGGAGAGTTATGACTGAGCGATGGGATTGTGATTCAAGGTTCGTTTGATTCAAGGTCAAGGGTTTGATTTCCACAGAACAAATATCTGTATGCCATACAGTAAGTTTCATAACAGCCATTTAACGACCCAAAGTTCGCTTTTAGAATAATTCCCATCAAAACGTGTGTAGTCAGCGAGTAAATACTGAAAATTCTTATCGATTTTTCAGTGTAATTTATATATATAACAAGGAAAACTTGTTTCAACAAGTCCGCACATGGTTTCCAGTTCCATGCTATATTCAAATTTCTCATTATCAGCGTGTAATCGGTTGAGTGACGTTATTCCCACGTTCGTGCGATATAAGCAAGTTCCCTCGCCCTCTAACTTTGTATAAGTTACTCGTATAATTGCGAACAATGGCGAATGAAACCTTAGTCCGTGTTACGTGCTAATGCTATCATTTTCAGGTTGCTAGAGAGGGATGCCGCTCTACATGTTTAATAGTGCTAACCCTCTCTCGACAGACAGACAACGAAATTTCGAAAATTCTATAAACTTTATAAAATGAGCATGAAAAATGCAAAAAAATCACAAAAAGTTAGTTATTAAGTATGGTAGCATCGTACGACATAGAACTAACCGTAAGGTAAGTCATGTCGGTTGAGAGGCAAAGTAACTTGCATTTCAATAGATGTTACTGACGTCACCTTTAAGACGTAAGTTCAGAATGTGAAGGCAAATTTCGACATGGCAGGTGGGACTCGCGGTGGCTTATGGGTCATAGCGTCTGGCGTACCTAGCCAGGAGACGCAGGTTCGAATCCTGCCTGCGCGTCGAAGTTTTCCTTCACGAAATAATTCTATAAAGGTTATTTTTTCTTTTTTAAAGCGGGTAAATGTGTTAATGTAAATGTAAAATTAGGTCGCACATTACTCGTATTCTTGTTAACCCCTCATGCCTATCTAAATGCTTGGGTTACGTTACGAGTGGGCTCACGCCGGTAGTGCATTGGGTGGGTTTCGAACCGGCAACCACATGATCGCAAGTCCGACACCTTAGCCATTAGACTACCACCGGCCGCGGCGCCGCTTAATCGCTTTTGAGTGACGGAATCCCAATGAATGGTATAAGTACATAACATAACTTTTATCTGTGACATAACATACATAACATACTATCACGCCTGTATTCCCTGAAGGGTTAGGCAGAGGCGTAGTAATGTACACCCACATTTCGCCGGTATGTTTAGGTCCCATGTAATAGGGGGCGAGCCTATTGCCATTAA
This sequence comes from Acronicta leporina, assembly GCA_947256265.1. Classification (NCBI taxonomy): domain Eukaryota; kingdom Metazoa; phylum Arthropoda; class Insecta; order Lepidoptera; family Noctuidae; genus Acronicta; species Acronicta leporina. Next base: position 14,445,127 of record OX366525.1, on the reverse strand, counting down.
CCGGGCACAAATTCCTAACTCCGAGCTGCTACTGGGAATTTTATAGAAAAACCCAATAACACTTTGCTCGACCTAGGAATCGAACCCAGGACCTCTAGCGTAACAGTCGCGCTCAAGACCACTTGGCTTATGAGGCAGTTGGTAATGTTACCTATTTCATACTATCCACAGATGATTAATATTGTAGTATCGATAGTATTTCGTTTCCCGCCTTTATTTATCTGTGCATCGAATCTTCTAGAAATATCTTCTGTTGAAAACTGTACTCGTCATAGTTTTCTCTAAACAGTATTTCTTATTTTTACAATACGAAAATCTTCACTTTTCTTTATTCTGTGTTCAATGGGCGGCAACCAAACAAATTACCAGTCAAATAACAACACATTTTATACGCAAGAGCATTGTTTAACTACTAAAATACCTAGTACAATTTAAGCTAAATGCCTTTTTAAAATAACACTTTCAGTGACATACAAATTACTTTAATTGGTACGTGTTCCATATAATTACGACATTGCTTGTAATAAAATATCTTAAAGATAGTAACGAGGCATAATTGAGGTGTGGATAAGAACAAAAAAATAATGACTACATCATTATCAAGTTCACATACCTATATGTTCTTAATTTGTAACGAAATGGTGCAATGGTCACTTATTCAATTAAAGCTTTAAAATTAATTTACCATGTAATCATTCTCATTTCAATTGCAATTTCGGGAAAAGCTGCGTTTAAATTATATTGTATATTATAATTTCTATAGTGGCAACCCCAGAGAAAAAAACCCGAAATAAACAAAATCTTTCACAAAGCTTGTCGACGACTGTACTCCGTTGTATGCAACAAAGTAAATTATAAAGTAGTCGGGTAAAGAGCCATGGGAAAACAATACAATTAAAACATAATGTGTCTTCATGAATGACAATGCGTGACCTTTGCATTTTGCCAGATAATAATTGCAATAACGGGTATATATGCAGCCTGTAAAAAATAATAATATAAGGCTATGCGACTTGTCAGCGCCATTTTAAGCTTTGGCTGATTAATTAAATAAGACAATTCTTTTGACTTTGAATAAAATTGAAGGTGCTTGGAAAACTTCAAATACCTAATGAACCAGCGATGTAATTAATGTCTACCTCGTTAGTTTAGTGGTCCCAAGTGCGACTGCTACGCTAGAGGTCCTGGGTTCGATTCCCAGGTCGAGCAAAGTGTTATTGGGTTTTTCTATGAAATTCTCAGTAGCAGCTCGGGGAGTTTGGAATTTGTGCCCAGTTAATGGCAATAGGCTCGCCCCCTATTACATGGGACCTAAACATACTGGCGAACTGTGGGTGTACCTTAGTACACCTCTGCCTAACCCTCCGGGGAATACAGGCGTGACGGTATGTTTATGTAATTAATGTTATTTGTAAGAATATTTGTATGCTTTTTGTTGCTTTATAAGTCTTTTATAAACAACAGCGATCATTTTTCGTCGTCTGTGAAAAAAATAGGTGAAAGTGTATAATGTATGTAAGCCATTCATGTATAGACAGTGTATGTAAATACAAAATCTGAAACTCACTGGCATGGTCGTCGTGCAACAGATTGTGGTATCTGTGCTGCTTCTCAGTCGAGTCGAGCCTCATCATCACGCCGTTGTCACCATGACATAGCGAATATTCTGAAACAAAACACATTTGATTATATCACAGATATTTATCAGTCACTGTACCTATCTGTAAAGGGTAACTATAGGTTTTTTGTCGATGTTTCTGTCGACATACGAGTCGAAGAGCCAAGTGATGGTCTGCTTTACACCTCCTCCATAGCATAAGGTTCTTTGTGATATTATGATAGCTACATTTAAACCTAATTTATATACTTTGCATCTTAAAAAAACTACACAAAATACGTATGTACTTATATTTTGCATGTCAAGGCTCAAAATACATTACATAAATAGCATGACCAATACAAATATTATCGAAGTTGTAACCCTGTATTCAAATGTCACAATGGAACTACACATCTTTCTAATCTCACAATTTTTGTTTGTATGTTTGTACGTAAAAATACGCACGGAATCGGGTGCTGTTTTAACCGGGATGCCTATTTTAAAATCTGGCTTATTTTCATCTTGATACGAAGACGCCTAGAAGCAAAGTTGTAGTAAATCCTTTTGGAACGCGAGTAAAACTGCAGGCTACAACATAGTGTCAATTATCCTACCAAACTACAACGGAAACAAATCTTGAAGTTCAATACAGGTAATTCAATTAGCCACCACACCCACACTGATAAGGATTTGTAGGTAAATAATTTCGAAACGTCAGATAAGCAAAGAGTGGGTTACAAAAAACCTCGGTTGGCTAACGCTAGGGTTGTTGACCGACTGTAATTGGGCAATTCAATTGATGTGATTGTGACTTTTATTGTTTGCTTTTAAGTAACGTAGGTAATGGCCCTGGGATTTATGGGTTTAGTATTACTCATGCTCTCTCCATATAGGGTATGCTGAAGATGGAATGCGAAGTGTTGGTGTCTCATAGCCTTGCAAAAAAATTAAGAAGATAGGTAGGTATAAGAATTACATTTGTAGTATTTTCGGGATCATGATTAATTACTGCGGTATATCCGCAGTTTGAACTGCGATGATCTCGTGTGTCCCAATTCCGTGGGAATTTCCCATATTTCCACAAATTTCAAATTTCAGGTCCACCGACTTAGGCTGTGCGTTGTTTATAGATCGGTCACAGACCCATACTAATAGTGTTTATGAGGTATTGATTCTTATCAGTAAACAATATGACACAATTGTTTTATTCAGTATATTCTAAATCTTATACATATTCACTTGCCTATACTTGCAAAATTAATTAGCGGTCACGAGATTTTAAACTAATTAAATGTGTTGGCAACAGTTAGGTGGGTATTACTATTATTATTATTTTATAATATTTAATAATAGTTATGTACATGACAAACGAGCCAGCTGAGTGTAAATGTATTAATTTAATTGAAACAAAACTGTCATCGCCACCTATGGATTCCTGAGGTCACCAGAGGAGTTGCTGATGTGTTGCCAAGCTGAGACTACAGACTGCCAGAGCTGCAGCGACAGAGAAACTGACTCATGCGCAAGATTCGAAACACACTCCATGGTGCTTTATGACAGTCTTCGTCGCCTGTCAGTCAGACCCTAAAATATTTCCTCCTCTTACGAGTCTGCACAATATTCGTAGAAAGAAAGAAAGAAAGAAAAATTCTCGCGTAGTCACGAGGACACACAACAGACAGGAGTGAGGCATTGTATTCTAAAACGTCCCCACACCTTTCTCTACAAAAAGTAAATACTTACCTATAAAAAAATAACAGTTTGGAGGTTACTGTAATGAGACCTACATTCTTAAGTTATTATTGTAATAAGTCGGACAAAAAACTGAGTAATTAGCTGTTCAAAACATTTTACATTTAGATTTTGTTCTAGTCAGCTCATCGCGTGAGGATGTTTTATTAATTACTTACTCAACAAAACATACTAGGTAGGTATTTAGCGAAATGAGAAAAGCCAATAACTCACGTACGATTTATAAGCAAAGTTTAATGTTACTTACTAGTTTTGTTGGCCTTCTATGATGATTTTTCATCATCATGCATAATTTCAAAACGAAAGTACACCAATATTACTCGCCCGTCCCAAATAGCATAGTTTTATTACTTACTTTTGCATTCGCAATCAGCGTCAGCCTAGATTCCATAATGAAATTGGTCAAAACGATATTGTTTTTGATAGAATGGTCATTTCTGCGGTAGGTGCTCTCATTAATGTAATTGGAGTACTGTGCGAGATGGAGTCCGCGTCGTTTTTATAGTCTATTATAATAAAGTGCGGTTGCTTTTTTAATTAATGTGAAAACCTTATGATTGTTATTGTATTTGGACGTTGTGAGATGAAATAGTTCTAGGCCAGTTTGTAACCTTGACATGAAGACCGTAATTGGCCCGTTAGAACTAGGAGGGGTACTGATGTTGTTTCTACTATCGAGAAATAAGACTTGGAAGTAGAAATCCTTAAAAAATCGTAGGTTACGTAGAATTACGCTTATTACGAATTACGTTACAAATATAAGATAACCTTAGTTGAGGACTTTTTACTGTTACCTTTTGATGTGAGGTTTTATTCAAAATATAAAAGAGTTGTTTACGAACTACTCAGCCATTCTGAGGTGTGTTCCTGATAGAACTCCAATTTTATATATTATAATGTCTGGGTCACGATTGCAACACTATGTAGGATCCATCTTGTCCCAACGTCTGATCACAATAAATTTCTATTACGGCTATAAACTCTTGCTTGCATTTTTTAACCAGTCACTATCGTTCTACCATAGCCAGAGGCCTTAATTCCGCCTTCCCAGATGACAAACGACCCTATGATGATCTTCCGCACCCCCAAAATAAGGCCACAGGCCTCCAGTGTGTGGAGTGCCAATATGTTGGAACCAGTATCTACTGATCTCGTCATAACCATTCGTGTATTTCTTCAATTATTCGTTTCTATTTTAAAATAGAAGTTTACATAATATTTGCTTTAATGTGCGAAGCATGTTTGTCTACATGAATGTAAATATTACACAACAAGTAGACACGTAGAGCTGCTTCGTGACCGTGAATTAACAGTTGAAGAATAACGTAAATAACTATTAAAGTAGTATGTCAGGTTTTTCTAAAATTTACAAGCTATTAAAAAAATTGACGAGCTGTTCTGTAAATGCCATGTCGATGATTCTCTGAGTTTGCTTCGGTGTTTCTTCTCAGAGATCGTCAGTTAGGAAATGCCAAAAAATCAAACCATTGACTTGTAAGTGTCTCTAAAGATTTACTAACAGAAATAAATATATTTCATTTAATTTCGATATGGGAAGGAACTGACTCCTGACACACAGGGATGATCTTGGGAGTTAGGGACTCCGTACACTTACCTATTATAAACTGTGTACTACCTTGGGATGTCGATAAATTCGATATTTTGATATAGTCCCACAACTGAAATAGTTTGATATAGAACAAACAAGAGTGTCCATGGAGTTTCTTGCCGGATTCTTCTCCATAGGATCGACCTTTTGGAACCGTGCAACTAGAATCATAACGTTTCAAAAACGCTTGTAAAAGCTTATTTGAAATAAAAACATTTGAACTTGAACTTGAACTCGACTGCGACTGAATCCTTCCTTACCGAGAAAAAAATACATATTAAAAAAATATACATGTATAAAGTGTCAACATCGTCAAGCTTTGTTTCTTGTTCATTTAATTTCCGCATTCTATGATGTAGCGCTACTGGTTCTATAATTTTTTTTTAGAGACTACGAAATTGATTCGCCGCCGCTGTGACGTATAACAGTTCACCATGTTTATCACGTCCAGCCTATTGTTAATGGGCACAAATATTAACTCTGAGCGTCTACTGAGAATTTTAAAAGATCTATAATAATAACATTACTCGCCCTGGGCATTGCTACCGGGACCCACGCTAAACAGTCGCGATAGCTAACCAATAGACCAACAACGTATTGTCTGGTAAATTTCTATAAAAAACTGTATCAAATGGCTTGGTTTTGTTATTAGTTAAACTAATTAATCATTACCTATTTATTATGTTTGATGTGTTTTTAGGTAAAAAATATGCTATTCTAGAATGCAGTTAGAAATTTAGAAAGGTGATGCATTAAGTAATAAAATAATTAAAACGCTAATCGAATTCGATTTCTTTTCCATATTTCCATTACTAATCAATATTGAATGAATAACATTTATTAATAAATTAATATAAATAATAATTCAGCGTATCGCACCTTTAAAAGTGAAACAATCCAGAATTATAGTTTTTTGGTTGTTGTTGTCACAAAGAAGTATTTGGATTATAATATTTTTAAATAGGTAGGTATTTTTGCTGGAATATTTTATATTATATTGTAGTTTAAGAATAGTTTTAACGTATGCAAACGATATTTTGTCGATATACCTAATTCAGATATAGCGTTTTATTTCTGAGTGAAATAGGTTGGTATCATTTATTTTTAGAAATTTGACACTACTTACGTCACTTTTATTCTAAAGATGCGATATTTTAGTTAAGTCTTAGTATAATTAGTATTGTTTCACAAGTAATAAGATAGTCGAAACACTGTTTTGTTTCTTTCAACGTCATTAAGTTTTTACCTATTTGAATGTAACGAAACAAAATAAACTACAAGGTTCATTACAATAAGTAAATAATTACATAATTAGTAAAGATAAGCTTTTTAAAAGAAACCTCCAATAAACATGATAGTAAAAAGGTAGGTAGATACAATATTAAGTAAATAAGACATTATACGACCAAATATTGATAATTATAACCCGAGGTCTTATCCTTACCCTGTATTTTCACGTTAGCACTAAGTGGAAGATTTGCATACTAAGTACAATTCTAGCAAAACATGTATACCTTGTATGCTCTATTATAATTATTGTAACACAATGTATAGGTAAGTACCATGTTTTATGCAAATAAAGACTATATTTATTTAAGGCTCAATAAAATAACTAGAATATAATTGCGATAGGTCCAGGTCCATAATTGGATGTCAAAATTAATAAAAAAACCGATCGCGATCACCGCAAATTATCCATCGCATAAGCTCGGAAGCCGCAATTTAGCGAATTAAATGATTGATGATAGCAATTAATATTAATCTTTTTGTGCGAGTACAAATTTGGCGCGTAACAAAAAACATGGCGCCATCATTGTTTGCTTTTTTCTAATTCCCGGCTCAATGCACTGCGGTCTGCGCCAACGCACGCCTACATCTACCTACCTGTGCAAGTAATAGGGCTGGCACGTTGATAAAAATAAAAACAGGTAACCGGAAAGACACTTCATTTGCATTCTAATCAATTGTTAATCCACCATGTTTTAAAATTTTCTACTTACCTACTATAAAATAGCAAGTTTTGCAATGTGAGAGGAATACTTAATTGTTATCGCTGTTGAGAAATTCGAGTAGGTACTTTTTCAATAACATTTATGACATAATTTGCGCAACAAATCGTACTTGTATTATTGATAAAAAAAAGTGGATTCAATGTCAGCGGTAGAGATAAGCAGCCATTTGGCACCTTGCAGATACGATACGTCCTTGATAAACCGATCCACGTATAATCAAATCAATATTTTGTCAAAAAATTGTTAGCTTAATAACAGAACTTATCAGATTCTTAAAAACAACGCATAAATTTACGTAAGATTGGAATATCTTACAAGTAAACATAATAATGCAACTCAAAGAACTCTTCACAAGAATGCCGCTTAGTAGGACTGAAGGCATTAAGTTCTTCATCAGTTTATAAATTAACTAACGGCCTACGCACCGCTGACAAATATTTGGTATACTATGTATGTTTGCCAAAGTATCTAGTAATATAAGTTATAATAGGTATAAGTACTTGGCGCAATCAAAAATGGTAACGAAGAGCCTAGGAATTTCACTCATAATAATTCCTGCAATTTTTTTATGATCGTGGCGTTAGAGTTTGTTGTGACTGAGTTAAATAAGTAAATGAACTGTGGTAACGGACTAAATTGAAATTTCTAAAGAAAATTAAATTTGAAAAGAAAATTAATGCAATGAATAATTGATTACTCAAAGAAAATACCCAGAAAAGTAAAAAAAAATATAATTCAGTAATAGTACTTATCACAAAAAATCAATAGACAAAACTATAATTTTGTGTTATCGTATATAGCTAATCTTATAACTATTTTTTATCTATCGATAACCGTAGTTTTTAGGAAACAATTGAAAGTGATCTATATTTTTTTATATGTTATAACAGTTCTATAAAAATTAAAACAACTCGACTTTGTAAAATACCGATATTTATATTACCAAATAAATTCAATGAATAATAGTTTACAATAGGTCACGTACACACGTGCTTCATATTTTTGATAAAAGAAAGTACGAGTGGGTAAGACGTACATAACTAACAGAGAAACAAAGTTATTTAAAGCATGGAAAATGCAATAAAGAAATATTGGAAGATACCAAGAGAAGATCTTCTTTTACTCTGCCACAGATTAAGAGAAGAATCAAATCAGCAGAAGAATCAGTCTACAAATAATTCTGAAAAACATAGATTTATTGTACTATTTGCGTACGTGGCAGCCCTCAGTCACGTCACCCGCGTCACCTCGTCGCAGGCGCACGCATTCGGGGGCGTTCGTGACGCAACCGTGTTTAACGCTGTTCCTAGCTCCTAGTTGATAAGCTTACACTAGCTTAGGGAACTTGAAACCAAACAGGAAGCCCTAGAAAGGCCGACGAACCGCGTAGTATAAATATTTTGTAATGCAGACGTTGAACCAGGAAAATAATCTTGTATTAGAGAAGAGTACCTACATAAGTTGAGTATGATAGATTGCATTGTAAATTTTCCATCTAATATAACAGGATGACATCAGCAATTTAACTATTGTACATCTAATTGCAGTAGATAGAAACCTATTTAGATGCACGTTTTGTTCAGATATCCTCGATGCAACAATGAGTTTTATGTAATAAAAAGTAATGACAGACAAAACGATTTTGCATTGTGTTCTGTAAAATCGTGGATTCTTGAATCTAGTTCGTGACCACGAACTTTAAACTTTGTAAAAGCTGAAGTAAAAGGAATGAAAGATTAAAAAATGCTGTTATGTTAAACGATTGAAGAAGAATACAGTTTCAGTCTCTATAATAAGGTCCCTATAATAAGGAAGTATCTATTCTCCTAAGAACAATCAGCTCCCAATTTATTTTACTACAATATGATATCATTTGAGTAAACTGGGTAGGACGGTTCTCTAATTTGATTTAACAGAGTTTCTGACAAGTAAAGTTCGTAGCAGACAGCCCGACACCTATACAACTGCTATCAAAGAACAATATTAAAAATCTTAAGGTCAAACTTTATCGACAGGAAGATAATGTGGTATTGATATCGATGCTGATAACAGAGGAACTCACGACAAATTACTGTATGATAATTAAAATGTTTCGAAAAATTATTCATGATAGTGTTTCTATTTCGTTCTAGTAAACATTAATAATTAAGTAATTCATCGCAAAATATTTTTTCTAAAAACTTCCTGACTAAGAAAGGGATTTTCAAGTCCCGGGGGATATTGAATGAATGCTTCAAAAAAGATTAAAAATCACAATGGTATTACTTATATCATAGCGGTTTAGGGCTTTTGTGCTTTCATATTTTCGACTGTCTCCCATTGGGCAAGGCAAGGACTACCGATTTCTACTGCAATTCCCTCTATTTTGTAAGTATTATCCGTGAGTGAAGGACTAACGGACGAACAAACATGTCACTGTGCTAATTGCTATACTTAATTATGAATCCCACAAAGTCATTGTAACATGCAATGTTGAAGATAATTTCTCCTTGACTATCACGCGCATATTCCCTTAAATGCACGCAAAGTTAGCCGTTCCGATTGGACTCGCCGAAGGTCTCTATATGAAAACGCAGTAGTGATACCGATAGTCTTGCTGGCTGCGGTGTTCGCTAACCATGAGACCTGTTTTAAAAAACTTAAGTAAACTACTTCTATCATCATTGTAGTTTTGATCATCACTTAGTAAATGATGACCCAACACATCCAGCAAGCCATTCTCACACACACAAATCAAACTTAGCCGTCCATCACGGGCCACGGCTATCTGGCTCCAATTGGCCACAATTAATCAATCAAGTGATCTCCATTCACAACCTGCTATGTGAATGCTTGTTACATCTACCGGTGGCACAGTTTCTGTGCTATGTGAAACGTAATGTGTTTCGAGGCTTCTAAGAAGGCGGGTAAACCGTCAAGTCGTCCCGTCTTTCTATGTGTAAAATGATTATTCTTGAATGAATTTAACGATTGGTGATGAACGAAAAGAGTGAATTGGATGTTGTTTGTATAATAACTGACAAAAAGATGGGATAAACCGTAACAGTACGGCATAATGTCGGGTGTTCCGGGTTTCAAATAATGTAGATGTGTTGATGGTCTTTATATTACTGTTTAAACTTACACTAAACTTAATAACCTACATAAAAGGCGAGGCGAGCTACTACATAGTAGGAGTGTAATATGTATTTACAAAAAATGCATGGCGCAATGTTTGAATCGGATAACGGACAGTCTATGTTATGTAATGATGATACCAGAAGACACTCATATAATCAAGGACAACAAATACTTTCTATAAATGTGCTTGAAGTTACATACAATTGAAACGCACCTGCCACTGAACTCATTCGTATTACAATTAAGCAATAAAATAAACAATAGTAGACACTCATAATAGACACCTACTTCGTAAGTGCTATTACAGTAAGTAGGCAATTGTGTTATTAGGAAAACACTCAAACATTTAACAATAAACAGCTATAACTAATCGATTTGTAATGTTATTTCGAATCTGACGAAATCGTTAAGAACACAGGCTGTACTAATCGCAATTTCCATGGCCCGACCAGAAATGTAGTCGCTCATTGTATGCAGATGTGACAGATGGCGAAAGTAGATCCCCTCGGCGTGCCGGCGCGGGAATCGAACCGGCAAGCCTTTCATTTTGGTGCACCGTGTGGTAAGTAACGACCTTCCATGCATACGAAAATACGTTTACATAAAAAGCGGTACGTTGCGAATTTTCGATTTGGGAATTGGAGTTTCGGTGTACATAGTAATTACAGGTCTTGTATACGTAATATTTTTTTTAAAAATAACACGGAAGAACGAGTAGGTACTGGGCTGAGAATGTTGTTGTTGACATACCAAAATGTGATCTAGTTCAATGAACCGGTTATTGTGCAAACATGGGTATTGCATAACATTTGTAAATAAACTTAATGTTTACAAAATTGCACCTTTCTGTGTAAAAACCGCTTCAAATACTTTAGCTTAATGATGTGTTAATTCTGGGGATCCTTCTCCCGGAAGACTGACCAGCGGACGAACCGCACACACTACTCACCGAACGTGTAGATGTATCTAGAGGTGTTAGGTTGTGAAAAAACAAGGCGGTATCTCTGACTTACATCATATAAAGGATCATGTTAGGGAAGTCCACACTGGATAAAAGCAGGTTGTGTAAAGTCTGAAAACTTTTTGGAAAGTGCTTTCAGTTCAGATTCACTTTTCCGCAATACGAGTGGCGTAATGGCTTTTGAACTACAAGTCATAGTTTAGGTTTTATTCCCGCACGATACAAATATCTTTAACAGTGAATTAGTGTTTGTATACGCACCCATACGCATACAGGATAAAATTTTATTGATTATTTAAAAACACCTTTTCGCAGACAAATCAGTCTGAGCTTTTTCATAGCAGGTTTTTTTTATAGGATAGGGGAGCAAACGAGCAGACGGATCACCTGATGGTAAGCGATAACCGCCGCCCATTGACACCCGCAACACCAGAGGAGTCACAAGTGCGTAGCCCGCCTTTTAAAAGGGTTTGGGCCTCCGGTAACCTCATTCACTCGGCGAAACACAACGCAAGCGTTGTTTCACGCCGGTTTTCTGTGAGGCCGTGGTATCACTCCGGTCGAGCCAGCCCATTCGTGCCGAAGCATGGCTCTCCCACGTAAAAAAGGGTCTCAGTTTTTATTTTATGCTCGTCGCCGATGGACACCTGCAACACCATATGAGCCGCAGACTGCAGACTGCCAAACCTGCAGCAACCGAAGGGGAACTGGCTATTACGACGGAATCCGACGTTAGGGTGGTCGCCAGCCAGTCAGACCCCAAGAGGTCCTACCACCGAGCTAGTCAGATATTTACGAGATGCCTATCTGAATGGCAGTAAGGAACAGTAGGTTCTCTTTCATGGAGTCCATGGAGTTTCTTGCCGGATTCTTCTCCATAGGATCAACCTTTTGGAACCGTCCAACTAGAATCATAACGTTTCGTAAACGTTTTTTAAAAACATTTGAACTTGAACTTTAATTATCATTTCGCTTTACTCTGCTTGCCTACTACCAAATTGCATCATAAACTCAGTTTTAATATATGGTCTTTAACTGAGATTAATCTACGAGCTTGAAGTCACGAATGACATATCATTGTACCATTTCATACCTTACATAACCCCCCATACTTCTATAGGTGGTTGCAAAGTGATTGTTACTATTTGTTACACATACCTATTAGATACCGCTGCCCACAAACAAAGTAATCAATCTTTACATAATTAAATAAGCGATGTCGAAAGTGAAATGAAAGTGAGTTGACACTCGAATGTAATGTTTATGTAAGTGTAATTACATATTGCTGTTATTGCTCCATGGTAAATAATTACAATATTATGAATTTTCGGAAATTCTTTGATAAAAAAAAAACTTGATTTGACTGTATTTTTATTGCATAACTAATTATCAGCTTGAATTGGAACTACGTAAGTTACCTACTTCTATGTTTGAGATGCGATTAAGTTTTTTATCGGACGATTTAAGGACATTTAAGGAGCCTAGCACCCGACAGCAACCACCTCGCACTGAGCTGTACCTATTCTTTTTATGAAATCCTATTGATGAACGTTCATAACATCAAGCATTACCGGATCGTCTCACCAGCAAGCTGTGACAGCGCGCGTGTCCCCGCGCTGACAGCGAGGGGACCAGGCGTCGTTTATGCGTCCAGCGTCCGTCCGTGAACCACCTGGCGACAACGGGTTAATGCCGAGCGACGAAGCGGTGCTGGGTATATGACCTAAAAAGGATATAAGCTCCATAGAAGTACAAATATCAAATTTCAATTTCCACTAGCCATTTTAAGCTGTGAAGAGATGGCGCTAATTAATGTGTAGAGCGGTACCTCTACAGATCTCCCAATCACATCATGATCGCAATAAAATAACATGGTACGACCACAGTTGGAAAAAAAATCGATGGAATAGTTCGATTGTGAGTTTAGCAGATTCAAGTAACTTTGTGACCGATGTCAGTTAGGTATTAAGATCAAAATATAAGAATGTAGGTCAAAATATCGTCTACCTAACGGATAGCCTAAAAAATATTTTGACGACATAATTGCTCTTCGGCCTTCGGGCCTTGACAAGTTCCATTCAGTAGAGTTATGCAACCATATCCTTTCTTGTAATTTTTGGGTATGGGTCATATCCGTGGATTATATTACAATTTGTTCTCCTATTATCTCCTAAGCGTTTTAGGAAACATTTAGAATTGCAAGATTACCGTGGCATGGGTTTCCTTCCTTAAGGCGCTGTGAATAGTCAAAATAGGCTTCTTAAAGCAGTTATTTAGCAAAAAGTATACAGTTTCAAGCAGTGAAAAAAATATATGTTAATCTTGATCATATTTATGAGTACACTAACCGGTCCAAAACACGTTTGCGGAAAAAATTCTCGATAGAAAAAAATCATAAAGTAACCATTGAATTCAAAATTATTGCAATTGTAACTGTATTATTTACAAACAAATCTTGATAAAATTAATAACACTGACGTAATATATAATAATAAAGTACGCTAGCGGTTTTATTTATCGATTGAAATAAGATATTTTTAATAATTAATAAATTTCATGATAAATAACTCTCACGAGTCGAACGAAACACCGCGCCATCGAGGCGTCTGTTCGCTTCTCTTTCATTTCTAGGCGGAGCGACAGTGATCGCTGAGGCGCGCTGCTTGATGGACCTGTGTCATTTTGTTCCGCCCGCCGCTCAAAAATATTTTGTATCTGATTGTATCGTATTCGTATTCTATGTATTGTTTATTTGTATTTTATTCTATGAAACAAAAATAAATGGTGGAAGTTGTAAAGTAAGCACATACCTGCCTGATTATCTATAAATACTTTATTTCGATGCGTAACTCTATAGCTCGGTTGGTCTAGCGGTCTTCTGCAGTAGGAAGATATGCGTTAAGTGCGACTAAGCGTGAGTTCAAACCCCGCTTCGATATGTTAACTTTTTGTTCATTTTCTTTTTAGAAATAATTTTTCAGTGATTATTATTTAATTTGTTTTTTTTGTTCTTTGTTTTTTAATACATTTTTTAACTTTTTTTTATAGTAAAAATAAAAGTTTACTGAGCTATCCATGAACCATCGGAGATAACTTCTTATGAGTACATAAGCATATAATAATTATGTACCTACATTGTGTTACAGCATGTTATAGGTAGTAACAACTAGTAATTCGATAGGAGGTCATTGAGGAGCGGCAGATTATTTTTCATGATTTTAGGGAGCCATAGTATTTTTTTTATAATGACATTATATGAACAACTTTAAAGGCGAAATAGTAATAAGTTCAGTAATAATAAACTATAGTTTAGACGATAGCAGATGGCCACAATATAATTATCTTGATAAAATTTATCAAAAAAATCACATGATATAAAATTAGTAGTAGTATTTCAAAATTTAAAATCATTATCTAATCTCAATTTTCGATAAAGTTATTTAGTGAAGGAAAAATTCGACTCGCAGGCAGGATTCGAACCTGCGTCTTCTGGCTAGGTACGCCAGACGCTATGACCACTAAGCCACCGCGAGTCCCACCTGCCATGTCGAAATTTGAAATTTGACTTTATAAAATTAGCATGAAAAATGCAAAAAATTCACAAAAAGTCAATTTTCGATTACAAAAGGATTCTGAGCACGAGAACCCTGGGACAGCACTTTCAATTGCGACTTCGGTTTCTGATTTTTCGACATCTGTTTTCTCGGGAATCGAGAATTCTCGATCACTATTTCCCGAAAATTCCCGGGACTTCAAGAAAATCTATGAAGACAAGTGTTATATTGATATTTACTTTATTTTGACGACCTCTGTGGTTTAGTGGTTCGAGTACCGGACTGCCGACCCTGAGGTCGTGGGTTCGATTCCTACAGAACACAAAAAATTATGTGATGAATATAAGTGTTTGTGTTCGTCTGGGTGTTTCTTATGTATTATAAGTATGTATTTACAAAAAAAAAAGGTATATAAGTATTATATCCATTGTCTAGTACCCATAGTACAAGCTCTGCTTAGTTTGGGACTAGATAGTGCTGTGTAAAAATGTCCCAGAATATTTATTTATTTTATTTATTTACACACGTTTTGGATCCATTATAGGCTACAGTATCCATGGTCACCAGTAGATTCAGATGTCGAATCACTAACAGCTAGCTTTCACTTTTGTTAAGTATGACCCGATTCACATAGAATGAGCAAATCATATCCTTTGTCTTTGGATTTAGATTTAATGGAATCTACATATAATGGGGTTCCAAGCAGGTAATGAAATTTTGTATTTTAAATAGTCTCGCGAATCAGCTTGGGCAGATATCTGCTTTCTTTTGCAAGGACTTGCAGTATATTAAATCTGACATAGTACTGGGCTTTGTCAGGGGTACGACTGTCTTACTGGAACGGTTTACAAGACTTGACAGGTTGTAAGAACTGACTGATCTACTTTACTGGTTTTTTAGATTTTTCGGGTTATTAGATTAGTAACTAGAGATCTCGTGTGATAAGTCGAGGGATAATCTCGACAAGATCAATGTTTCGACATTTTTTAAAGTAATTACTGAAAATCTCAAGTTCACAACGAGTGATAATCATGATAAATGCGATAACTTATTTGTAAACTTAATAAAAATAAATAACTTACTAACATTAATTGGACCTTGAATGACAAAAGAAACGTAACGCACACGGTACATATCGCAGCAAATCGGCACACATAAGTGCACAGCAGATGTCTATTAAATATTTTGGAAATAACTCCTTTAGTAGCATAGACTAATGGAAGCATTTCAAGCGACGCTGACAGCTTTACGCTCTACGCTACATGATACTAGTACATGTAACTGGTAAGCGAGCTTGGAATTATTAAACCAGTGTGTTAAACTGGCCGGAGGTCCACGTCTTGCCATACAGTTGAAAAAACGTGAGAGCTTGTACATGACACGGCAAAACCACCGGGACATCGGCCAAGTACGGCTCAGTAGCGTTTTATCTGGAATCAGCGCATGTAAACAGTCACGAATCCGTGCATAGGTCCGGCGCCGTCGACACACTGCCATAGACTGCTATACAACACTGTTGTTCCACAGTTTTGTTATGTGAGGCAGAAAGTTTCTAGAGAAACGGACAGTTATGGATTGTCAGCCATCAAGATAATGGGGATGGAACTGTTGTCGCGTAGAACGACGGCGAAAAGTAGTTGCAGGGATCAATTCGAACAATTCCTTGGAGCAAGCCGTATAGTATAGGCGATAGAAGATGCATAGCGAGGCCACATCTCTACACAGCGTCAAAGAGTCTAGCCGGTTTGAATTATATTGGTAGTCTACGATTTGAATCGCTCTTCGTTGGATGCGCTCCAGAGGGAGCCTATTGGCGAGGGAGCCTATTGGAGAGGGAGTACTGGGGTGCTCCTGTCTAGACATGAGAACAGTATTCCATATGAGACCAGACCTGCGCCTTATAAAGTAATAGGCGGTGGGCCCGAGTGAAATACCGTCTCTATCTATTAAGCACGCCAAGCTTCTTCGAGACTAACTTAGCGTTAACCTCTAAATGACCGCGGAAATGACTTGATTTCATATGTCGACACCAAGTATTCCAATATTGGCTGAGGCAATTAAGCGGTGCTCTCAAAACGAGAAAATACGACCAACGGCAGTTTTTTTGCAGTGAACTCGCATATTTGTCTTTTTCGGGTTAAATTGGACCATATTAGGTTTGCCCCAATCTCAGATTTCCTCCAAAGTGGTATCAAATATGATATAGTGCTAGGCCATGTCAACTATGTATTCACAAACTGCTTACTTCTTGGGACGACGGTTCTTAACATGAGCAATGTGTTCCTTTACACGGGTGTTACACGGTGTTCCTTTACTCCTTATGCTTCTTTTTGTTTGGCGATAGAATCCGTATAGTTTTTCAATTTCAATATGTGTAATATTTGCGTAAACTTTAGAAATCAGTGGTTATTTTTTGTTCTAAAACATGCTAAACATTTTGAGTCGATTTTTCGTGCACTAATATTTAAACACACATCAAAAAAAAATTGCGACTAGCTTAAGCTGATATAACTTTTTAAATTCAACTTTATCAAGAAAAAATGTTTTTGTGTGTTTTCTTTAAATAGAAATACCCTGTTTGAAATTAAAAAATAAATTACTAAAGAAGAAATCATAATATAATCTACCATAAAAAAAGAGATTTCGATTTTTCAAAGTGATCGCAAACTTTTTTTGATGTGTGTACATACATACCTTCATATTTAGGTACGATATTAGTTAATTTTGTAAGTTTTCTATGGTCTTCAGATTTCTCAAGCTATCGACCCATTTTTTGTCGTCTCGAATCGAATAAAGCAAAATTTCCCGGGAATTCTCGCTTCGGGAATTCTCGCCCGGAAACCCTAATTACGACATTTGTCGAAAAAATATGTACCTACTAAACAGCTGTTTGTGTGGCTATGCTGTTGGTTGGTGCTATGGCTTGCGCTATTTATTTGCTTTCAAATTACTACAGTCTTTTGTGACACCCTACATGTCGGTACCTATATTATTTTTCTCCCGAATAAACCATCGGGCTTGGTGACCGTTTTTATATTAGATTCTGAAAAAAATGCATATCTCTACTATTATGAAATTGTAAAAAGCTGTGTCTGTAGATTAAAGATATTAAAAAAAACATATGGGTTGGGGTATATAAACGTCTCCGAACCCAAAAATGTGATTTTTAAAATTCTTGTCTGTTTGTTACGGGTTGGCGCAAAAACTACTGATTAGATTTTAATTTTTTTATCACTGTTAGAAAGTATGTGCACACAATTAAAAACTGGTATACTTCTTATCTCAAATAATTAAAAGGAACCTGAGATACAGCTTGACCCCTCTAATGTATAGAGACCCATACAAAGAAGAGATCATCACTGTTGGTTTTGAGTTTCAAGTGAGTGAAGCCACGGGCAGGGGCTAGTCTGGGGAATAAAAATGCTTGTTTATATAAATTTTTCACAATTTTGACACTTTGCCATTTCTAGAATTGGCAATTCTACGCCCAAGCCATTTTATTTCTGAATTATTAATTATTTATTACTCATCTGATGAATCTGTTAAAACTTTCTCAATATTCTATTCAAATTTCTAGAAAATAATAATAATTGATTTACTATTTAAAAAATACGAAAAGAGTAGTTAGATAGTATATTTTTAAATTAAAAAAAAAAAGATAAAAAGGAATATTATATATCATGAGATTCGAACTTAGTATCTAGTGTCTGCGATATGCGGTGTCAAGCCGGACAGCGGCGCGCTAAGCCAATCGTACATCTAACAAACGTTTCGAAATTACGTTTCTATATTAAAAGGACGTCGCGCATCGCCAAAATTCGTCCGAGGCGCCCCGCAGTGGGCGGGCCTACTTGTGCTGAGTTGTGCCCCACGTACCTGCTTCACCCCCTCCAATACCTAAACATCGTCTATTCACCGCGCCTTAATCTCGTTTTATATTTTTCGCCTAGTTTTATTGTTTTTTTTTGTTGCACAATTTGACTTCCTTGAACGCTCAAGAAGCTAAGGGCTTTAGCTTTTTCATTAAAATCCTATAGAAGCTTTCAGATTTTAGCAGACAAAAGCGGGAACTCCATAAAGCTAGTCATTTAATTTCAACGCAAGAATTCGATCTGAACCGTTTCCAAGTTCTAAAAAATCTTCTTCTAATTGACATGGTATAACCGTATAAGAACGGTGGTAGTACAATTTCCATAATAAGGGTGATATGTGCTTAGCCGTTAGGACATCTTCGAATGAATGGAGCTCAAGTTACTCATAAAATACTTCACATGTATTTACTGCCACTAGATCTAGATTTGCAAGCCGAATATTCATATGAATATGCAAATTCAAAGACAGGTTTGAATTTCGTTAATTAGCACGCGTTCTTAACTGCTCACATCTAACCACTTTGGCCGAATGACCTACAGTTTCATTAGACTTGCATTAGGTATTGCAACTTCGATCAATTAAGCACAAAACTGCATGGCATTTCGTGGAAAATCCAGTCCGTATCAACCACAGTCTGATTCTGATTTGAAGAAAGCGTTGACCACTTACTAGGTATGCTTCGTCATTAAGCTTTGGAGATTCAGGCCTGGTTATCGCATTTTCAGTGTTTTTGAATTTAGACTCACTTATGTACATACACATAGTTACTTATTAAGTTATTCAACCAATATTTGCTAGGTGCTAAAGCGGCATTCAGGCCTTTATCTATTATGCTTAAACCTATATTGTCCCGAACAGCCTTTAAAGATATTATAGGCCATTTGCTTGGCAAGAATATTTCAGCTGCATGTCAATAAACCCAGATTACAGTATGTAAAAAGGATTCTATCCCAGATTACAGTATGTAAAAAGGATTCTATATAAATCCCCGGCAACAGACCGGTTTTTTCACCGATAAACGCAGCCGAAGCATTGCGAGGCGACCTTGTGAGTGAACGGCTCTTACTCATCGAACATTATCGATATTATCATCTGAACACCTGAAATAAACAGTTTTGAATGAGTGAAAATCTTTGTTGACTACTGATAAAGCACTAGAAGTGCCAAAACTTGTATATCCTCAATCTAAAGAATCTTGAATTTACATTTTTCTTCATCATCCTGGAGAGTAGCTACTAAGCCAGAAATGAACGGCACAAGAGATTTCAATGAGGTATATTTCCAAATGACAAACAAAAATAAACGCAAGACACTTAGGACGCAGGACATAATTACCATGAAAGTATTGAACAGTTTATTAATAACATCTGATCAGTAGCTATAGAAAAGTTGCAATACTAGCAATAGCAATCTAGCGTTCAAATCGATAAACGAATTGATTAAAAATACGTGGGAAATGTGGAAATAAATGATAAGTTAAACTACTTGTTCAGTTCTAAATGAGTAGATCTTATGGATAAGAGCCGGCAAGAAACTATACATACTCCTCTCCTCCAGATGCTATTGATAACCTGTACAATATGCCTTAGTGTCTTGCATGTAATTTTGCCTGTCATTTGCAAACATATTATGTAGTTGAAATCTATCATTTTTGTCTCATCTTTTTTACTAGAGCACAGCAATGCCATATTGAGGTAGAAGAAATAAGTAATAGCACATACAAATTAGTTACTAAAGAATAAGAACCCATACTAAGTGCTCTGAAAGTACTGAAACTAAAACTATTTCACAAGAAGCTTCTCTAATACTGGCTGGAAATCGAATCGCAAAAGTACTTTTGATATTGCGCAAAATTTTGCATAACTGCAAACAAAACGACAGTGTTTCATATCCCTCAAATAAGTCTGAAACAGCGTTGAAAATCAGTTCAATTTTGGCTATTGCATATGACCTTCTGGCTGCATGTTGTCGATACGATTGTCGAAACAAGTTTTTGATCGATGCAGACAGGAAATGACATCCAAACAGTTTGGGTTGAACAAAGAAATTTTACCAATTTCCCCATAACTTAGCTACAGATTAATGTGACAATGTATTGCTATAAAGTATCATACGATTTAAATTGAATACTTTGGATTCGGTAATTCAATTCAAGGGGAATCAATTGCAATAATTTCAACGCACAAAAGCATTTCTTTGTACGACGTTGAATGGGTTCAAGCTATGCCAATGTACCGTTAGCTTTTTAAATTATGTACCCAAAAGAGAAAAACGGCCAAGTGCGGGTTATAGTTGTGCGTACAGATAATTTTATATTATCAGCATTATGACATTGGTCTTTGTTTGGGTTATTAATACCTAGTTATTTCATCTTTTTTGTACCAGTTCCATCTATCTGCTGGACGTTTTCTAAGTAAACTTTATTTTTAAACTTTCTTATATCGCTAACTTTAGATAAAAGAGAAATAAAACATTGATTAATTTACTAGCTAGGTACATAAATCGTCTGCTTCTTGCTCTTTTTGCCACTCTAGGTGTGGAACCATAAAATGGAGTATCTGACTACTATAATAGTACTGGCACTAATTATAACCAAAATTCCTCCTCATCCCCTCAACCCATGTTGTGTTGCTTTCGTGAATTTCTTTGATTAGATTTGCTGGATGAGCAAGATTTTGGGGTACCGCTCAGTGTGTTGGCGGGCACCTCCCAAGAGGTCGGAAAAGCTGGAAGCTCTACCAAAAGCAGAACATCTGGCAATGCTGGAACATCTGGCAACATACGATATAATTCAATAACAATGTTAGTCTCAATCGACCCTGATGTACAGCTGACGGTGGCCATATTAGCTACCACGTCCCATTATCATTAAGGACATTTTCGCTAAGACGAGGATGCCAAACAAGGCACTGATCACTGCCTACGCCCAACGCTAGGTGCAGCTTGACATTACCCGTTTAGTGTACCCACCTGTCGAGCAGGCAGTCCTTAAAAGACTACCTGTGACGGAAGGATCATGTTTTTTTGTGAAGACTCCGCCTAACAAAAGAATTATTATCAGTTTGGAATATATTACGAGGAATCTTTAATATTCAAGTACCAATTGTATTTCTTTAATAACACGAGGCATGCCGCAAGGTTAAATTTTAGGTCCATTTCTATTATTTGCAATTGTGATTGTGTTACTTAAATGTTACTATATCATTAGAATACAATATGTAAATACAAATGTCAAATAGAGAGAAGTATCATGGTTTGATCCTAGAAACATAACGGTTTTTTTTTATAGGATAGGGGAGCAAACGAGCAGACGGATCACCTGATGGTAAGCGATAACCGCCGCCCATGGACACCCGCAACACCAGAGGAGTCACGAGTGCGTTGCCCGCCTTTTAAAAGGGTTTGGGCTTCCGGTAACCTCATTCACTCGGCGAAACTCAACGCAAGCGTTGTTTCACGCCGGTTTTCTGTGAGGCCGTGGTATCACTCCGGTCGAGCCGACCCATTCGTGCCAAAGCATGGCTCTCCCACGTCAGAAAACGGTTTGTCTTGGAAAAGCCACATAGAAACTTTGTGACATAAAATCCTTATTATTAAAGTGGACGCTTATTTTGTTTCACTGCTCTGTATCTACTTGATTCCTACTTTCACTGGTTGAAAGTTTGGTCTAGGAGCTTACCCTTCCTCGTTTGCCTTCAATTACCTACCTTATATTGGATCATTATTTATTAACCGATAAGTATCTGATTGGTACACTATTGTACAAAACCTAGGTACCATTTCTTTTGTAGTGGAATATCTGATTGATTGAGCATTATTTATATTTAAATACTTTGCAACTAAAATAACTTAGTTAGCTTGGCATTAATACATAAATATCTTAATTTATAGATATTGTAATACTTATAACACGATAAGATTTGTCGTGACTGAATACTTTTTGTATCGACTCGATAATAACACTTAAGCACTGATATCAAAATGTTGATTTGCGTCACTTCCTAGTTAAAAATAAACACTTTTATCAATGCGATAACTATTGCGAATCCGATGAAAACATCAAATAATTTAAGCTATAAGTTTGGAGATAGATAATTGTTTGTTACAGACAAGTATAATAAACTAGCTTCTGCCCGCGACTTCGTCCGCGTAGCGTGATGATATATAGCCTATAGCCTTCCTCGAGAAATGGGCTATCTAACACTGAAAGAATTTTTCAAATCGGACCAGTAGTTCCTGAGATTAGCGCGTTCAAGTAAACAAACAAACAAACTCTTCAGCTTTATATATTAGTATAGATGTAGGGGCTTTTTGGGGTCCTTTTGTTTAAGCTCATTACATTGCCCTATTACTAATTTAACCTTGTTTTGGTTTTAGAGAAATTAACGGCTGAACACATTACGATATACGTACCTGATAATATTTAAAGCATGATTAATGTGTATAACTGCGGATATCTGGCGACAGTTCGATTGATTTAAATGTCAAACATGTTACAAAGAGAACATTCATAGGCTTTTTGAAATTGTGACGTAACATATTCGTTGTGAATGTTATGTTACGATCAAAATTTGAATGTGAGTGAGACATCATCTTAAAGGTGGGTTCGAGTTTGTTGGTGTCGACTGTATTATTAAAATACAGTACAAATCAGGATCAGAAAAGATATTAGCGTCCACATTAGCTATCTACACCATATAACATTAACCTGTTATTCCATATACGACAGTTTCAGCGTGAGTTCGGGATTGGGCCCATCTTACCATACCATAGTACTTGTTGAATATTGTTTTAATTTAAGATCGATAGATGGCGTTGTTAGATTTTAGGCCATTCCTGAATCGCGGTGTTAAGTTTCTCCGCGATTTGAGTAGGCTCGCGATGTCTGTTATTTTAGACAAGCAAAGTAATAAACTGACACTTGTTGCGTACTAACACTGTACTATATGATGACACAGTGTAATATCTTGATGTGCACCCAGCTTTAACTGTGCACTGTGTGCCTCTAGTCCTTTCAATAACTTTAGATTATGCACGTGAAAAGGAGAGCGGTCAGCAACCTCGGTCCCATTCGCACGTCTGCGTTTGCGCACTCAGGTGACTAAAGTTAGCATGTGAACCGTCCGATAGCTTACTATCACAAAAAAATGTTTAAAGTTTTGAATTCAATTGAAAGATGGAAGTTTGAGGCCCACTTGCACCAAATTCTTAAATGTGTTTAAGTCATATTTAAACACAATTTTTCATAGTAATTTCGTCATTTAAGAAGTTGGTGCAAGTGGGCCTAAATCCGGTACTTTTATTTGTGAGTAATATTGTGTGAGAATTTTTTGAAGAATTTGAACTTAAGTAATAAGGAACATACTTTTTAATAAAATTATAGGGTATGGAACGGCAATTATTAGAATGATTTTATTTTCCAGTCGATTACATACAACAAACTTAATTTTAATAGGAATAAGGTACAGTTAATAAAATCTTACTAACTATTCAATTTTAGAATATGTCGCTATATTTTTTAAACTTAAAATAAATAAGTACTCAACCGTATTGAATAGTGATAACACAACAGGTTTCCACCGTGATCTGTGGTCACAGATTACCTGCAGACATTCCTCAAGCCAGGCCACTAGCACCACTACTCGCATCGCTATTAAATAGAGCATAATGAAGATTTTATCTTTATTTTATCCTTTTCTCTGTTTGTATAACTTAAATCACTTTTGTTTATTACTTTTCATTTGTATAAGGTTTAATAATTCTTATATTGCATAAAACTTGAACATAAATTCTGGGAGAAGACACTGGCTTCTGTAACACAGGTTTGTTAACCTAGCGCAGGAGTCAGGGCCTCACTATTGTTTTGAATATTTTATTATGTCAATAAAGAATTATTTATTATTATTATTATTTAATATTTATTACTATAACGTGTACTGAACCATTAGAAGTAGTACTATCACTTTCATTAAATTGTAATGTACTTCAGCGAATAATAGTACTTTTGAATCACCTGACGAGCATGCGAAAAAATTGAGTAGAATATGAATATTATATAATTTAGGAAATCAATGTAATAACATACAATGTATGTGTGTAATTACTACATCCCTATTCAAAAGTAAGTGAAACGGTTTTATCGGATACCGTTACGGTTCCGGATATCCGATAGTTTCGGTTACGGTTACGAAGCTTTATAACATCCCTGTTTACAAGAACACACTACATACACAAGTGGATTTGGTATGTTTACTATTATGAGATAATTATCTTCCTAAGAATTACTTTAATGTTTTTATCATGCCCGCTACCTACTTTACTTAAGTTGCCCAACCACTGTTTGTTTGAATTTGCATCACTGTACTAAATTATCCTAGTTCTAAATAACGGGGTCGTACAACATTGTTATCTTAATTTTTAAGTTTTATCTGGGTGCCATGGTGCGGGCTCGGCCGGTGACCTCCGCAAACAGGTATGGTTAGTGATGTGACCACGATACGATACCGATTATCCGAGTGTCGTGTTGCAAAAATAATCGAATCGAATAATAATAATCATTTCCTAAATAGAATCTATCATTACTTAATATGTAAGATATAAAATTGTTATTCATTTTGTAAATCCTGTTAGAAGTTAGGGCGTTCATCCGAAACGAGTTGAGACAAAACTCTATTCATCAAAATTGTTTCAGTGTTTTAGGCGTAATAATGTAACAAACTAACTGAGTAACTTTAGCATTTAATTTATAATATTAGCTTGGTTCACATTCACAACTGTTCAAAGTAGTTACCGATTCCGATTCATAAAAAATCTTAGTACAGGTAGGTAGCTTAAATTGTCTGTCTAAAACCCATAGTTAGTTTTTATACCTAATAGTGTCGCTATACTTACAGCAGCGTGGGTATTCATTAAACTTTGTCTTGTGTGACAATGAGGCGGAACATCGGTATTGTTGAATTTCTTTAGATGGTGGGGTGTCCTAGGTCATTTAGAAATATTTTTTTGACGTAATCATCTGATTTGAACTGTATTGACCCAGAATCTTTTGCATTTAGGGCCACTTGCACCAAGTTCTTAAATATGTTTAAATTATACCTATTTAAACACAAATTTACTATAAAATTAGATTTAAGAAGTAAGTGCGAGTACAAGTGGCCCTTAGTCTATTTTGTACCATAACACACGAAATAAGTATCAGTTCTCTATCACGATGATAGCTGGTAGGTAGGTACCTATTTGATGCCGGGAATTAAATATTGCTTACCGCTTACCTATATACTAATGGTCTAAGAACCCGTGAACCCCAGACCTTCGCTGGGCTGGCTATAAAAGCTGAAAGTTTGTCAGCGCATGCTCCCAACAAGTAAGTAGGTAGGTATTTATTATACTTAAAAACCGGCCAAGTGCGAGTCGGACTCGCGCACGAAGGGTTCCGTACCATAAGTAGCGTTTGTTGTATGGGAGCCCTCTTAAAAAAATATTTTATGAATTTTGTTTTTAGTGTTTGTTGTTATTGTTATAGCGGCAACAGAAATAGGTACCTACTTACCTACATGATTTGTGACAACTGTCTAGCTATCGATATAATTATCTTGAGATACAGCCTGGTGACAGAGACGGACGGACAGACAGCGAAGTCTTAGTAATAGGGTCCCGTTTTTACCCTTTGGGTACGGTACCATAAAAACGAATGGCTATCATTATGATGACTCGGTCGGTAGATAGGTACCATACTTACCTACCTATACCTACCTACATGGAATTTGAAAACAGACGTCGTTGGTCAACTGGTCACTGGTCTCAAAACCGGCTTTTTCTCATTCTGAACGAGTAAGGGCGCTCGCCCCGCGTCTCTGAGTTCACCTTGGGACTTTTACACGACACTAAGTTTGACCTTAACCATTCAGAAAAATCCTGTTTTAATTATGTAGGTAGGTAATTGTATCCAACTGTCCGTTAGATTGTGTCATCTGAGTATCTGACCGTTTATCAATTACATTTTAAATACCTACCTCCTTACTTATATAATTATAAGCATTATGTTAAATACTGCCTGTTTATATCGGTTTTAAAAATATCTATCGTCAAGGTCAAGCTGAATTCAAATAAAAAATACCGCCACAATCCAGCCGATTGTTTCTGATCTATCTTTGCTCAATTACGATCATAGTTTTACCGCTATTGCACCATGAAACATTGAAACACCATAACAAAACGCTACTCACCGAATAACCCAATACTATCGGTATCAGCAGAAAAATCCGACACGATTCAGTTCCGATAATACAAAGTTTTACCCGCGATTTTTGTATTAAAATCACGTTAAAACAAAAAAAAGCACTTTTTATTGTTAAACACTTGTTATTTCGCACTACACAATTTACACTATCACGGATTACCTGTGAATTATATCAAAAACATCGATACTTTTACGTAAAGAGTTTTGAACATTTATGGTTTGGCGAAACACGCGTCTTTTCGCGCCGGTGACACTGTTGCTACTAGCGCTAAGCTGAGCGCGGCGGGCGGGGCGGTCGTCGCTGGAACTAGTTTGCAATGTTGACTCGCTTGACGACACGATAGTGCAAGCGATGCGATACGATAGCTCGATGCTGGTAAATGGTAAACTAACAAGAACAAACTAGGTAGGTACCTGTATGATTTTATAAACTAAGGGACTATTTCATTGTTCACTATTCCGGAGTGAGAGGTAGGTAGGTACCTACTTACTAAGCGAAGTAAAACAGAACAGAATTTGTAGGTACGTATTTACCTATAACCTATGACCACATGAGTAGATTGCGCTCAGGACCACTCGGCTAATTTAAATCTACTAC
Source organism: Acronicta leporina (assembly GCA_947256265.1). NCBI lineage: Eukaryota > Metazoa > Arthropoda > Insecta > Lepidoptera > Noctuidae > Acronicta > Acronicta leporina. The sequence continues at coordinate 14,417,809 of OX366525.1, read as the reverse complement.
AGAATAACAAGGTATCTACTTACCTACCTAAAACGTTCCATTTTTTCAGAATTTAAAAAGTACAGTCGCCATCACATCAAGTTACCACAAACTGTCAAATGTCCCCAATGGATAATAAACCCAATCTATGGAAAGAATTTGACAGTTCTGGATGGTGATGACCGATGGGACATTTTAATACTCCAAGATAGTTTTTGGGGTTTCTTTTTAATTTATTTTTCAAAGATTAGGAAGAATAAGGGAAGAAAACATTATTTAAAAGTTTGAATTTGTTTAAAATACAAATAAGTACCAATTAAAACTCGTTATTTGGAAAGAGCATCGCTTTCCAACAGCCAAATGTGCTCTTCACCGATGATATTTTCATTTTTCAATGCGTTCATAATATTTTTCATGACATCTAACTTCTTGCGGTACCTGCGGACCACGGCCTGAAGTCTTTTGATTTTAATCCGCTGTGCCTTCATACCCTTTTTATACTTTTGCAAGGTGACCCTATATCTTTCCAGTGTGGTCTTTCTTTCATTGCGTTTTATAATAGTTTTCTTTGCTTTGAATTTTTCTTCTGCGATTGTCGATGGCTAAAAAAGATATAAAGTAATTGAGATTGCTCTGTCTGAGAATCAAACCGAGGACTCCTAGAATAGCATTCGTGTTTACGGCAACTAGGCAAATGAGGAATTCATTAGAAGTGTAAAGTTGTAAAGTGTTATGGTTAAGACAATGTTTAAGAAAACGTTGCTTGTTCGTGATAAACTTACTTATAACTTAAACTTAACTTACCTTATCATCGAAGACCAATCTCAATTTGAGCGTAGGCACAGCTTTGGGGAACAGTCGCCGTGATTTTGCTGTAGGGAGGAATAAGTGCTCCTCAAAATGCGAGCTGCATATGGCGCTGTTCCGGGTTGGAAACCAATCGTCCCCGCGACCTGTCGCTTCTATCCATTTCTCCTTCAAATCTGGGTTCTTTGGGAAACTGAAAAAAAAAATGTGTCATCGTGTCATGCTTTCAGGGCCAAATTTCCGGCTAAATATGAATCTGTGTCGGGTTTTTCTATTTTTGGGCCTAACAAACCTAGTTTCGGGGGATTTTGCAAAATGTCTTGGTTACATTTGGACTGTAAAAATACGGAACTTCATGCGCGTAATCTGGATGACAGCTGTCACCCATATGAAACTGTAGTAAGTAACTTATAGTAATTTAAAAGATAATGGAAATACAAAATTACAGGTGATAAGTCACGCCACTGGTCTTAAAATTTGTAACGTTGCTCCTATTTGCACAGATCTGTATAGCACAACTTGGCATTATGTCATTGATTCCTTTGACCAACACGACTGGACATTTAAAATGGCGGCAAGCAAAGGCAATCGATTATTCAGCCAGTAGAGCAGAAAAATCTTTTAGGTCTGTTCACCATTTTATCCGTTCTTGACGTGTCTTTAAATTATCAAAAATATGTTAAGATATTATATTGATATAAGCCAAGAAATTTAAGCGCCGTCGTCTACCTCGCGGGCAATGCGAAACGCGACTATTGCCTTCACTTCGAGTGCGAGAGGGAGTCTGCCCTCTTTGGTCATATCGACGCGCGTCGTTGTTGTCCCGCCAGTAACCACGCCCTTTCACAGGATTCCACTCAGCACAGCGACAGGGAGTTCAGTGCGAATTTTTCAATACGTAATGGCTTCTACAAATGTCTTCACATTTTAATTTATATAATCATTTATTAGATAGCATTAACAGCTGTTATAATGTCGATATTAATACCAACACGCTTGTATTCCCCGAAGGGGTAGAGGGAAATTAACAATACCAATAACAATTTGCTCGACGTGGGCATCGAAATCATTACGAGTCACGTTTGCGACCACTAGACTAACTAGGCAGTTGGCTAATGTTTTAAAGGCAAACTTTAATGAACTCAATATTCAGAAACAAAAGTATCGAATTCAAATTATCATAGTCATTAAGGCAGTAGAGGTTAATGATAATGATAATAAATAATAGGTACTGATAGGTATTTCGATATTATTTTGTATCATTTATAAATTTGCCTTGACATAATTTTACATAACAAAACGCAGGAAAACCCCTTAGAATCCAACGCCTGACGGACACTTCACCAAAGTCAGTCTTACATTCGATCACTATGATCTTTATACTCTAGGCAATAAAACTCTAAATGCATAATTTGACATGCAAATGATGTTGGTATCAAATGTTTGATCAAGGTTTTGGCTGTTTCCATAGCAGGAAATTGTTTTTTGGGTGTTTAGGTCAAATATTTGTAATAGCTTTCTGTTAGGGATTGTCCGTTTCCCAAAGTTGGTTGCACGACGCAAAAAACCTTGGCTATAAATAAATCCGCTAATGTCATGGGTCACTTAGCTGCAGTTATTAAGGTGTTTACAAAGTCATTATCATTCAAATTTATGAAAATTACTCTCAGTGTAAAACCTAATGTATAAAGATCTCGGTTTACCGTGTCCAATAGCCTACCTTCTTACTGCTGATTTGAAAAATCTACCAACAATTTCCTTCACCCCAAAGACACAGTACATGTAAGTACAAGGCAAAGGAATTAATATTGAGTTAGTAATAATTTTCATATTTATAAAGAAAGAAGTATCTACTATTTAAGTAGGTACTTCTAATTGTACCTTAAAGGCCCATTCTACCATTCTTTGATTTATAGATACTATAACTGTACTTTGCATTTTAATTTTTGGAATACAATAATGTAAAATACAGTACCTACTTACTTATAAGTACAATATGTACAATTATTAAGCATAGTCTTTTTCTAATCTTCGTATTTAGAATGAAGTAGGTACTTGTTATTTAATTTTCAAATTCCGAATGAAGTACTTTTGGCTAATTATAGCACCCTATAATTAGCCAAAAGTATTCTCTCTCATTTTATTTATTTATATCGACAAAAATATAAACAATACTGGACAGCACAAACATCTGTCATATTCGTTTCTTTTTTTTAAACTGCAGCTGGCCTCCCGTCAAATTTACCTTGGTCACTATAAAAACGGTCAGCAACAGCTGATCGGCATATGGCAAGAAATACCACGAAACCCTCAACATACAAGAACGCTGAGTTGCTTGCTTTCCACTGCGTATTTAATTCAGTTACTAAAATACCAACAGTGGTTTACAGCAGCAATATAATTATTAAGAATTTATGTTATAATAATATACTGCGTGGGCGCGTACAGGTATAAGATCCTTCAGAAAGCAGGTGTTGTTTGATACCTGTTTCAACAAAAAGCAATCTTCATTCTCTATAGGATAGCTTGATGGGTGGCAAAATGCAAGGTGCTTAGCAGTAGAGAAGAAACATCATATTCTGTCAAATTTCCCCAATGGAATTAAACTCCCATCTCTGTTCTTTGCTCAAGATATGTATTTACCGGGCTCCATATCTATTTCTACATTTATCTGTGTTCTATGTTTTATTGCCGAGAATTATGAGAAACACACAGTAAAGTTATATTTGCCCGACTATAAGAACAATATTTATATCTTTATTTTATTCTCATAGGTACAACCAAATAAAGCATATTTTTCGAAGGCACGTATGCTCATAATAATGTCATCAGCACGTTGCACAAGTGAAACGAATCGCCAGCAATGACGCTCACGAATAGTGACGAGTGTTCACGATGACTCGGATCGTGACCGGGTTGCGTATGCGCAGCCTTGCCGATATGGACGCAGTATTGTTCGCACTTGACACTGGGCTGTATTGTAATGGCCTAAGGTAGCCAAATCATTTGGGTAGATTAGGATTTGCCCTTTCTAGATAGTCTTTTTTTAGACCACTAGATTCTGTAAGTCTGCAGTTTTTCTAAATAGGGAGACAGGCTTCAGGATATTTTAAAATGGTGATCGATTGCCACCTAATATGTCATAGTGTTAGGTATGCACAAATTGATTTTATCTACACGATCAATAAAATGGTTATGTGATATCTTCCTATGGGCTTAATTCCAAGTGGCCCTGTACAATCACAACGCTGTAAACGCGCGTATTAATTTTACCACCATCACAGGATCAACAAATTGATCATCGGTTATGAATTAGTTGATCCTGAGGTAGATACAGGACAGGTACTATCTTTGACTATTGCATACTACGTTAAAATACTCTTTCAATATTAAAAAAAGAACCTCACAAAGGACATAAGCTTGATACAGTTTCTTACGCTGTTTAAGTTCTAATCCTCCAAGATATTCTTATTTTAACAGCATTTTGACATACTTACAGGAGACGATTGTTACTGTGCCTTATAAAAAAAAACATTTAAAAAAATGTAGTAGTCAACGATTCGTAACACATTACTATCCCATTGTGTCCGTGTATTATGGTTGTACCATACATTGTACTTTCTATTACTCGATGGAAAGCCGAACACCGGATTGTTCTCTAGAAAACAGTCATCGTTATGGTACCTATAGTTTTTCTAATTAGTTTCGAAGTGGAATCGCAACAGTTGCCAAATTTATTTCGCAATAGCATTTCTTTGAATTTATTAATAGCATAAAAATTAAGCATATTATTCCGCACAAGGCTAGGAAGGGCTGTACTTTTTATTGATATTTTCTTCTTTCTTTCTTCAATCTTTTGCTATATGTTTCTTCAAAAGATTATGAAGACGTTCAGGTTAATAAGTTATCTCCTCGTAAGTTAATACAAAAAAGTTCTAGTAGGTAATGTTTATGTATAGTCAGATTCACTAATGATTAAACTGTTGCCGGGAGCAAAATTGGAAACATGTAATGGGCAATCATGACTGACGAAACTCAATACCCCGTGCAGATGTTAACTTTGTAATTAACTTAACTTAAATCTTAAGAGTCCGATGGACCGAATATCCAATACAGACGTAATACCAAAATAAATTGTAATTCAGATTTTTTTTTTAAAGTGTGCTATTATATTGACTAATAAAGATAAAAATAATGTGTGATGTGCTAATTTGGCATGACATCATAACTGCTCTTATATGATAGCCGTAAAGTCAAGTCAGGTTACTATTTTAGACTATCTTACACAAATGTTTTATAAATAAAGATAAAATAACACGGAGTGCCTCGGGCTGGGCAGTCGTTGATACCACGATGTCGGTACAGGTACTATCGTACTTTCCAAATGATTTCCACAATTATTGTTTGTGAATGTTTGAAGAATATTCATATTTGTGTCGAGACATTGCGCTCAAAATGTTAGTAGATCTCTTATTTTGCAGCATCAGACAATCTTTTGGCGTGGAAATCGTGTCATCTGTGCTGCTATATCAAAATGAAAGTTGCTATTGATGAAATTTGCAATATATTATATTAATCATAGACAGTTCAATTGCAAATATTTAGATTTCGACGTATCCACCTTGGACTTGCCGTATCGATGGAAATACTGCGCTTTATAGATAGGTTGTTCAGACTTATACTAAGTAATGCACGGTGTTCTTTTAGCTATTCACTGGCGGGTAATCCGATTGATAAATCCGATACCGGCAGAAAAACATTTTGTGTGCAAATGACCCAGTGCAGGTCAATGGGTGCAAGTAGTGTATGCTCTACACCAGTGTCAAATGTCAAAAGTGTTATTGTCAGCATAGTTGTCTTCTAAAAAGTTGAGCTCTGAATATCATAAGAAGAAACTTTCTATAGAAAACAATCCTCACCGTTTGTCTCCATCAGTGGCGGTCATCGAGGGGCTATATGGTCGATGGTGGCGGTGCTAGACCAAATGTTACCATCGGCGACATCAGCGTTGCGATTTCTTTTGATTTCCCAACCAGAAAGAAAACTGTAAATAGAATGCGACTGATGTATGAGTAACTATATGAGTTTCATTGATAACTAATCAAATGTTGAGAAAAATTACATAAAAATCATCATTTAGCTGTTAAATTTTAGCACATTCAACTACATTGTTAAACTTTTTAGCGAGGCCTCGCCGCTGGTCTTCTTATAGAAGATCCTGCTGTCTTTCATTGCAGAGTTGTTATTTGGGGTTTGTTAGAGAAATGGTATAAGGTGCCTAATTAATACAAACATTCAACTGTCAACTGGTGCGACAGCTCAAATGTGAAATTGAGGAAACGTAAGTCCTTAATGGCTCTGTGCTAAAAACTTGTTCCTGCCTTCTAATGCGCTGTGGTCTTTGACCTAACATGACTATACTACACGGAATCCAGCTTTTATGCCCATTTATTACTGTATTTAAAGTTTACGATGCCACTAACTTAGAAAATAGGAAGAAGGTTCCCTTTATGGCAATGTTTCGTCGCTTTTAGGTAATGTTTCATCACTTTTGTTAATTAATCTATACGAATATAATTATAAAGCTGAAGAGTTTGTTTGTTTGTTTACTTGAACGCGCTAATCTCAGGAACTACTGGTCTGATTTGAAATATTCTTTCAGTGTTAGATAGTCCCATTTATTGAGGAAGGCTATAGGCTATATATCATCACGCTAAGACTAAGTAACGCGGCGGAGCTAGTCTTGAATATTCGTGACGGTTTCAATAATAGGTAGCAATCTTATTATCTGTCCAAAGTCTGACGTCTGGTACAATCTATTCAAGAATGTGTATTATAACATTTTTGAATCTATTCTACCCTTGAAAACTTCCGAGCCATTTTAAAAATACTGAAGAATACGTAGTAAGCGCTCTTGAAAAAACCTATTAATTTGATATTCATTATTCGTTATAATAAATTTAGTAATATAATGTAAGCTAAGTACCATCTCGAAGGTTCAATATATCTCTATACTCAAATTCATCTAAAGCGGTTCAGCGGTAATTTCACATTTTTAATTTATCAGTATCGATATAAATTTTCCTAATTAGGTGTAGTATAACAAATTTTCAAAATATTTTAATTAGACTTTTTTAACTACCTCATTAGTTTAGTGGTTCTAAGCGCGACTGTTACGCTAGACATCCTGGGTTCGGGCAGTGTTATTGGGGTTTTCTATGAAATTTTCAGTAGCCGCTTGGAGTTTGGGATTTGTACCCGGTAAATGGACCTAAATATACCGGCTAACTGTGTACATGTACATTAGTACACCTCTGCCTAATCTTTCGGGGAATACAGGCGTGATGGTATGTTATTTTATCCATTGCACCTTGCGTTCTTAGATCCATTGCATCGTTCACTGTTACCGCGTCGTTCACCTTGGCCCAAGACATGTCACGTTGACATTTTACACCCAACTATTTAAGTTGGTATGTATAGATAGTATCTATGAGAGACAGAAAAAATGAATGGGAATTGTTTGTCCTGGTCTGGGCATGTGATAAGGAGGGGTGAAACGCATGTGACTAAAGGAGTGGTGAAAATGAATGTGAAGGGACAGAGTCGTAGAGAAATGGATGGATTGTGTTAAGCTTGATATGATTGGAAACAGAGAGAATAATGAGGGACATGACAGGGATGAATGGAAGAAAAAGAAATGCTGTACTGACCCCGAATAATTTGGGACAAGGGCAGGAAGAAGAAGAAGATAGCATCTATCCGCAAACATTCGCATCTCCAGCTGTTGAAGGAATTGCTAATCGCAAACAAGATTGTTCTTTAATGGGCATTGCGATAATTAAAATTTTCGTTGTTACAGACCACGCACCTGAAAACACAGTGTAGGTCAACCTCCATCGTCCAGCAAGGCTACTATTTTATTGTGTTGATTGTTGATTTATTACAGTTTTCTCTACGAAACCTGTCAGTTCTAATTTTACTTAGTATTGTACGACCATTCTGATACAATTAAAATAGCAGACTTTGTTCTTGGTGAAGGTTGCTGAGAGTCGTTGTATGCAGGCGGCACACAACCGGTCCTTGTGGAAGTCTTTGGGAGAGTCCTTTGTTATGAATCATCATATCAGTCAATCCGCTGTACAAAAAAGTGATATCATCAGCATCTGCCAAGTGTGCGACCCCGGGTAAAGTTCCAATTTCGAGGAAAATGTTATTAGGTTTTTCTATGAAATTCACAGTAGCAGCTCTAGAAGAAGTAGATTGAATATTCAAGGTTACACATACTTGTTCGGTTGGAAAGAGGGTTTTAATACGATTACAATGGTCATGCGCACGCGCACCATATGGCGGCGCGACCCTGACTTGAGGTCAGCGCAACCAAAACTGGATCGATGCACATAATATTGGTGAAATTTACGAACGACACGGTGAAGAGCGCGCGGCTTCTATTCTAGTTGTACCTTAGATTAGATACAAATAGTGCTTGGTTGGGCGATGCCTATAACTGCTCATCTGTTGGACGGAAGTCCATTCTATTTTTAAATTTGTTCAATAAGAACTGCCCATTAGTCTAGTGGTCCCAACTTCCCAAGCGCGACTGACGACGCTAGAGGTCTATGGCTCGATTCCCAGGTCGAGCAGTTTTATTGGGTCTTCTGATAGCGATATCTGCTGCGCTACATACAAAATAACGACGGACAAATCCTGAATCGTGCAAGTGAAGTTTGCAATACAACCCCCCGACATTAACCGCTGGGCCGTGGCCCGCCAGGCAAAGCACCCGCCTGGTTGGAGGATCCTCCCTTTGCTTGCAATGCTCCTCCACACTGTGAAATTCTCAGTAGCATCTCGGAGTCTGGATTTGTGCTCCGTTAATGGCAATAGGCTCGCTCCCTATACCGGTGAACTATGTGTGCGTGATATCATCAAGCTGTTCACGCTCTTATGTTATGCTGTCATTTCAAATTGCAGCAGTTAGCTTCTTTCAATAGATAGATAATTGTTTCTGGGGAAGTGGAAACTGACCAATACTGTATCATTAACCGTTATTTATTATATTTTAGTAAGTAGTCAATATTAAAATAATTCGACCAGATATATTATTTTTTCTGAGCTGTCATCATCTGAGCATCCGTGAACCAGCGCCGCATCATTTAGTGTTATGGAGTGGCATATGCTGGGATAGGATTTAGGTCCTTATTTGTTCTTACAAATCACCAAATTAATTGTTTTAGTTACTATTATTTCGTATTTTCTCTTTCTCTATTTTTATTGTGTTTTTATGTACCAATTACAACACAATTGTTATCATTTCCTAAAAACCAGTTTCAGCTGTAAAGTGTTAAAAATATGAGCTATAAAACGACAATAAACGATCAGCACTTAACACCAATCAATTAGGTTCCTGGCTTCGCCATAACAATGAATCTGGTTTGGCAAACTGAATGAAAAACACCATCTAAGTATACTAGCCGGCCTTTGTAGACCAAGTATAGACTATTTAATGTAACTAACTAACTATTAACCTAGTGGGGAATGTGGTGACTGAGGCTGACTCACTGCACCAGCTTTTGTTTCATAAGAACATGTTCTGGGGACTAAAATGGAATCTTTTGACGAATCAAAATATGATTCACCGACACACCGCTGCACTAGCCATAAGGCCTATACAATGCGTGGTCTGGTTTATACTGGACATAAGACATTTTATTCTAGTCATAAATATATTTTATATACATGTATGTATACATGATAATATTATACAGTTTTGAGTTTATGAGAAAATTTAGCGTTATTTACTATAAAAACAAAATCATGGAGTATAGTAAAAATGTCTTTTTGTTTTTTTTATTTTGCATTTTCCATGATAAAATTATAAAATTGTTTTAGTGAAGGAATAAATCGATTGCGGGTAGGATTCGAACCGGAGTTTTCTGGTTCAAGTGGTGGACGTCACCTTTAAGACGTAAATTCAGAATGTCTAGGCAAATTTCGACCTGGTGAATAGGAGTCGTGGTGGCTTAGTGGTCGCAGCGTATGGTGAATTTCACCAGAAGACGCAAGTTCTAATCCTGCCCGCAGTCGAAACTTGAACGTTCTAAAAATGTCTCTAAAGATCTATTTACGGAAATATCTTTAAAACTTTTAATTTCATATACGAGTTTAAAGCATTTAAAGCAACCATGAGTCTCACGTCAGTGAATAATATTGAGATTCATCAAAAAAGGGCATTTTAGCGCCCCTGATCAGAACTAGTCAGACAAAGCGGATCTTGATCGATGTAGATCTAACAAATGCAGCTGAGATGACTTTGCTAAATTGTTGCTAAACATGTTTGCAAACAATGATAAACATCTGGAAAGTAAGTACTAAATGCAATTACAATACTGTTTTGAAATTGAATTTGGAATGCGATTCTCTGACAAATAAGCTATGCTGAGTTGCGAACCCCTATTTCCTTGTAAAGAAGGCTTTCGTCACACCAGTAGGTACAGTACACTCAAAATAACTGTGCTTCTCTGAAGTTATTTATTTATTTTCTTTAGTTATCAAGTGTTTTGTCTTGGTTGTTGTTGTTGTTGTTTCGCATTCGTGGTTGTAATATTTTTGCATATTAAAGTTATTTGAACTGCACTGTGTGAATGTACTAATGTACTTGTGCAAAACAGACAAAAATAGGTAAATTTTACGTATCGCACGCCTATCAATTAGGCAGAGGTGTAGGTACTAAAGTACACAGTTCGCCGGTATGTTTAGGTCCCATGTTATAGGGAGCGAGCCTATTGCCATTAACCGGGCACAAATTCCTAACTCCGAGCTACTTTAATTAATTTAATACTAATAATAGATTTGAACTTCCTCCGAAAAGATGGAGTGATGATTTGCGAAAGGTTGCTGGCGGAAGCTGGAGCGACAAGCTGACAGGGCGAAATGGCGGACATTGGGGAAGGCAGGGCCTACGTCCAACAGTGGACTAGGATAATGATGATGAATAGATTAAAATGTGCACATGTTTAAACAATAAATTAAACTGCGGATAATAAACACTTCAAATGTCTCTTACTTATACGAAAATTTTAGAAGAAAAGGAAGTATAAGCTAGCTCGCATAAAGATTTTTTTCTCGTACCAGTATGCTTCACACTGTTGGTTATTTAATGATCCATTAAACAAACACCTGTTAGAAAGTCCAATTGGTATTTAATCTGCAGCACATTCATCGCAATCATCAGCATCATTATGATCAGAATTGATTGGACGCCGGCAAGTCCGTAATTGAACGTTTATCGGCGCACGATTGGACAATCATCGACTCGTAAAATGATCGTCTTTTGCGATTCGCGACCCAGTAATCTGCTTTCATGTAGTTTGTTTTTTAATCGAAATGTTTTAAGCCCTGGTAAGCTATTGCTCCATTTCCATAGCCCTTCCTATTCCATTGTCTTTAGACTGGAGGATCACCAGAAAGGTGTTGAGTTCTGGGCCTAATTATCTTAGAAACTTATGAAAGATTAACCTCATTAACCTAATGTCCTGAGTTTGATTTCCAGGTCGAGGTGATATTGTTTATTAAATTCTCATTAGCAGCTTCGTGTTTGGGATTTGTGCTCGGGTGATGGCAATAGGCTCGCCATGTATTAGGTACATGGAACCTAAACATATTGGCGAACTGTGGGTGTAGGCACATATGAGTAAACCTCTGCCTAGCCCTTCGGAGAATACAGGCGTGGTACGTTATAAAAGATTTCCCTTTCATCTCCTCCATCAGATCTCCATTAACTGGCTTACTATTAGGCTCAGGCCCTAAGGAGACTCCTCCATTGATTTCCACATGGACCAATTCTTTGCCATCCGCGTTTAAAGCCCCCAGTCACCTCCACCAGATAGTCTGTCCATCATTTAAGGTAACTTTGATAAACATAATCAACCCACTATACTGTCCCACTGCTGCTAGGTACGGGACTCCTATCAGAAACTATTTTGAAAAGTCTGAGGTGCATACCTTGCATTAGATTTTTTATGGTATAGCGGCAAACGAGCAGACGGATCGCCTGATGGTAAGCCATACTGCCGAGGCCGACCATGTACACCCGAAACACCAGAGGAGACGCAAGTGCGTTGCCGGTTTTTTAAAAGGTATCCTCACTCAATAGGCGAAACCCAACGTATGCATTGTTTCACGCCGGTTTCTCTGAAGTGTTTGAGTGAACCACTCCGGTCGAGCCGAAGCATGGGAACACCGACCATTGAATTAGCAGTCCAAAGGTTATATCACTATAATATCATTTGATTAAGAGACACAACAATTCTAATAGCATTTTTTGTACTTCTAATAACGTTGTTTAGAAATGGCGGTCGACTTGCGCGTCACGGTCAGTGTAACACGATCAAGTGTAACTCGAAACAGCGAGAGTGCGTCGAATCGTCTGACAAACAGACGGCCATGTGTGAAAGTGATATGCCCCGGGTAACTGTCTGCGAACCGAATTAGATACGTGCCGTGTCAATTGTTTGTTACACCTGCAAATCATCTATGGAATGACTATATCATTTATTTGCAGAGAAAAATACATCATCACTACACAGTATAACACAAATTCGCTTCCCGCTATCTGTCTGTCCCTATGTATGCTTACATCTTTAAAACTACGCAACGGATTTTGATGCGGTTTCTTTTATTAGATAGAGTGATTGAAGAGGAAGGTTTTAATATATTTAACATTACCCTACGACTCTAAGGAACGCGAGCGGGTCACTATACATAGTTTGAGGCTCACCATACCTCATATTATCTGTTTGTTACTTTTCTGGCAGTAGGTAAACTATTTGTATTTGTATTGTTTAGCGTCCGAATAGGTATTTGGCAATACAATGGTACAACCACAGACAAACTTCAACAGTTCAGTTCTTCCCTTAAAGACGTTCTTCACATGCTTTCGTTTCACATTAACAACATAAAAATGTTGACGTTTGGGTACGAAACTCCGAGTGTTCGTCTCCTTTTCAAGGAATTTTCAAGGAGACTAGTCGATACTCTCATTACCTGAGTGCTGGCTTATTAGTTGTTTTTAGAGGAACGTATAAGCACTGCCATTTAACGTGGCAATGCTGGCAGTGGGCACGTCGATGTCAGACGACTTTGATGTCGAGGAATACTTTGACGCATAGGTACTCGCGCCTCCTTATTTTTTTTCTTCCGCACTTCCACATTGGCAGTTGACAGTTGTTAAGAACCATGGAGAATAGAAGAGGAAAGATGTTTGGCTACTTGATACGACGACTTCTTTAGAACTATACTGTTCTAGAAGGTAAAATTGAAGAAAAACGAGGTAGGGAAGACCTAGACGAAGTTTTGTAGAACCAGTGTAGCAAAGGGTGGGGATCGAGCAGTATCAAGAGATAAAACGGAAAGCTGGAGATAAAGAACAGTGGCGTTTGCTCCGTATGTCGTCATGGTTCAATCTAATCTGGATAGGTGAGCAAACGAGCAGACGGATTACCTGATGGTAAGCGATTACCGCCGCCCATGGACACCCGCAACACCAGAGGAGTCACAAGTGCGTTGCCCGCCTTTTAAAAGGGTTTGGGCCTCCGGTAACCTCACTCACTCGGCGAAACACAACGCAAGCGTTATTTCACACCGGTTTTCTGTGAGGCCGTGGTATCACTCCGGCCGCGCCGGCCCATTCGTGCCGAAGCATAGCTCTGCCACGTACGCAAAACAACAGTAAACAGTATTCTTTTTAACAATGTCTGTGCTCAAAACCCCTGCTCATAAAGCATGAACAAAAATAAACAGTATAAGTCAATTAATAGAAAAGAAAGTGCCATGCCATGTGTAATATTCCGTCCGTGGGAGTCCGCCAGAGGGCACTACTATTAATCACTTAATAATAGAGGTATCTACTTCATGCTTGATAGCTATCACTCGAGATTTCATTCGCCTAATACGGAACCAAATTGCTTACTTGGACATTTGTTTCCTTTGTTTCCCTTGAATTCAAAAACAAGCTTTTCATTGTCTACCTACTTCAGTTTTAGTGTTTGCCTTCCTAGGGTACTTCCCTGGGGAAGTGATAATGTCTTATTGTACGAAGTTCCTCGCTTCAAACTGTGGTTTACAAATTGAGTACTTCATCTATTTTCTCATATCATGTCCTCTTTTAAATAAAACAGTGCCCCACACTAGGATTTTCTACTATTTTTTTACTTCGTGGGTGCGTTAACAAACACAAATTCTCGCGTAAACAAACGCCCAGACCGGGAACAACTATGTACCTGTATTGATGGTCATACAAATATTTGCTCCGTGTGGGGATCGAACCCATAACACGTGATGTAGAAGCCAATCGCTCAGTCGCAGCGCCAAAAGTGTCGTCAATGTCTTTTGTAAATATAACTATTTTTAATTTAAAAAAGAAGGAATTCTATGTCCTTCACTGATATTTTCGTGAACAGAGGACGAATAAAAAAAAGTATCCTTAATTTTAGTAGTCAAATTGCCACAAACGGCATCTTGTGCCTCCAAAGAACAAAAAGTTATTTAATCATGACTTTAATTAATTTAGCATAGCAAACCGTTATTAACTCATTAAAATTACATTCATGACTCACGTAGATTTATGTTAAAACTAACAAAACATGCGATGTGTGAGTCAGATAGCAAATACTTTGGGAACACGCGAACTAAGTTCTACGGTTGATTAGATAAACTACAAAACATTACAGTTTTACTGTTAGTTATAGACTTTAATTCCACATGCTGCATAAACACCAGTAAGTTACTAATGACACTTTAAAATATAGGTAGTATTAAATCATCAAGGATCTAATAGTTTAGTAGAAATAGTAGACACGATGGGAATACAATTGTATGACCCTCGAGACGATCATAAATATAGGATAAATAGAGGAGACTGTATTAGAGATAATATACGCTTTAGCTTTTGAGCGTTAGGTATTTAATTGCTTTGTGATGGGACAGATATTGATTATAAACTAGTACGAAATTCTGAATTCGCCACTACATACTGAGTTCATAGAAACACTCAATAAAACATTTCTCGACCTGAGAATAAAACCCAAGACCTCTAGCGTAGCAGTCGCGCTTCGTAACACTGAGAAAGAGAAATATACATCTAAGTATAATTTTTAATTTCTAGTGGTCCCAAGTGCGACTGCTACGCTAGAGGTTCCTGGGTTCGATTCCCAGCAAAGTGTTATTGGGTTTTTCTATGAAATTCTCAGTAGCAGCTCGGAGTTTGGAATTTGTGCGTTTGTGGAGTTTGTGGGTGTACACCTCTGCCTAAACCTTCGGGGAATACAGGCGTGGTGGTATGTCTATGTCTTAATAACACTGGTCACATCTTCCATGTGCCTAATACTAGTTAGAGAGGGAGTGTGCGTCTAACGAGCGTTAGGTGTTCCATCGAACTTCTTCTGGTGCTTATAGTTAGGTATGTCCTATAGTCCTAAGGCAGACTGGACTGGTGGAGCGGCCCCAGATATTCGCGGAATGCGGCCCGCCAGGTGAACGACCGCTGCTGCCCTGTCCGATAGGGCTTTCACATTTCTCTCGCCAAATATTCAAATTATGCCTTCAAAGGCTATAATAATTGAGGATGCGTGTTGGTAAAGTTTCTGGTGATATCGAATCTCAAGAGCAGCTGAACCGATTTCGCTAATTCTTTTTTATAATACTTATTCCTTGAAGTACGAGGATGGTTCTTACGGAGAGAAAAATTTGAAAAATTGCCTGAAAAAGTCTAAAAACAACACTTTTCTATATTCCCATAAAAAAGATTCGTAATAACACATAAAAGTCAATTTGAACTTTAATACCATACCATAAACTTCAAGTGTTAGTGGAGGGGTTCCGGGAAGACAAAACAATTGAGTGACGTTAGTATCAGAATCGACTGTTAGGCGGTACGAAGTTCGCTGGGTCAGCTAGTTGTTAAATAAAAATATAATATAGTACGAAATAGGGTGTAAAGGTGCCTTTTTACGATATTCTCAATAGCAGTGCGTAGTTTGCATTTGTGCGGGATCATACGTATTAATCTCGTCCCCAATCACATTTCACCGTATTATACAGAAAGCTACAGAGCCTAATCTTTAACACCAGATCAGAACATCTCTGTTTAACTATTCGGAGAGCAGAGGCGTGATGTTGTGTGTTTTCAAATAAATACAGCTCCTATAGTTTCTACCTGATATGAATGAATGATAGATGGAAGAACCCTCACAAAACCCTCAAGTTGTAATGACAGAATAATTATATGGTACGTATAAGATCACATAAGAGCACTTAGGAGCACCCAGCGGATGTGGGATGATAAATTATAACTGTAAGAGACACTTGAGTGACTTCTAATAGCTTTAAGTTCTTGCTGTGTGGTCCTAAGATAAATACATTACACCAGACTCTTTATTTCTAGAAGCGGATAAAAAGTGTTTGATGAAGTTTTTAAAGTTCTAAGACCTTTTTTGTGGTACAGAAGATCCTAATAGGGTCATCTGCCATCGGAATGCGTACAAGAAAAACCATTAAAAAGATCCTAATATCTTACTTATGTTATAATTGTGAAAGTTTGTGAGGATGTATGGATCTTTTTAACTCATTCACGCCTGAACGGATCTGGATAAAATTGGACACAGAGATAGACTATAGTCTGGAATAACACATAGGCTGCTTTTTAGCCAGGTCAGATCCAATATAAGTCCACGCAGACATAGTCACCGGCTTGCTAGTAATAAGTATTATAAAGACATGCAGTAAGTATACAGTAGTCATTACAGAGAAAACGTATCAAATGCTTACTAAAATTTTTACTTTAACAATCAATAAAAACGATAATTTATATATAAATGCGATTATATTTCTGAGGGCCATGTAAAGGTAATATTTTCTCTGATAAGGTAGTGGCCATGTTTAATACCGTTGCAAAAACTACATGCTGTAACAGCATCCGGTCCTATTGTGCGAATCCAGTGTGACACGACACGACACCGCCCATGACGTAGGTACTTAAAAAGAGTTATTTTCGACTTTATGAAAAAGACATTACACGAAGAACTAAGCGCTCATCAAATCGTGTGAGAGCCATACTTCGGCACGAATGGGCTGGCTCGACTGGAAAGCATCGCCACAGCAAACAATCGCCGTCGTGAAACAACACTTACGTTGTGTTTCAATGAGTTAATGAGGAGGATACCGGAGGTCCAAACCTTTTTAAAAGGTGGGCAACGTACTTGCGACTCAAAGCAGCAAAGCTGTTGCGTCCATGGGTGGCGGTAATAGCTTAGTTGATCCATCTGCTCGTTTGCCCGCTGTACCATACAAAGAGTGCTGCCAATTAAACTAGAACCATTTTCTGAAGGAAAAATATTCATCTAAAGGTGTAGAGAAGACACTGGTTTATTATCATCATCAATCCATTTACGATCCCGAAGCTGGGCATGTCTCTTCTCAGAATTATATGGATAAGGCAATATGAGGATAAATAAATAAATACTTAGTAAGAATAGTAGGCACTTCCACAAGCGAACCTATGAACTCATAAAAAGAAACGTCTTTAGCCGCTAAAGTTTTGACAACAATAGTTGCCTTCTTTTGACAACAATAGTTGCCTTCTTTTGCTCTCTGTTTATGGGAAAAGGACATTGGACATTGTTTATGTACTTATGTTGGGATATTGGCTTGTATGGGCTTATACTCCGTCTCAAAATAAAATAAAATAAATAAACAAGACCCGTTCCGCAAAGAAAAAGTCCTCTACCCCTAATGACAATGGCAGATATCACAAGCCATTGAGAAAATCACTCTTTCGTTTTCGTCACCGACGTCACTTATGCGTTATAAATACATACATAATCGACCCATTATATGTCCCACTGCTGGGCACGGGTCTCCTCTCACAATGAGAGGGATTAGGCTATAGTCCACCACGCTAGCCCAATGCGGGTTGGCAGACTTCACACGCCGTCGAGAAAAACTCTCGGGCATGCAGGTTTCCTCACGATGTTTTCCTTCACCGTTTAAGCGCGTGATAATTAACTATTAATACGCACATAACTTCGAAAAGTCAGAGGTGCGTGCCTTGCATTTGAACTCGAGACCTTTGACTTGGCAGTCCAATGGTCATATCACTAGGCTATCACGGCTTCATAAATAATTAGTTATATTTATTATTACGCACATTATTTAGAAAACTCAGAGGTACGTGGCTTGAATTGGAACTAGAGACCTTTAACTGGCAGTGAAATGGTTATGTCATTAACCATCTAGCCTATTAGTTATGTGCCAAACATAACATGTGTGTTTGACCCCATGTTATGTTTCACTTCAACAGCTTTTGTGATTGAAATGCCTGCTCATTTACTGAGGTACAAATTCATCCTCGCTTTAAAATCTATTTCATTGATATCCTACTATCCTACTAATATTATAAATGCGAAAGTTTGTGAGGATGGATGGATGGATGAATGTTTGTTACTCTTTCACGCCAGAACGGCTGTACGAATCTGGATGAAATTTGGCACAGAGATAGATTATACTCTGGAATAACACATGGGCTACTTTATCTGAAGTCCACGCAGACAAAGTCGCGGGCAGAAGCTAGTAATAAATAAGGTTTCGGTCTGGACAGCTGAAACTAACTAGACGACAGGTTTGGTGTAGCGGCTGAGCGATCAGCTTCTGCGACACGTGTTGTGGGTTCGAACCCCACACGGAGCAAATATTTGTATAATCTACAGGTAGATGTACCGGGTCTGGGTGTTTGTGTATGTGAGAAATTTGTGTTTGTAAACGCACCCACCATATAATACGAGAAAATCTTAGTGGCCGATTGTATTTTTTTTAAACTTGTTTTATAATGAGGTATCATTGTCGACCACTGAAACTTCATTTTACCGTCGCGTTTGATGTAGATAACGTAATATTTTTATTTATTTTTTGCGCCCAATTCTAATCTCTTTGTTTCAGTTCAAATCTTTCCTGAAAGTAAAATTCTAAACTAGATTTATTGACTGCACGTCTAACTGCATAATTCTCAGCAACTATTTAAAAGAAAGTTGTAAAGCTTAATAATTATAATAATAATTGTGATTATTTTTATTTTAAAAAGAGTATCTGGTGTTCCTTGCCGGCTCTTCTCCGTGAGACCCACTTTTTGGGACCGTAGCAGTAGTTTTGATTTTTCAAAAGTACCTTCTTTAATGGTCTTTGACTTTTGACTTATTTTTGTATAAATACAAGTACTTCCTAGTTTTAGAAGGTGCGGTCAATGGAAACAGTGTCAGCTATGGTCAACAGATACGTGTGCAGGCGCAGTCAACGATCGCCACGCCTACACCTGTCTCGCAGCGCGCTATAAGTAATAACTTAGTAGATATTACTCCTTCGAAAGTTAATCTAACTTCTAGAACCACAGATAATATAATACTAGTAATAGAATTATATATTTTCTATGGCCAATTTTCTGATCTCGATAGCGGCAAATAGCGGCGGTAGGTTAAATTATTAACCTTGTTAGCACCTTTTTAATATAGCTTCAGTGAGCGAAGCTGCGGGCAAAAGCTAGTCTATACAAATAAAAATGAATCGCCGAAATGTATACATTAGTCATTCGGAAGTTATGTATGCGCATAACTTCCGAATGACTGCACCAAATTGGATAAATTCTTTTTATGTTGTGTTTTTTATTGTCAGGAAAAGGTTGGTATGAATATTTTTTTTAATTCACCGGAATAGTCTGGAATATACGAAACTGCGCATGAGTCGAAGGTGATTTATAAAATGCGCCATTTTAGCAGTCGCTTCGTGTAAGATTAGGATTGCCATCTCTAAAATTTGGAAACTAGGACAAGAAGCGTGAAAACCCCGGATTTTAGAGTCCAGTACCCGGAAATATAATAAAAAACTGTTGAAAATATCATAAAGTGATACACAGTGAGGGTGAAGTAAACGTGTGTCGCGGGCGGCCTAAGACTTTAATTTTTTAAACCCGGACTACAAAGGACGCTCCCCGGAGGCCCTCTAAACTATGACAAATCCGGGGAAACCCGGACGGATGGTAAGCCTATGTAAGATACTGACATTGACTGATGGCAGACTGAAGTAGACTCCAATTCAAGAAAAGGCTTGCAGGATGATGATGAGAAAGTGTTGGAACTGCATTATTTTATCGTGCCCCTACATAATGAATGTGATAATAAATAAAAACTAATAGATCATTATAAATGAACAAGTCAGTGTTATTTCATAATCGTCAATAGTTGTAAAGACATTTTTAATTATCGTCGCTTAGATCGGGAGTATGATTAATTTGCTCAAGTAAAGCTGCGGACACATTACTCTAAGGACAGAAAGAACATAAAATGTATTCTCTACACAAACATTTAAAAAAGCTCTAATACCTACCTAATAATATTTTTTTTTCAAAAAGAAGCTTACTAGAAGTGTAGGTCATATCTATACTAATAATAAAGCTGAAAAGTTTGTTTGTTTGCTTTAACGCGCTAATCTCAGGAACTACTGGTCCGATTTGAAAAAATATTTCAGTGTTAGATAGCCTATTTATTGAGGAAGGCTATAGGCTATATACGCTACGCGGACGAAGTCGCGGGCAGAAGCTAAATACTAGTATTCTTGTTAACCCCTCGTGCTAAGTGGGTTCGAACAATGAGTTTCGAACCGGCAACCACATGATCGCAAGTCCTAGCCATTAGGCTACCGCCGCTTCTGTTACTTGAATACTTATTGCGTAAAAGCGATTAGGTACTTAAATACCTACTTATAGTGATTAAGCGTTTGCTAATTTCCATTAAATTAAACCACGTCAGTGTGTTTATAATGATTATTGCCATTTCTGTTACAACAAAAATAAAAAGTAAAATTATTATATTATAATTATAAAATGGAGGTCGCTTAACTTGCTGTTCCGCTAATGTGTTACTACCTTTACAGCCCCCAGCATGATTGCTGATAGGTACCACGATAGACCATTGAACACGGCATTGTAACAGATCTCAAATAGAAATGAAAGTTCAACAATATTAACTGATTCTCATAAAAACTATTAGATTTTCTATCTCCCTGATATTTGAATGAAGAGGGCCGCTTTCTCTGGCGGTTGTTTGAAATGATACGAAATTGTGGTATTTATAGAGCTTTGTAGATTTTTTATAAGATTTCGGCCTCTGTCGCAATTGTGACTGTTGATTCTGAGGTCTCGGGTTAAATTCTCAAGTCTATCTGTTGTTGCGATCGTTTTTCTGGGTAAATTATATCATTCTACACAATAAATGGCGACGCCCTAATCTCTTTTTCACGTCCTAAAATGTGGTACGGCTTCTGAAAAGAGATTTCTATAGCAGCTCAAAGTTTGGTGGTTACCAACCGACGGCCTGTAGTTATAATCGGTACTTAGGCTTATCTAAATGGTCCCTAATGGTGTCCTAATTTATTTGAAGACTATTTTGGAGGTCTTTCTTTTTATTACCTACCTACTACCTACCTACGTAGGGAATTATTAGTGTTTCGGAAAAAAAAACGGTTTCATATAGGTATTTATTATGTTTTTAGATGTATACTTGTTGTATTATACTAAAGCGTGATAAATTATCAGATTTTCCCCAGCTACGACTAAAGTATCGCTAAGACCAGACTACCAAATTGCCTCCGTGTCTCCATAAGCTTCAAATGTCTTCGTGGAATTATCTAGAAAATTCTATAACGTTCGAGTGTTCGACATACTACCGAGCGTCTCACGGTCCCCGGTGGCTGGCATATCTAATAGGAATGAACCTTATTGTGTGGGTGCGTTCACCTCGGTTCGATTCCGTGACCCGAGAAAAATTGTGACCATACCGCATACGGAACCTATTGAGATGGTTTGTTTATCTAATGCATTGCTGATAGTGGAAAGTATATAGGTACGTTATTATTTAGTGCGAAAAGCAGACTTCTTATTTGTCTTTGATTCTGTTTGATCTTTGCACTAGGTTGTGATAAATCTTTGTTGTTTTGGGTCGGAAGTCAAGGGACCGAACCAGTTCTTTCGATACATTATTTGCTATCTTTTTGCATTTTTCATGCTAAGATTATAAAGTTATTTCAGTGAAGGAAAAATGCGACTTGCGGACAGGAACCTGCGTCTCCTGGTTAGGTACACCAGACGCTATGACTTCTAAGCCACCGCGAGTCGCACCCGCCATGTCGAAATTTGCCTTCATATTCTGAATTTTACGTCTTATAGGTTACATCAGTGACAACTATTGAACGCAAGTTACTTTGCTTGTCAACCTTATACAAAAAGTAAGTCATGTCGGTTGAGAAGCAAAGTGTACTAAAAGAGTCCTTGATCCAGCAATGGACGAATTCGAGCTGATGGTGATGAAATGGCGAAGTTGCGCATAGATAGGTTCCCTTTGTTCTGTCTGTACCTATAATCCTGTCGGCGTTATAATGTAAGAAAAGGTAAGTAAATATGTTTTTTATTAGCTAAAGGGTTAGAATTACTTTGCGTTTATAATATTAGTTTGGATTTATTGTGACAGTTAAAAATAGCACGGGAGTAGAGTATTTTTTACTAACGAGACAATAGTTTGATTTGTATTGTATTGATTTTGAATTCGGGCTAATATTTCCAAGAAATTAATCTTACTTAGATTACTTATTTATTTAAGTTTGACATTGAATGTAACACAGCATGCCTGGGACTCGTTCTCTTCATTCCACATCTTCACTTTGATTGGGAACTTGCCCTGAAATATCAGAGATACTGTTAAAAAATGCAAATGCGATAGTTGTTTTCTTAGGTACTTACTAGATGGCGCTATTTGTGCTTTTATTAGCTGGCCCGTCTAAGGAATCGCCACGCCATCTATTTAGGTAATGAAAGACTAAACCATTTTATTCTAATTTTATATGGCTCCACACTTTTTGTATATAAAATTTGCCAGTGTCAATTAATAGAGTAATCAATGAATAATATGTACATCCATAGTTCCTATCATGAAATTATATAATATCGCACCACACTGTGTGTTCAGTGTCAATTATTCACTTGTTCAGTTGTCCCATTAAAATGCTAGAAACTTATTGAGGCTTCGATGGAGCCTAAGAGTGAACCTAAAAAGTCACGTTTATTCAATTTAAATCATTTGCATTTTAAGTGCGAGTGTAGTCACACTTAAAATTTTAGAAAATAATGTAACATCGACAACGTGCACTTTACATTTTGCCGCCTAAACTCGCACTGAATATAGCTCTCAATTAAAAATGGTTTTGAAATCTGTTATAAGGGTTGATTTTATCAACTCAAGAATTTACAAAATATAGGATAATACTTCGCAAGCCAAAGAGCCACAGAAACGTCCTCCAAACACCTTGCCGATTGACATTTATTCTGTGGAAATTTTCCCTCAATCAAATTGTACTTACAGAAGCCTTCTTGTCCAGCATCAAATCCACATCGAAAATCCTTCGCTGCTCAGCTTCCAGGGGACAAGAGAGCAGCCGACACGCATCACTGGGAACTTTCACAGTGGTCGTAAAATTTCCACTGTTGTCCACATCACCCGCTATGGAGAGCTTCAGATTTTCTGCTGAGAAATCTGGAAAAAAATATACAATTAATTTCTTCAGCAGCTTACGGCTTGAAGTACCTATGCGTATTAATAATTCATTAGATACCATGTGACAGAATTATGACGTCATGAGGAAACCTGCATGCCTTATAGGTAGATTTGTGTCATTTACAGCACCTGAAGTCTACAAACCCGCACCAGGCCTGTATAGTGGATATAGCCTAATCCCGCTCACTCTGAAAGGCTCATACCCAGGAACGAGACAATATATAGGTTGGGTTGATGGAGAATTATTTTATTGCCTCTCATAATGTTTGTATCGGTTGCGATTTTCGAGCGTTTATTTTAAGAACGGCAAAAAAAGTCACAGCATGCACTTTTACCACCCTGGTGAGAGGTTTCTTTCTATAAGGCCGACTAAGCCCAGGCCTAGGGTGGCCAGATATGTAGGGACTACGTACTCAATATTTTAATGCGAAATTACCAGAAAAGGCTGCCTAAGAGTCTATTGGATGCAGATATCCCTGAAGTCTCTAGGGAAGTCCTATGGTCCGCAATGGATCTCCTTTGGCTGATGAACCTGTGCATCCAAATACACGAAAGCTGATTGTACTTACGTGGAGTCATGTCCAGAGTGATGACATAACTCTTGCTCCTCTTCACAGCGCAGAATGCAGGGCCACCAAGACACGGATCCACAATCACGCTATGCACATTGCATTGAGAGAGATCCACTGTAATGTATAACAAATTTATTTACATATTCTATGGAAACCATGAAAATATCACTTTTATGATTTAGTTACCTATCATCCATTCACTTGGCATGTCCTGGAAACTATCTCAGCATATTCTTTTGAATTCGTGGAAAATATTTTTCTTACCCTTCTATCTTTTCGAGTTAAAATCACACAAACTTCGAACGGAACAGAGTATTTGAGCGTAGCAATTAAACTTTTAGTTTACGAACTTTAACAATTTTTTTTTAAAGGATAGGGGAGCAAACGAGCAGATGGATCACCTGATGGTAAGCGATAACCGCCGCCCATGGACACCCGCAACACCAGATGAGTAACAAGTGCGTTGTCCGCCTTTTAAAAGGGTTTGGGCCTCCGGTAACCTCATTCACTCGGCGAAACACAACGCAAGCGTTGCTTCAGCGGTTTTCTGTGAGGCCGTGGTATCACTCCGGTCGAGCCGGCCGATTCGTGCCGAAGCATGGCTCTCCCACGTAGAAAACAACAATGATAAATTTATCCTAATTCAATCTGAAAGTGCAAGCACTGTAGTAATCTTCCTCATAACTAATTTCTGATTAATATTTGCATATTAAAAACACAGTTATTTTGATTCCAATCAAGAAGTCGTTCCCTTAACGCTCCCGTAATGCCCGTGTTGGTTGAAGGCGGGAGTTACTTAAGTATGTGTTGTAAAAATGACGTTCGAAAAACAATTTATTAAGAATAATGTCTTTAAATTCTAGTAGCATCAAAAATGAGCACTTACCATCTTTACACAGCTTCCTGGTCACATAATAATCTGGTTCAGCGACCACGAGACCCAGGAATAAGGTCAGCAGAACACTCAACATGTTTGCAACGGCTCTGCACTATCACTGGACGTACACCAACCTTCTATTGAGATAATATAATGGATCTGTTGACCGCACAGTAGATTGCTGTAGAAGGACAACTAAGCACAATCGGCGATACTACACTCATGCGCAAAAGTGACAAGTGTTTTTGGTATGTTGCCAGTGGTTTTAAAACCTCTAGTTATTTTTTTTATACCATGAAGTAGCAAACAATCTTACGGCCCGCCTGAAGGCGTCTGATGGTAAGGTGTTACTGTAGTCTATGATCGTCTCGAACACCAGAAGTGTCTATCGTGCGTTGCCGACCCTTTTAAAAATGTTCACTCCTCTTTTAAAGAACTCCATGATGTAGTCTTTTGGGAAAACCTCGGCAGGTAATCTTTAGACAAGCTGTTTATTTTATTAGTTGAATTTTAATTCGTTTTTCGTTAATTTCTATGGGTATTTCGACAAGTGGTATTTTGCTTAAAAATGGATATTTTAACACACAATATTATCATAATATTGACGAAAGATTTTGTGAAAAATCTAAGAATTCACTGCCAACTTGAGCGTGTGAATTTTAAAGTCTTTGCCCAGTAATTTTACACCTTAGCAGCAGAATATAGTCAAAGTCTACTCATCTAGTACCTACTCTATTATTTGTTTCCTTTCACGACGAAATCAGCAGTTCAGTTTGCTAAGTGCTAGCCATGACCATTGATTCATTACAGTTGTGTTTTTAAACTGCCGCATTGGATCCTGGGTTTGATTGCCAAGCCGAGTACTTAGTCTTCTATGATTGTTTAGTCTGATAAAGTAGCACTTTACAAGTGAATTGTAAAGTAAATGGCAATAGGTTTCTATTTCTAATTATATAATTACTTAGGTAATTAGCTAACTAACTGGGTAACTACCGCGACTTCGTCTACGTGGACCTGAGATTTGGTACCTGGATAAAAAGTAGCATATGTGTTATTCCAGACTATAATATATCTCTGCACCAAATTTTGAAAGGAAATTATGATTTTTTTTTATGAAAAGGAGCTTTATGAAGGTAGATGAAGCGAATGTGGTGTGCCAGGATCGTAGCAAGTGGAAATCTATAATCTCTGCCTACCCCAATGAAAGCGGTGTGAAAATATGTATGTACAGTCACGAGCACTGATATGTATACACTTGGCAAATTTCAAAAGCGATTTTCTCTTAATGTATTAATTGAAATTTTATGATGTTATGAACATAGTATTTTCGAACCAATGCTTTAATGATATTGTTATTATCTCAAAGTTTGCAAACGTCATTTCATAAAAAAACGCTTTCGGATTTTAGTAAGTGTATACATATTAATGCTCGTGACTGTACCTATGTATGAGATTTGTAGCAGAAAAATACTCGATACATTTACGATACGAATTCGATAGTTCTTCGTGCTTAGAGTCATTCTGAAGTGAATTAATAACAGTCATCCCCACTCATATATCCTCACATAGTTATACGAAAGGATGGGAGGTACCTAAATTGAAACCTAGGGGCCTAAATCCCAAAAAAGATGATGGATTTTTTTGGTTGATTGGAATTCTGTGTTTTCTTATTCAGTGTATCTGTTATTAATGCTAGTAATTGATAACGAACGGGAATGTGGTCCTCAGTGCTCAGTCGTCTGTTTGCACATTATTACGCATGTATTTTGTACGTACAAGTGTTGGAACTGAGCGATTTTGTTAATGGACAATAGCTGTTTGCTACGACATAAAAGAGACGCTAATATTTAATTATAAACTCATTAATTTCATTAGTACATAATTATGTTCCTAGAATTTGGGAACGTCGATTTTATTTGGTTTTTTATAATTTAACTCGTTGTTATAAACTTTTTTTAAAGATTGCTAGCAATGTGGGTAGCACATTTTTTTTATTTTGTTTAAAAAAGCTTACTAGCATTGTGGGACGCACATTATTATTAGATATTCTTGATAACCCCTCGTGCTAAGCTAAATGCTTGTGTTACGAGTGGGTTCACGTCGGTAGTGGAATGGGTAAGTTTCGAACACATTACATTCTGTTGTTTTGTTTCATATTGAATTGCCAAGAAGATCCATAGTTTCTTACTACATACCCCTCATTGAAACATAGAGTTCTAGCATTTTATATTCTGGAGAAATCCACACTTATTCGGGTTAAGTAAAAACGGTGTGCCCTAATAAACACAATACTTGAATGGGAGTTTAGTACAAGACTAACAAGTTAGTTCTAAATTAAAAAATACAAGGAATTTCTCAATTTCTTCTTCAGAACCGTGTCAACTTGAAGATAAAAATACTCACGTACTTTGTCAATTTTCTGATGTTTCGGATCCTTTGCTTCGGAAATTCTATTTCAATGTGTAATATTTGGGTAAGTTATAAATTTTACTGAAAGAAAAATCTATCTCAGACAAGATTCGAACCTGCGCCCTCCCGGTTAATTACACCGGCGCTTTTAGAGTATCATAAGTGTCAGATATCAGTTTTCTTTATAGTGTTCAAAAGTAATTCAACTTGCATCGCCACCCTTCGGCACGAATGGGCCGGTGGACCGGATTGATACCACGGTTTCACATAAAGCCGGCGTGAAACACCGCTTATGTTGTGTTTCGCCGAGTGACTGAGGATACCGGAGGCCCAAACTTTTTAAAAGGCGGGCAACGCACTCGCGACTCTTCTGGTGTTGCGGGTGTCCATGGGCGGCGGTAATCGCTTACCATCAGGCTATCCGTCTACTCGTTTGCCCCCCTATGCCATAAAAAGAAGACAAATAATTGATATAATATGAAGATAAATAATTCATGGGCGGGACCTATCCTGCGCATGAAAATATTGCCATATTATCAATATTTTCATGCAATACCAATAATGTGATAATACCTTTTACCTATAAAAGGTATTATCACATACTGCTTTCAAGGTATTCAAACAAAATATAATTTGTTATCATTTCCATGACAATCTTTATTTAATATCAGAATCTCTACTGTATTTTAATGGTTATCTTGAGGCAGCATTTTTGAGTGTCGTCGACTGCATTCCAAATCTTCCATTTCAATGGGTAAATGCCCTGAAAAAGCAAAAAAAGGTTTTTTACTAGTGTTTTATATTCTGTACTGAGCATGGGGGTGTTTCGTCGTTTCGCATCACAATAAGACACTCGTTACATGAACCATGGTAGGAAACAACGAATTCAAAAAGGGTCCTTCTACGATTCTCACCGTGGTGGTCACAACAGCTCGTGGTGCACGTGCACGGTGCACAAGGTCGAAGCACTCCTAGTAAATCATCTTCCGAGTCTTTTCCCAAATATGTTGGGGTAGTCTTCCAGTCTACCCAGATACAGATATACAGTCTACACAGATACCCAGTCTAAATATCAGTATTTTACACGAAGCGACTGCCATCAGATCTCCGCAACCCAATATCTGGGTTATCGATATTCGGAGGACAGACTGGTTGTCAGGCTTTTTTTTTTGGGCTGCTGACTACCACTAACAATTCTCATTGAAGAGAACTCTGGTATCGGCAGTTACTATTAATACAAATAATATTAAGTTGAATATTAGGACAGTTCAATACATTTCTAACAGTTTTAAAATACTTCAACTGCTATGTATAAATTTAAGATCAACCTCTAAGTATAATAAATAATGAGATACAGACCTTGCCCATTTTCTTGTTGATGTACAAGCCATAGTTCAGGGTCTGAGACTTGCTGGCTTCAGATGGGCACGTGGTGTACTGGCAGCCATCGCTGGACCCGAAGTCAGCGAAGCGGACTTCAGAGGCACCGTTGGCCCAAAACACTGCTGTCTCCAGCTTCTCTGCACTGAAGCCTACGGACAGGAAAACATAATAATTGTATTTGTATTAGTTTATTAGGTAAACAGTGATAGCCTAGTGATATAATTTTTTTTTTATGGGATAGGTGAGCAAATGAGCTGACGGATCACCTGATGGTAAGCGATAGCCGGCGCCCATGGACACCCGCAACACCAGAGGAGTCACAAGTGCGTTGCCCGCCTTTTAAAAGGGTTTAGGCCTCCGCTAACATTACTCACTCGGTGAAACACAACGCAAGCGTTGTTTCACGCCGGTTTTCTGTGTTAATTAGACAGCCATTGGAAATCAGAATAAGATGGAGATATTTTCCTTATTTTGTGTGAAATCTGCCAAACTGCAGTTGGGCAGCTTGATGGATTACAATTACAAATGTTCTTTTAACCGGGCACAAATACCAAACCCCGAGCTGATTTGAGAATTTCATAGAACCCAATAATACTGCTCGACCTGTGAATCGAACACAGAACCTTGGCAGTGGCAGTCGCGCTTAGGACCACTAGAGTAAAAAAATCACCAAAAGATAGTAGCATCGTACGAAATAGAACTAACCGTAAGGTAAGTCATGTCGGTTAAGACGTTAGTTCAGAATGTGAAGGCAAATTTCGACATGGCAGGTGGGACTCGCGATGGCTTAGTGGACATAGCGTCTGGTGTATCTAACCAGAAGACGCAGGTTCGAATCCTGCCTGCGAGTCGAATTTTTCCTTCACCAAAATAACTTTAGAAAATAACAATATGACCTGAATTTTTATTATTATAAATATGTATTTATAATAATAAAAATTCAGGTAAAGAAAGAAAGGCGAAAGAAAAAAAGAAAGGCGTGTATGTATGTACATACACGCCTGTCTCCCATTGGGGTAGGCAGAGACTATAGATTTCCACTTGCTACGATCCTGGCATACTACTTTCGCTTCATCTATGTTCATTAACCTCCTCATGCATGAACGTCGGTTTAGGGTGCTCTTAACCTGTCCTTTTGTAAGAACGGCCGCAACTTGGCTGTCGTACGTTCGTCGAGGTCGGCCCCTTCCAACTCTTCCATCCATACTCATCATGTATACTCGTTTCGTCAATCTCCGTTCATCCATCCTCTGTACATGCCCAAACCACCTTAACATACCTTAACATACTTTATTAACTACTATACCGATATTAACTACTTATTTATAATAATGGTTAGCATTATTATAAATAAGTAGTTAATATCGAATAAAACGTAAAAAATTGCAACTTACTCGGTGTGAAGTCGAAAGATATGGTTGCGTTATTCCTCTTCTTGAAAGCACATGTTTTACCACTTTTGCAAGGCGTGATACGGACCGCTGTTACCTGGCATATATCTTCGGGAACTGGAATAAAAGCGGAAACTATATAATTTTGTATAACACACATAAACGGTGTAGGTACGATAATTTAAGAATTTTATGTTATAAAACCCATCGTCCTTAGTTATGTGCATCCTCTAAAATTATATTTGGCGTCTGTCCAGGAAAATTTTAAATAAATAATTAAAAAATTTAAAAACCCGATTCGCAAATAAAATTGAAATAAGATTTCAATTTAAGACGATGCTTCCGACTACATGAGTTTGGTCATCTTGTTTCCATTGTTTTTTGGCAGTCGGGTTTTATCATTTTTAATTAATTACCTTTACTTTTTTATTTTACACTTTTTAGTTGCTGATATACCCAGTGACTTATAATTGAGTCGAATCTAACGATGTCTCTCCAGCTAAAATCCATGAAGCCGTAACACACACTCGATCATTGTAACCCTGCTTCTGGCACAGTCGGGTAATGGATATATTTAACCATTACAATACTTACATCCGGATCTTCACAAGTATACTTACCAAGAAAATTGCGTGACATTTAACCTTTTCTACTAAGAACGAGATTAAAGTGCGTCGGCACTAAAAGTTAGTGCGTTTAGTACCTACGTACATCAATGATAAAACAATCTTACTTTCCTTATCTATTGTTAATTATAAATGTACGATGAATAAAAAAACTGTCACGACTTTTTAGAACTTGTGATAATTAATCAGTTTTTACTTCCCATAATTATAGCACTCTCGACATCGTTGATCAAGTTTGATATTGTTACTGATCACGAATCCTGTCCTTGACTGACTAATTGTTCTGGGCGAAAGTGTGTCTTTTATCGAGAAAATGTCCGAAATATCCCGCCGCCTTCTCGAGGTAACTAACTCTCCGAGTTTGAATTGCCCAAAAAAACTTAATACCAGAATAAATCGTAAAACATAACATAACATACCATCACGCCTATATTCCCCGAAGGGTTTGGCAGAGGCGTACTAATGTACACCCACAGTTCGCCGGTATGTTTAGGTCCCATGTAATAGGGGGCGAGCCTATTGCCATTAACCGGGCACAAATTCCTAACTCCGAGCTGCTACTGGAAATTTCATAGAAAATCCCAATAACACTTTGCTCGACCTGGGAATCGAACCCAGGACCTCTAGCGTAGCAGTCGCACTCAGGACCACTTAGCTAAAATTAAATAAAATATAAAACAATTTATATTTTATTTAATTTTGTTATTTAATTGACGAAATGGTCGAGCAGGAACCTAGATTAACGCTATTAGAATCCAAATAATAATACACTTATGAGTTATATTGGTATTAGATACGTTTGTATTGGAAATTCGGGTCGTTCAAACTGTAAAAACCCCAGAATTGTAATGCTTAGTCTTCCACAAAAGACTACAGATTCGATGTCTTATCACTACTGAGTGTCTTAAGCATATCACTCTATGAACGATAAGTACACACAGCCTGGGAGCAATTTGACTTGGTTGAACCCGTATTTTTACTTATGTTACTTACCGTCTTATTTTATTTTCCCAGTTGCCATCATAGTTTACTTATGTGGCGTATGTACCTACATCGTGTACCATTATTCAACCAATATCTCATGACTATACACAGTCCATCAAGTTATCTTTTCCTATATAGTACAACATCATTTCATTTAACCAATCTGAAAATGGTTTATTGAGTGCATTTACCCATGATGGTGAATTATTTTTGTTCTTTAATTTATTGTTGTAGAAGAAAGGATCATTCGAATCGGTTAAGACATTTTGGAGCAGATAATATACATACCTACTCAAATATAGCAACTAAAGAAAATTTACACTAATACAAACGTGATATCTTTATACGTAAATTGGCGGGCGTGTGCGTCGTCGTGGTGGACGATAGCCTGTCACATTTAATGCTACAAGAGATAAGCTGAGGTTCAACTTCTCATCTAATTGTTGCCTGCTGTTGTTAAGCTAGCGGTCATTCCCTTTTACATTTCCAAAGATGCGGTTTCCTCTTAAGATCACGTTGTTTCAACGCTGGTTGGTTTTCCGAGAGATAAATCTTTTGATTGCTAACTTTGATTTTCTACATACATAGACTCATTACGTGGTGGTATTTTAATTGTTACAACTAAAGCTCATATTGGTTATTTCCGTTTGCAAGACGAGTCACGCCATTTGCATCGTGGTATAATGGTATTCAATTGAATGGTACCTAATTACGTGAGGAAAGATCTCCAATTCACATTCTGGACTACATTCCTAAACTCGATCGATTACCTACAACTATTTTAAATACTTTATTAAATCTAAAAGATTACTTACCTTCCTCACAGTTTTGGAATTCGGCGATTTCGGCGAAGCTCGTCGCAAATAAAGCGGCAAAAAGCACAATATGTAAGAGAGCCATGTTGATTCCTACTGACGACCCGTGCTACAGTGAAACAGTTATATTATCACTGACACCGCGACCCGGACCATGTCACTGATAAACTAGGAATAACGACATTTGTTTATAGTGTCTGAGCTACATGACATGTTTGTCTTGTGTCAGTAATGACCGGTAATGGCTTGTAATTAGCTAATAATTGACAAGTACTTAATTTGTTTGGATGGTTTAGCGGCAATGCACTTATTTAATCACCGACAATATACGAATTATGATTGGATTTTATTGAAAACTAGCTTCTACCCGCGACGTCGTCTGCGTGGACTTCAGATAAAAAGTAGCCCATGTGTTATTCCAGACTATAATCTATTTCTGTGCCAAATTTTATCCAGATCCGTTCAGCCGTTCTGCCGTGAAAGAGTAACAAACAACCATCCATCCATCCATCCATCCTCACAAACTTTCGCATTTATAATATTAGTAGGATGTATTGACCTATGTGATAGAGATATCTTCTATATAGTATCAACTCACGGCCGAAACGATAGGAGCTAGATCCCTGAAAGTTTCCATGCTGGTTCCTTTTGCACTGTAGACGAGTATTTACTAAGAAAATATTTTTGCTCTTTTTGTAATATTTTGTATTTCTCCTGCTAATTGCTAATGATAGTATTGTTATTTTTTACGATATTTAATGTATACCTATTAGCAATGCCTCGGTAGAATTAATGTGGGCTAAGTTTGTGTTATTATAGTGGTATAGGCTTTAATAAAATACATGTTAGCAGTAAAAAATATTTATTCTATCACCTATATTTACATTAAATTCCCTTAATATACGCAAAGGGTACAAAAATTCATTAAAATGAATACCTACGTTGTATAATTTCGTTGTTTGAGTGAACTTATAAAAAGAAAACTTAATATAATTAATTTATTACTATTTACAAGCTATATTATATACATTTAAATACATTTATTTTTACATACGCCGAGTAAACTCTTTGGCATACTATTTCTGAGTATATTTTACTCTAACTTATACCCTATTTATTGAAACT
Organism: Acronicta leporina; assembly: GCA_947256265.1. Classification (NCBI taxonomy): domain Eukaryota; kingdom Metazoa; phylum Arthropoda; class Insecta; order Lepidoptera; family Noctuidae; genus Acronicta; species Acronicta leporina. Next base: position 14,384,198 of record OX366525.1, on the reverse strand, counting down.
AAAGAAGAAAAGTGCCATAAAATGTTATTAACATAACATACCATCACGCCTGTATTCCCCGAAGGGTTAGGCAGAGGCGTACTAAAGTACACCCATAGTTCGCCGGTATGTTTAGGTCCCATGTAATAGGGGCGAGCCTATTGCCATTAACCGGGCACAAATTCCTAACTCCGAGCTGCTACTGGGAATTTCATAGAAAAACCCAATAACACTTTGCTCGACCTGGGAATCGAACCCAGGACCTCTAGCGTAGCAGTCGCGCTCAGGACCACTTAGCTAATGAGGCAGTTAAAGGTTATTAATTTTAAAGTTATTGCCTTTCTGTTACATAATTACGCCGTGTATGTCAGTATAGCTTCACATGAATGTAACAGCTTAATGCCTTTGTTATCGAGCTACACAACAAAACATTCAAATACTGGTGAAAAGAATACGAACTACCTTCTTGTTTATTAGCACAGAAAATTCTCATGGATCGTCGGCCCAGCTGTGGTGGGGGCGCAGGGTATTGTCGGACTCGTGGAGACTAAATTCCTTTGCCCTACAGTCCCAGGAGTCCTTGTTGGCCAGCATAAGCTGGACCTTTTCAAAGGGCAAGGCCACGCCTTGCATCCTAAACGAGAGCGCGCTTTCGCCAAACACGCGCGCCACCTACTGAAACTTTTTTTGTATAAACATTTTCCTAAGCCTTACAAACTCGCTGTCTGGGTAGACATCGAGTCAAGGATCTGTTGGCCTTATAATATTTATATGGAGTAGGATTCCATGGGTTTATTTCGCTTCTGTTGCTCTAATAACACCCAAATGATATTTTCTACAATATAATGTACGGACATTGAGCCTTTTACAATTTTATTATATGTAAGAATAGATTTTTAACTTATTATGCCCAGGCAATAACAGCCTCGGATTTGAGTTTGACAATATAATAGCCAGTATTGTTCTCATCTCATACAGCTTTAACTCATAAAATTCACACAATAAGTAAGTTTTTACTTACCTACTTAATTTTTTTAAACAATAAAAGTCTACTTGGAATGTCATGATTCGTTGCATTGAGTATTTTTCGTCATAAACTACCCGTAAATAATATTAAACATTTTATAAAACTTGTTAATTTTATAATATATCGGCTGAATCCATGATCAATGCGGTTTCACACAAAAAAATTAAGAATTGATCAATCATGTCAATTAATAACGGTCAGTCCATATGAGAACGTTATAGTTTGTAAGCGAGCCTGACAAAGAACTTTAAATAATAATTTTCCCATACAATTTAAGTAGATTTGTTTTGATTAATATGAAGCAATTTTGTTTTGCAATAAAGGCTATAATTACAAAAACGAGGAGCCTTACATTAATGTCTCATAATGCTTGAACTAAATACAAATGTTTTAATTATTGAGCTACCCAACTCCACAATATTCAGTCTTATAACCCCTAATAACAATAAAATTGTAACGGGGGCCAAATAGCCAGTTTTGTTGACCCACAATTTGCAATTATTGCAATTAATGAGAGCCCGTCGTGTCACTTTAATTGTTACTACTATTGTATAAGATTGAATTTCAAATGATTCACGCGCATTATTAAATACAATTTATTATTTTTAATTTGCCAACTTTTTAGTTTTAATTCGTTGGCCAGCTTTAGGTAAATCAATCTGTTCGGCTAGATGAAAATTCCACCGTAAGTCAACTACGTAAAGTTGAGTTTCAAACGATAGCGAGTGTGGTGGTGGTGTTATGTTGGTCGTCTCTGGACATGTGATGCAGATCTTGGTGTATTCCTGCCTCCTTGAGTATCCTCATCCTGGGGCCCAGAGGAACGCCCAGGGCTCGCAATTTGTCTTCTCCCACGTAAGGCAACTCAGCAGCACCCACCTTCTCTTTTTCGAGGAGAGCTGCGTATTTCTGCAAAGTAAATATGATTATTTTATCAGTTTTTTTAGGATATGTTCGGAAGAGGTGTACTGGATACACCTAGTACACCCACATTTCGGTCCATCCGGTGTGTTTTTATGACCCATACGAGCTGGTACTGAGAACTTAAAATAAAGAATTTAAAACTTTTTTAGTTGTAAAGCTAATATTGTAATTGTGATTATTTTATTTTAAAAAGAGTATCTATGGAGTTTCTTGCCGGCTCTTCTCCATAAGATCCACTTTTTGAAACCGTGCAACTAGTTTTCAAAAGTACCTTCTATATTGGTCTAATTGAAATAAAACATTTTGACTTTGACTTTGACATTCCATTTACGCAAGTCGTGTTAGTAAAACTGTAGGTTGTATTAGTACCACCGGTGCGTTCATTAGAGATCTCGGAGCCCCCTCCACAATGTGCTGTGGACGGCCGTATGATTTTAGTCGGTAGGAGTCCGACATAACCCTCCGCCTTTTCTTTCGAGGGGCGGAGGACATCAATGAGGATTTTCACACGGAATAAAAAAAAAAAGGTATTAGTAAAATGACCACTTACTTCATATCCAAGTTTCTTGAGGAACAACCTCATGAGTGGTGGCTCGTCTCCGAAGAACTTAGTGAGTCTCTTCACTCTGTCAGGATTGCTGAAAGAGTACGGGTCCAAATGGCGGCCGTGGCTGCCTGAGCGGATGTATTGCTGTGATCTGAGAAGGAAAGTGTGGAGTTAACAATAAATAGCTCTATGCTCGCATCTCTGGAACTCAGTGATGAAAACATTACAAACATACCATCATACCTGTATTCCCCGAAGGAATAGGCAGAGGTGACCTAGTGTATACGCCCACAGTTCGCCGCTAAGTTTAGGTCCCATGACCAAGCTAAATATGGTTTCATTTTTATCTTCTCTACTATTATAAAATTGTAAAAAAGCTGTGTCTGTACATTGAAGATATTAAAAAAAATGTTAGGGTTTTGTGATGTTGTAAAATGTGATTTTTAAAATTTTTGTTTGTTTGTCTATTTGTTACGGGTTGAAGCTAAAACCACTGAATATATTTTAATTTTCTTATCACTGTTAGAAAGCATATGTTCCAACTAAAATATTGGTGAACTTCTTACCTCAATTAATTAAACGGAACCTGAGATACAGCTTGACTTCTCGGATGTATAGAGGCCCATACAAAGAAGACATCATTACTGTTGGTTTATATTAAATTATTTTGGGAATCCATTTTTAATCCTAATATAGCTTCAGGTGAGCGAAGCCGCGGGCAAACACTATATATAATGATGTTATACAGTTGGCGCAAAATAACTTGAACCAAAATGGCGGATGCGCAGTAGTCGATTTTTAATATCGCACGCAAATGCACTGCGCAAACTTTCCCCCTCTCCATTAGTTTAGGGTCAAGTTATTTAGCGCGAACTATACGTACTTGTACATGTGCCTGAGCGCGGCGATCTCTGCGCGGATGTTGTCCATCTCCTGCATGACGAGGTGCTGCGTGCGCATCTCGCTGGACAGGTGCGCCACCGAGCGCGCCAGCGTCACCACGTGCGACTCCAGCCGCTGGAACCGCTTGTTGATGCCCTGCACGAGACCACAAACAACATTACAATAACACCCCATTCATTATAAACTATACCTTTTCCGAGTAGTAGATAGGGATAATTTTGAGGGTAAACTAATAAAAGACCACTCGTCAGACCACATCGCCAGCTACCGAGCGAGCGAGCGAGCGAGCTGTCGGGCGAAGTGAGGCGAGGGAAACTATTTAAAACTAGCTTCTGCCCGTGACTTCGTCTGCGTGGACTTCAGATAAAAAGTAGCCCATGTATTATTCCAGACTATAATCTATCTCTGTGCCAAATTTCATCCAGATCCGTTCAGCCGTTCTGGCGTGAAAGAGTAACAAACATCCATCCATCCATCCATCCATCCTCACAAACTTTCGCATTTATAATATTAGTAGGATAAGCGACGCTTTAGCGATTTATATAAAAAAACCTTACATACTAGCATTTTGGTTCGCACATTACTAGTACCTATTGCCTACCTATGCTGGTTTTACGAATGGGATCACATCGGTAGTGCAATGGGTCAGTCTCGAACTGGCAACCACATGATCGCAAGTCCGATGCCGACTACCGCCGCTTCAACTATGTGTTCACAACGAAAACTGAGGAAGGACGGGCGAGCGAGGGCAGGAAAGCGACGTGAGCGTTCCGTCTCATGTCACTCGCGCGCAGTTGCATAGCGCCATCTTTGGTTCCCAGCGCGAATTAAAGAGCTAACCTATGCTAACGAGGTGAACGAACAGCATCGCTGGCATCGTCGGATATTTCGTTCACATTGTTTGTGTCGCTTACGTAGTTTGGGTGTGAACCGAAGTATGAAAAGAGATGTAACGATGCTTTCCCGGTCTCACTAGCTGGGGTCTCTCGGCCCCGTAACACTGTGCAGCCAGATCTTAGGATGTCTTAGGAGTTTGATGGGTCTATAAATCTGGATATTGTAAGCTGGAGTCAACTTTTTCTGATTTATAGACCCAAGAAGCTCCACACTAAATAGGTACGAATTCAAAATTATAGCATAACACATTTTCTAAATCTCTGCTTCCAAGTCAGGTAAAAAAGAACTCGGCTCGTATTGGCATGTTACCTTTAAGTCATGTTTCTTCCTGTGGTCGTTGGAACTCCGTCTCTTGTCACGCACGGGCCGACTGCTCACGGAGCTGGATGGCAACGAGGACATGCTTCCGTAGCGACGCTTTGATGATAACCTGGAGATGAACATAAATAAAAATTTAATACGAATAAATCTAACTTGTTGTAACTACCTCGTTAGTCGTCTTGTGGCCCCAAGGGCGATTGTTCCATTAGAGGTCCTGGGCTCGTATTCCAGGTCGAGCAGTATTATTGGTTAGCCACGGTTAGTCTATAGAAGAGTGACCATTCTTAGCATGTCAAAAGAGCGCATATATTTCTCAACTATGTTTGGGTCGGCCTCCAGTTTAACCGCGAAGCGACTACCATCAGATATCGGCAACACAAGTTCAGGGATTTATTTTTGGATAAATGTTCTTATGGCTACCGGGACCTCCGGCTTTACGTACCTTTCAAACAGAGAGATCTTGATGTGTTACGATTGGTCTCCCATATACCTTGCAACTTTGTAGAGCGGTAGATATTACTTAGACACTGTTATAAACTCACCTAGACTCCCAGGTAGGCTGTTTAGCCAGACTGGTGGGTTTCCTCACTCCTAACAGCTGTAGCACTTCAGCGTACATGTTCTCCAGTCCTCGCAGCTGTCGTCGAATGGCTCGCGCGTCTCCTGAAGATGAACTGTCCGACCTGCCCTCCAGTAACGAGGACAGGTCCAGACTCCTCGTGGTGGTGGATGTCATGTCTGTTGTGTCGAGACCAAACACTGGAAAAGAAATTGATTTCTTGATAATTTTTGTTTCATGGTAAATATAGGTTTTAAAATGTGCTTTATTTGAAAGGGACACAAGTAAGATGATTGAAATTTGGGCCACTGCAAATTGGTATTGTCATTATCAAACTAAGATATATATAAATAGGATCCAGAGATGCATTTGGGACTTGAGCTCATTAGCGTTGCCTGCACCCTCTGATCCGCTCCTGGATAAAGAAGTTGCGATTTCATAAAAAATATAACTTACAGTGTTTCTTATAATGATGGTCTCGTTTAGAAGAGTGCTTCTTGTGGGAGTGCCACCGCGGTGACTCGCGACCACGACGACGCTCCTCTGGGTACTCTGACGAACGACCGGGCAGACTGGAATCAAACCAAAGTAATGTAGTAAGAATAGTTGAGACTGTGAATCATGAGATCAAAAACATTCAACTGGATCTTATACTGTTTAAGCCTAGTTTTATAAGATGGAAAGCACAAATAGGGTCTAAGATAGCTTTTGGGCCATCGTTCTCGCGTTCATGCGGAATACGGTAAAATTGCGTGGCGACGGTTTCACTTATGAGGGTTGTATCAGTCTGCTCGTTTGCTCCCATATCACATAAAAAAATGTAGAGAGAGAGAGTATTTTGTTAATTATCCTCCCACGGGAAACGATTAATAGGTACTTAGCTGGTGTTAAGCGAAATTGTAATTAAGCACAATTCGTATTCTGAAAACATTTTTCCAAGATATAAACATTTAAAGATTTAGATGGGGATTGAGAGTGGATATTTTCTCCCCTTCCCGCAAAAAGATTGTTCGTATAGGATTTGTATGGCGCAGTGTATAAGCTAATTTTTTTAAAAGAAATAATGTATATTTAGGTCTGACAAGGAAAGTAAAAGTACCTATTTTAGAAAAATGAACGGTGTTTGTGTTCTGAAACGCCATTTTTGTGGCTATGCTTCACTGACTTAGTGTATGTTTAAAAAAAATATAATAATGTAGATGAACAGTATAGTTGGGAACTTAGTATCGTCACAATTCCCTATACAGCCACCTCTGTCTGTGATTTTAATTTTGTTTTTGTTGATGGGGGCTCTTTATAAGATAAATCTTTTCATGAGGCCACAAAAAACCAGCTGAAACGAGAAATAAATGTGATAAAATGTTAAATACCTATTTCTCTTGTGCATGTCTGAAGATGGGGACAGTGGAGGAAGCGGCGGCGTGACCGACGTGTCTGATGTAGCTGAGGAGTCCAGACGCATGCCTGCTAGCTTCGGCTCCAGAATGTGACGTAGCTCGCATTCCACCCAGTCGTTCTCTGCACCTAGAAGATGAAGAAAATATTGGTTAACAACAGGCTGTCAAAGCAAACGAGTTCTCGAGTGGAGACCGCGACTAGACAAACGCAGTGTAGGGCGCGCGCTGGCCAGGTGGAGTGACGACTTGCGGAAGGCAGCTGGCAGTGACTGGATGATGAAAGCCGAAGATCGGCCTCTGTGGCGTTCACTAGGAGAGGCCTACGTCTAGCAGTGGACGAATATAAGCTGATGATGAACAGGCTATCATTGTAAAGTGTTATTTATGTATTTGATAAAAATAATATCATAAACGAAAGTTGCAAGCGTGGATGAATATTACAATCATTTATTTAGTGATACGACCATTGGACTGCCAAGTCAAAGGTCTCGAGTTCAAATCCAAGGCACGCAACAAGTTATGTGCGTATTAAGAGTTAATTAGGAAAACATCTTGAGGAAACCTGCATGCCTGAGAGATTTTCTCGATGGCGTGAGAAGTCTGCCAACCCGCATTAAGCTAGCGTGGTGGACTATAGCCTAATCCCTCTCGTTGCGAGAGGAGACCCGTGCCCGACAGTGGGACATATAATGGTTGCATGGCTAATATTCATTTCAGTCCCTCCCAACCCTCTAACTCTGAGAGGAGACCTGTGAGGAAAATCGATCTTATAATTATTATTTCTTATTGTGTCTGTAATATGCTACTTGTCCTACTTTGTCCTGCTGACTGTTGGCTGGTCCCAGGCTGCGGCTGTCGTGTCCCAGCTGCGTCCGAGTCTACGGACGTATCGTGTAGGGGCTCGGGCCGCCGACCACTGGAATACGCCACACTGCCTCGCCCAGAGTCCACATTGGACGACTGACCACTGTTTTTGTCATAATCTGAAATGTTTTTAAACATTGGTGAAATTACTGAAGAATGTACGCAGACTGCCTCGTTAGTCTAGTGGTCCCAAGTGCGACTGCTACGCTAGAGGTCCTGGGTTCGATTCCCAGGTCGAGCAAAGTGTTATTGGGTTTTTCTATGAAATTCTCAGTAGCAGCTCGGAGTTTGGAAATTGTGCCCGGTTAATGGCAATAGGCTCGCCCCCTATTACATGGGACCTAAACATACCGGCTAACTGTGGGTGTACCTTAGTACACCTCTGCCTAACCCTTTGGGGAATACAGGCGTGATGGTATGTATGTATGTATGTACGCAGAACCAGATGCATCAACTCCAAGGCACGCTTTAATGTAAATATCATCCGTTGCTAAAGGAGAAGGCGCGGCAGCGGGGAATCTCGGACTCGTATGAACAAAAACCCGTACCATCACTCCTATATACCTCGAAGGGTTAGGCAGGGGAGAACTAATGTACGCTTAGGTCCCATGTAATAGAAGGCGAGCATATTGCCATTCCAACCGGACAATCCCAAACTCCGAGTTGCTACTGAGAATTTAATAGAAAATCTTACTGACACTGCTCGACTCGGCAATCGAACTCAGGACCTCTAGCTTAGCAGTCGCGTGGGACCACTAGACAGTTAAAAGTTAAAAACCCGTATTTTTCCCCTATTTCCCTGTCTATTAGGCATTGTGACACGTGACAGTCAATGACCACGACTGATCTACCTGGCTAGATACCATACGAAAACCAAGTGCAAAACTTTTGTGTATCGGGAGCCAGAGTCGGGAGCCAGAGAGAGTTAGAAAGAGTATGCATACTACAATTGTACAGCATACTTGAATTGCATGCTTTCATCTGTGTTTGTTTTCCAATCAGGCATGTATTGCCAGATGAAAAAAGACGTCAAAACTAATTAAAATAAAAAATAAAATGTAAATCTTTATCGAATTTATACCGATGTGGAAGCAAAGCAGATGGACATTAATATAACTTTTTGTTTTAGTTTAAATTGCTATTTCTATTTGAAGTAAGGCTTTAATGTCAACAGTTCCATAACAGTTGAGATTTATAGCCAGACTTTGTGGCCTATTACAGAAATAAATATGTTTTAACGATAATTAAATTTGTTTTCTTAAATTAGAGTATCTGTTATCCTTAAAACATCGTCATACGTTTCTAAAGCAGTTTTAAAGAAGATGTTTTTATCTCCATTTTTCTTTCGTTCGGAGTAACTGAATACACAAATGATTCCGCATTGGTTACCTAGCTAAAACTTGGCAGATGTATGTTGTTCATGCCAAGATTTTTTTTATACGGGGATATTAATTATGTATTGAATAAATTAAAATGATGAAGGTTTTTTTTCTATAACATACCTGAACTAGCACCGGATCCCGCTCCCTTCTTCCCATGTGCCTTTAAATCTTCTATTCTGTTCGGAGTATGTCTCGACGAAGAAGGTTGGGGATTGTATGCTTCAGCCTTCCCACTAGAGTTATAAACACTATCAGCTGATTTCTGACTGGCACTCTCATCGTTCCTTTCCTGTGACGTCGAAGGTTCCTCTTTCTTGTGTCCTATAGAATCTGGCGTTCTACGTTCCTTATGGATATCAGGGGTTCTTCTTTCTTTATGGCTGTCTGGAGTTCTCCTTTCTTTATGACTATCCGGGGTTCTTCTGTACACGTTTTCCTGCACTCTCTCTTGTCTGTGCGATTCTACGGAGCGTCCACTTGTCCGAATTCGTTCTTCGTAGCTGGACCTGCCCTGAGCCGCAAGTCTAGCACGAAAACCTCCGTCGTCAGACTCCCGTTCTTCACAATTCCGTGGGTGCTCGTTTGGCGTGTGGTCCAGAAGGTTTCCGTGTGAGTTCCGTCTCCCCGGGTCGTGTATCTGGGGTGTGGTCACCTCTGGCCGGTGTTGCGGTTCGTCTAGTAGGTGAGGGTGCGATGCCGCCCGCCTGCCTTCCACCAACCCTCTCTGTCGGACAATTTCCCTTTCCAATTGCTGTGGGCTTCTGAGATCAAGTCTTGAATGTGAGTTGTCAAACTGAAAACAGATATTTGAAGACTTGTATTTTAAATGATATACCATATATTGAATGTCATATACTTGTAATAAAGTACGAATAATATTAGTACCGAGTCGATGACCGTAGATCATTAAACATAATAGAAGTGTATAAATAGGTATTCTTTAAAAAGGAAATGGTAAAGCAAAGCGATACTCCTGATACCTGGTTCGTCGAAGAACTAGTTTATTATAATTGCTAAAGGAAGTGCCAAGTTGTTTGGTTTCCTTGCAGATGAGATGTTAATAAAAGATTGCGACCTGATTTGTAGAAAAAGCTGATATTAAAAACTGTTAGATGTTGAAATACGTTGTTAACATTGTGTTGATTCAAGTGTTTGACCTGAAAAATTAATTTTATAAACACATAGGTACTTAATTTTCGACAGAAGGATAAGGGTCTCGATTCCGAAGTGGTTACATAATTTATATCAATCTTTCTTATACCTAACAAGGATAATAAAGAAACACTATACGGCTTGTACTCTAGCCGTACGACAATGAGAACAATGCTACAATAAATCGGGTTTCTTGCTAAAACATTGCTGCGTCGTCGCCGCCGGCGCGGGCGCCTTGTACACTCGTTATAATTGCTGCGTACGCGGTGGGAACAAGTTGTTAATTGGTGAGAACTATTGTTTCTGCTGAGAAAAGAACATGAGACTAGGTGTTGCAAGTGTTACGACAGTTTGACTTACTGTTTGAAGATTGGCACCAATTTGTTGCTAATTTGACCGATTTTTTTCGTTATAATTGCCGGTCGCTTGAAAATGTACTAATTGATCTGGCTAGTTAAGTGTATTTTGAAATTTGTAAGTACAATTTTGAATTTGAAGTTGGAATTGGAACGTTATAATGAAAGCGCCGTTACTTTTTGGCCTGAAGGTTTTCGTTTGGAATCATAATTATATAGTTATATAGTAATCAATTTAGATTTACCTAAGTTCGAGTGAAACTTTCATAAACTGCAGAATTGATCTAGCCTATTCTGTAATTTCTGAAACTTGGTAAGTTTCAGAAATCGTATTGTTTTAGTATGTCTGATATCAATGCATCAACAGCTGTTCTATTGGTTTCTCTTTGTCCTTCGCTAATACATCATTCACAACAGCTCTCCAATGACATTGAATAAATCAGAAGAACTATTGCCGGTGTTTTTATCGTTTCAAAGACCTATTGTTTAATTAAATGAGTTTATTGTACTCTTCGAGGCAAACACTTTCTTAACTACATGTGTATAATATGTAAAAACTATTAGTAGAATGATGTTTGATTCCAATAACCCTAATTCATATAATTTAACTGTGAGACGAAACTACTGCAGTTATATTTTACCAAATGTCATTTACGATCACAATTTTTGAGGTCAATCAAAGATTTCATTTTGAAAGTCGGATGGTTTTGATAGAGTTTTTGTCGAAATGGTTTTGTGATAGTAAACTCTGGAGATAGGGAATAACTTTACCATAGCAATAAGATGCTTTTCACAAAGCATCAACATATTTATTAAACTGTCCTGAATGTTGTCACCTATTATTAGTTTTTTTTATAGGATAAGCGATTACTGCCACCCATGGAAACCTGCAACACCAGAGGAGTCGCAAAGTGCGTTGCCGGCCTTTTAAAATGGTTTGGGCCTCCAGTATCCTAACTTTCTCGGCGAAACTTTGGTTTTCTGTGAGGCCGTGGTGTCAGTCCGGTCGAACCGGTCTATTCGTGCCAAAGAATGGCTCTCCCACGGTAAACGGTTTGGTTTAGTCTTTCGATTTTACTATAACGTAGAATTCTCTTTTCTACTGTTTGCAAATGATTACGAGTTTATGAACGTGATGAAACTCAAAAACTATCTCACCTGAGTCTGCGGTCCTGTCTTTAACGAAGTGAAATTCGCCATAGATCTGACATCCATGTCCCTTTGATACATTGCACTCCTCCGGCCTGGAGGTCCGTACTGCTGGTACAAGGCATCAGCGCCGAGGGCCTGAGACTGTCGGTGGGGTGTGCTAGCCAGCATCTCCTGAGATCTGGCTTGCGGACTCATCATCATGTGGGACTGCACCATTTGCTGCTGCATAAGTTGTCTGAGCAAGAGAAGTAATTCAATGTTTAGTGGAATTATTCTAGAATTGGTCGATAGAGATCGAATTATAATAGATGGTTATGATGCTTTTATAACAGTGGTTCTCAATCAGTTGTCTGTGGACCAATGATGGTCCCTAGAAGCCTAGAAGATATCAAAACAGCTTTTTTCAAAATGATTTTTGATTTGATTATATTAAAATGATTTTAATTACAGACAACATATTCCTTGTCTTTACTAATGCATTTCATTGGGGATAACCTGTGTCAATGCTTGTTTAAATCAAAATGATTTTTCCATTTGTAATTGATTCGTCCAATCAGGTATGATCTAAAATGTCTGTTTTTATATGGGGTTCCCACATAATAGATTGCTACCGGGGAAAGCTTGAAGTAATACCACCATAATTGTGATGTCTAATTAGTGGATAATTGCATCATGGTGTAAGTAGACTGTGGAGCAGAAATAATGTCTACTAATGTTTCGGAAGCATCTCGAAGTTAAAAAAAGGAACTTAGATGCTTATTCAACCAAAATATTCTGATAGCTGGTACTATACAAGGTCAGTTCAGGTTCAGCTTTAAGGCAAATTAATTTTAAAAAACAACGGTCAATGATGGATTGGATTGATATCAATCCAATCCATCACTGACCGTTCAAAAACTTCAGCAATCCATCAGGATTACTGAAGTTTTTGACACTATATGACATTGCGACATTGATCGGTACCGATTTTTTTTAGGACGGTCTTATTAACGGTCAACGCGGCGATGCACTTGACGATTATATATCTGCATTAACAATGCAGTTAACGGAAGCGATATAATTGAAAACAATTAAAATGTCAGTAGCTAACGGGAGTAGCATTTGTAGCGACATACTCGTATTATGTTTTCAGAATAAAAAGTAAGTATTATAATTACAAACTAAGAAAAACAATTTTAGTATGTCTATTTTAACAATAAATATTTTTTATCTCTCGTATAGTAACTCGGATTCTCCCCTTTAACTCGTAAGCTTTACAAATTAATATTCTTTCCGTGGAAGAATTGAACTGAACTAGCACTGATAATCAGTGCTAGTAAGTCGGACACTGCGTCAATCGAGCCGTAAATCCATAAAACTTGAAACTATTACAGATCTATTCAAGTTAACTATCAGTAAAACTGGCCTTACCTGTGAGGCGATGGACTCGGATACGCCATGTTATTCGCAATACCATGACTATACTGCATTTCCGGCCTCGTCTGCGTCATTGGCCTCCCGTATATCCCTTGCTCCACCTTCCTCGGACCAGTCTCCCTAGGCGTCACTTGTTCAGGCTCGGGCCTCTTCCTCTCTTCACTGTTATTCAAACTAGGCTCCTGTTCATTATTCTTCTCTCCATCATTAGCGTCTTTACTCTTAAACCTGCTTGAGATCATGTCTTTGAGGGTGTGATACGTTTTGCTCACAGATTTCGCACTTTTCGGGGCATCTCTCGTGTTGTCCTTCCCTGTTTCAACTGTGACTGTGATGAGTTGTGAATTGTTCGGTGTGTCGACTTTTCCGTATGTTTTGGCCGGTATGGGAGGTTTCGGGGAGTCGTAGTTTTGCATATTTCTGGCCACGGCCCCTTGGTTTTGGTTCATGTAGCCGTACTGTTCGTGGTACTGTCTGAAGCCATCGCCTGATGTGCCAGCCTGCTGGTTCTGCGTGAGAAATAGTATGTATTAAGTATCGTGTGTTATTGTTGGTCGTGCCATGGGAAGCGCACACAATGGGCTGTTAGGGAGCTCGGATTGTTAGGAGCTGTGTTTGGCGTAGCTGTAAATGTGGTAACTTCGGTGAAAGGCGCATTATTATAGCATAAAATTAAGAAAATAATTCACTGTATACTTTAAATTGTCATACGTTACTTAATTGTTACAAATAATACGTATGCCTGTGTCATTGTTTTCATAATATCAAACGTGTTTAATAAACTGGAACTTGTTTTTTTTTATGAATTACTATGTTACAATTGTGTAGGCACTTTTTATGGAAAAATATACTAATACAGTTTCCTTAATGACTTAAGGAAACTAATAGATGACGACATAAAGCATTCATAAGGATTAATGAAACACCAGGTAAGTAAATACTCCCCTAATACTACTTGTCGAACGGATACAGCTGACACAACAGAAAAATTTCTTCGAAAAATATTTTTTTCTAACATTTGCTAATATAACTACAACAAAAATTATACTAACATTTTCCAGTGCAAATTCAACCATATTTAAAACACACACACTTCACATGGCACCACAACTTTGGTTCTTAAAGCTCTAAATAATACTGATGTCGGTTCGTGCGCCGGCGCAACACCGGATGCGCGTGCGATCGGATCCGACCGTGCCGCCGACAAGACGCGCGGGCTACCCATGACGAATTGATGTGAGCAAGAGGGAGTCTATGTATAGTGGTGGGTTTTGGTGAGAATTTTTAAATCACGATAGTCTATTGTTTAAGTAGTATGTACATTTAGTTTAAATAACGCCTGCTATGTTTTGAATAGGTACCTTATCTCAGTTTTAAGCTAATTAGCTAAAGATTTGATTTAATTCAAATAAACTGTGTGTAGAAACGTATGAATATAAGGTATCACTATATTTTAATACTTCTGAAATGTAGGTACTCGTGTACATACATGTAGATCAAATATGTGTTTAATTTAGATAATCCTAATTTTATTGTAGTCAGTTAATAAAAGTAAATCCCTCACATTCTTATGATTGCTATTTGTATGTAACTTAATAAAATGTAGGTATGTACATAAATCTTTATATACCTTTACCCATATATTACTTTCCTCTATGCCTTTACCTATGTAGATATTATTGGATAATATTATAAAATCATTTTTGTTCAATTCATTTCAGTCTATTCTAAGATTGCCTGAAAGTTGCAAAATTGCAATGACCCATTGTACTTTTGTAATATTTAATAAATGATTTTGTAGAATAATTAAATTTTATAAGTACTGAAGCTTTTAGATATACTAATTAAATAATATAAATGGTACTACGTATCTGTTTAAAATATGATACTTGAAGCAAATACTGACGCTGCAGTTGTCTGTTGACAGAAATATTGCAACAATAAACATCAAAATCAATAAAAACCCAAAGTAATAAAGGTGTAAAAGTTTGCAGCTGTTCTATATTAATTGTGTTCAGACGAAACCACTTTATATTGAAACGTGGTATTATTTGAAGGTTACATGACTGCTCTGAAGAATGCCCGGCTTTCACGCATCGATAGGTCGCGTAATTCATCTACATTTGAAGTATATTGTAGAGATTTTAATATCAGTTTTTTAAATGTCTCTATAGTCTAGTGAATTCGATTCCTAGCTCAAGCAGTGTTATCGTGTTTTTGTATGAAATTTTCACTAGCAGCTAGGAATTTGGATATCTAAAATATGTAGTATCCAATAGGCAATAGGCTCGCCCCTTATTCCATGGGACTGAAATTGTGTGTAAGTATACCCGAAGGGTAAAATGGGGGCGAGCATGCCTATTACCATTAATCGGGACAATTTCACATAGACATCCTATAATACTGCTCCACCTGGGAATCGAACACAAGAACCTCTACTTTAGCGTAGTATTCGCGTTTAGGACCACGAGACTATCGAAACGTAGTTATTTGTTCACTGGTATGACGTCACTTATTGTATTTCTCGATCAATTACCGTGTATTAGTACATTCACAATTTCTCTGGTCATAATTACCGCCTGCGTGCCATAATTTAACGGGCCATGAATGACGCGTAGACCATCATCTACTCACCTTAGCAATCAAGGTATTATGGTCGACCTTTTTCGTATGTGTATATACCTACATTAAAAATATATAACACTAGCTGTTACCCGCGGCTTTACCCACGCGGATCGCAGAAATAATTTAATAAAAACCAACAGTGATGATCCCTTCTTTCTATTGGTCTCTATACATCAGAGAGATCAAGCTGTATCTCAGGATCCGTTCAGTTAATTGAGATAAGAAGTTCACACTAGTTTTTAAGTTGGAGCATACCTATACTTTTTAAAAAATGTTTTTTTTATATCTTCTACACAGTTTAGTACGTTTTTATGATAGTAGAAATAACATCACGCCTATATTTCTCGAATGATAAGGTAGACATAGGCATACTACTGTACACTCAAATTTCACCAATATGTTTAGGCACTGATAGGGAGCTAACCTATTGCCATTAACCGGGCATAATTTTTCCCTTTTAAAAGGCGGGCAACGCACTTATGACTCCTCTGGTGTTGCGGGTGTCCATGGGCGGCTGTTATCGTTTACCATCAGGTGATCCGTCTGCTCGTTTGCTCATAAAAAAAATATAATTCAGTTCAAATAGTATCTAGAATTTGGCCCCAAGTCACTCGCACTGTTGCTTACCGACAGGCAAAGTAGCAGTCAAATATACCCATAATGAAAAAAAGAAGTCCGCTGCTGGATATAGGGCTGTCCTATTCCTATTTCAATTTAATCGTCATAGCGAGGCGGCACGCGTCGAGTACTGCTCGGCGCACAACCGTTGTTTCTCCGTACGCACCTCAACACCAGCGCGCGCGCACCATGAATTTTTATGGGTTATTTTGTACCACCGCCTCCTATTTTGTTTCATAACATTTATTGTTACTTTTGGATATTTACGTAATGTTGTTTTGCGACTACCCTTTTACTTCCTGTTTTAGGGAGGGTGGCGGGTCAGAAGAATACCAAGTAAGTACTTGTAGACGACTCATCACTAACCGTTGGTCAAAAACAAATCAGTCGATCAGAGATCAGAGACAGAATTTTGACATAAGATCCATACAAGTAATGTCAAAATCCTATTATTATTGAGACCGGTCGTAAGCCAAGTATTCTATCCATCTAAGATTGATGGAGGGATGAGTTGAGGGAATATTCTTTTTAATAGTACTCCTCATTGTTACATCCAGTTTTAGTAGTACTTTGTTTATTACTATTACATAAATAAGTGCCCTATTAGTCTCGTGGTCCCAAAGCGCGACTGCTATGCTGGAGGCCCTGAATTCGATTTCGGTCCAGCAGAGTTTACCTATTGGGTATTTTATAAGTAAGTGTAAAATTTACAGTAGCAGCTCGGAGTTTTTTTATGGCATAGAGCATACGGATCACCTGATGGTAAGTGATTACCGCCGCCCATGGACACCCGCAACACCAGAGGAGTCGCAATTGCGTTGCCCGCCTTTTAAAAGGGTTTGGGCCTCCGGTATCGACTCACTCGGCGAAACACAACCTATCACTCCGGTTCCGGAAGAACTTGAGACCTTTGACTTGGCATTCCAATGGTCATATTCCATCATAAATGGTCATAGTCATATCACTAGGCTATCACAGCTTCTACCAATATAAAGGTCTACCAATACTCATCATTAAAATTATATCTCAAGCATTTTTACATCCACGCATTTTTCTGTTCAGGTATTTCAGCCTACCTGAGTCACAGTAATTGGAATTCCAGGCGGGATTCTAGTCACGTTTGGGCCTTTTCTGCTTACTTGGATGGACCTGTTTTAAAGGCTGAGCTATCTTTTATCTGTCTAGTCTAGAAACTTTCAATTTAACTGCCAGATTTTACCAATTTGTTTGAAGGTTTAGTGGTTACACGATTTGGTACGGGTAAAGTATTATTAGATTGAGATCGAATAATTGGAAATCTTAGTGGCAATTACCCAGAATTAGTCTAATCCCTCTCATTTTGAGAGGAGACCCGGGCCAGTAAAAGTGGGTCAGTAAAATGGGTTGATTATGTCATGTTATGTTACCTACCCATAATTGTCTACTTAAAATAAAATCTTACAGAAAACTGTGGCCGGGAAATGGCAATAACGTAGTTTCTAATACCTCATGGGCCCTATATCTATTTATGTTTAGGCCTAATGATAATTAATTGAATTAGTAAACG
This sequence comes from Acronicta leporina, assembly GCA_947256265.1. Classification (NCBI taxonomy): domain Eukaryota; kingdom Metazoa; phylum Arthropoda; class Insecta; order Lepidoptera; family Noctuidae; genus Acronicta; species Acronicta leporina. The sequence goes on along the minus strand of OX366525.1, from coordinate 14,366,533 downwards.
TAGGTTCCACATTACGTTTTATAATTTCGACTACATCATAATTATTTACGCCTTAAATAATTGCCAGAGAAAATTCATTAATATGGATAAAAAAGCTTAAAAAGTAAAAAAATATAAATAAATTGACTCGTGAAGGATTTGAACCTCCGCCCTCCGATGTTCAAGTATTCATGTATATCGACGCTCTAACCTACTGAGCTAACGAGTCTTGTTGAATGCACGTTCAAAACCGCGTCCAGTATGTCTACTATAACGTCATGACTACCCGCGTAAATACCCACCCACACTTTGCTTCTGAAGGTTATCATATCATAAACACACACTTACATAATAATTTAAATGGCTTGTTTTTCAGCTTTAAGGTGCCAGGATTAATAAAGTTAGGTAGAAAAATATTTTTTTAGGACGTCTCCAAATTTATTAGGTTGTAAATGCTGAGCGTGAGGTTCTTGGATCGTATCCCAGATCGAGCGGGTTCACTTATGTTTGATTTTCTATAAAATTCTCACAGATCGGTATTTAGATTTGCGACCAGTTACTGTTTATATGGGACACATCTGCCTAGCCCTTCGGGGTCAACTATATGACAAAAACCAGTATAAAGATACCGGGTGTTGGGCTTGTATTCATGGCATGACGTCATTGCGTCGGTACTGGTCGACAAATTCGCCGTCTAAAGGCGAGACTCGTTAGCTCAGTAGGTTAGAGCGCCGATATACATGAATACTTGAACATCGGAGGGCGGAGGTTCAAATCCTTCACGAGTCAGTTTGTTTGTTTTATTAACTTTTTACATTTTTTTGTACATTTGTATGAATTTTTCCGGACGATAATCGAAATTATAAGGTGTAATATTTGCCTTATTTGTCTAGTGGCCACAAGTGCGTCGTTTAAGCTTTTTCCATGTTCGAATTTCAGGCTGGTTAATGTTATATTGGGTTTTACTTTTAAGAATTTTGGATTCATGCCGAGTTAATGGTAACAATCTCTCTTTTACAAGGGATTTAATAACAAATACGAATAGTTAATCTGAATTTGTCATGTCACCTACTTCACTAGCCAATTTACTAGCAAACATTTACAACCTGAACGCGTACTATGACGTCACCGCTTCACTCCCGACCTTGGCTCCATCAAGTGCATGACGCATCCCTACACACGACAAAACGGCCTTAACTTAACACAGATAAGGGCCACTTTAGCTCAGCAATGATGTATTATTGTTTTGCTCAGAATTATGTGGCAGTGACCGAGAAGGTATTTTCGCATAGTGATGAGACAAAAAATATTTCATGACCCTAGAATGTAGTAGTTTAGCTACTACATTCTAGGGTATTGGCGATAAAATTTTATGTTTTATGTTACAAGGTACTGACGACTTGTGGTGGATACAACATAATTGTAGCTAGTAAGCTGTTTTATTTTCAACATTGTCCAGAACTGACGGTCTTATGATCACATATGGGTATTAAGCGGCAGATTCTGGGTTCGTTGTCCAGGTCAAGTATTATCGATTTTCTTCGAAATTCGGAATTTCGTTCGTCGTTAAGTTTCAATTAGTTGCCCGTTTTAATTACAATAGACTCGTCTTCTATAAATGTTGGACTTAAAAAAAACACAAAGACATACGCACAGATAATTACGTAGGTAAATACTTTGCAAAATTTAAAGTGAGTAGGTATTTCACAATTTTCTATTGTCATTTTGTGTTTAAATTCAATTTAATCATATTCCAGAAGGTGGTGCAAGTGGCCCTTAAAGTATTAATTGAAATTTTATGGTTTTATATTAACTTAGTATTTTCGAACCAATGCTTTAACGATTTTACCTAGTATTCTCTCAAAGTTGCAATCGTAATTTCACGAAAAAAGAAACGCTTTCCAATTTTCAATATCTACATTATCTAAATTCGTGACACTACGTGACACAATTCGTAAACATGTCTGCCTAACTGATGGTACCTATCTAACGTTACATAAATCAAACAAAACACAGATTTTTCTACTAAATTCAGACTAAACGCCTACTAAACTCAGTGAATCTTCACCTCTGCCTAACCGATGATATCTATCTAACGTTACTTATATCAAAACACAGATTTTCCTACTAAATTCAGACTAAACGCCTAATAAACTTGTACAGATCTCAATTCCTAGTGCTAATTATACAACATGAGCTGCAGATTAAATCGTAGATACAAGATTACCACGCCACACAGGGCAAGGAACTCCATCTGTATGCGGGCAGGCTTCACGCTCGTTACCCAACAGGAAGCCTCTTTATATTCATAGGTTTAATGGTTTCTTTTGATGGTGTGAGGCTATAGGAAAGTACAGCACAGAGAATCCACTTTGCACAAAACTTACAGATCAGATTTCAATGTAAGGTGATGGCGTTTGCGTGGGCCTCCAAATTCTAATCTCAATTGGGTTTTGCAATTTGTATATGTCTATACTTAACACATTCTAGATTCATGGCAGTAGTCTTTTCTGCTATTATAAAATTTTAAATAAGCTGTGTATGTACCTACATTGAAGATATTTGGTGAAAAAATAAATAAGTATGTTATGGTACATAAATAAAAGTCCCCGAAGTTCCGAAACCAAAAAAAGTGATTTTTGAAATTCTTGTCTCTTTGTTACAGGTTAGAGTTGTAGCCTCATGAGCTCTTCTTTGCTCAGTAACTATAATTGCTACATTACTCTTTAAACTTGCATACTATTCCTTAGGAGCACAATATTTTGGCAATCCGTCCAAATAATTTCAACACTGCCTCATTAGCCAAGTGGTCCCGAGCGCGACTGCTACGCTAGAGGTCCTGGGTTCGATTCCCAGGTCGAGCAGTGTTATTGGGTTTTTCTAAGAAATTCCCAGTAGCAGCTCGGAGTTTGGAATTTGTGCCCGGTTAATGGCAATAGGCTCGCCCCCTATTACGTGGGACCTAAACATACCGGCGAGCTGTGGGTGTACATTAGTATGCCTCTGCCTAACCCTTCAGGGAATACAGGCGTGATGGTATGTTATGTTAATTTCAACAGTACCTAGATATAATTAATTGACTGAATAATTTCATAGGCATAGATTCTCAAACCCATTTCACCCATCCTTTATTTGGAATAGCTGTTTTAAATAATATCAATTTTTAACATGTATTATTATCTACTCAAATCGTTTATTGCACTACATACTCTGAGTCTTTATTACAATAAACGAATTGAGTACTTATAGAGTAATAATACGGTAGTACGTACGGTACGGTAGTAGTCTTCTATCGGTTTCCTACAGCTTCTACAAATGAGCGTAATCGCCAAATTGTATGCAATGTATCGATAATATCCGTTAGACCACTGAGTCTTCTATCGGTTTCCTACAACTTCTACAAATGAGCGTAATCGCCAAATTTGAGAAAGACTGCCCTAAAGCTTGATATAGTAAGAACAGACCAAAGCTGACCTAAATCGTATTATCTTTGAGGCCGAGACTAACAGTCTGAGTCTACTTCCATTATATTTATTAATAAAGTACAGTTCGAACCACTATTCGTTTCAATAGTGAGGTGCAATTTATCGATAATATCCGTTAGACCATCGACATTTATTGATATTGTTATGGGGCGTCATTATGTAAGTGGGTTTGTTTAGGGCTGGTACAATCCATGATGCTGATATTCAGAAAATCTTTAAAGGAAGATGCTCATAAATACAATGTGTAAAGAAAACACTCTCTGACTCGTGAAGGTAGTGTTAGGTATCGATATCCGAATCGAATATAATCGTTTTCACTATAAAGAAAAAAAAGTGAAGAAACTTAAATGTTAATTATACTTATGGTGGCACCAATACCGTTCATGAGTGCTACAAATAATATTTACTTGACACAGGAACATTACATAGTCCGAATAGACTATTAAATTTAGTATTCCTTTGATTTTTTGCCGTGTATGACTGCCTCATTAGCCTAGTGGTCCTAAACGCGACTGCTACGCTTGAGGTCCTGGGTTCGATTCCCAGGTCGAGGTCGAGCAAAGTGTTATTGGGTTTTTCTATGAAATTCCCAGAAACAGCTCGGAGTTTGGAATTGTGCCCGGTTAATGGCAATACCGGCGAACTGTGGGTCTACATTAGTACGCCTCTGCCTAACCCTTCGAGAAAAACAGGTGTGATGGTATGTTATGATGTGGATTTTTTGCAAAAATAGTCGTAATTTTTCTTCTTGCATAAAATTTCAGTGTGACAACCCTAGAAAAATTTGCAGACCACGATACCGATATAGACGAAAGCTACACTATACTTTAGACAGCTTAGCGCAATCAGCTTAGATTATTTGTAACCTGGAGTCTATAATCACTTGGATGGATTATGGAATATGAAAGTTGACTTTTATATCCGGCGGCATAAAGCTTTTAAAGGAACTTAAGCGGTATTGCTCGGCATTATTGTTTAATATATAAAATCTAATCAAAGGGTTGTCACTGTATTTTTATTGCCAACCACAAATAAATAAATTGATTTAATGAATCGATTAAATAAGACGAGTTGAAACAATAATACCAAAAGCAAATCTCTAAATTACCTACTTTTATTTTTATTTCAAATACTCCTAGAAGTTCTTATGTTTGATGATTTCGATTGAAATACTCGATTAACTAATCGATTCTATAGGTTACTACACTACCCTTTTCATCAAGTACTAATACGACCAATACATTTTATTTAATTTCTATCAGTTGATAAAGATTAAAGATTCTTAGGTAAAGTTTAAGTTAAAAGAAGGTACCTAGTTACTCAATTATGATTTAAAGTATTATTTTTGGAAGATATAAAGAGAATTTACATCATATTATTATGTTTATAAAAAACATAGTAATTAAATTTCTGACACACGCGAATATCAGACGTTGAAATAAAACTACTTTTTGTGAGTTTTATGGCGTTGTATTGATATAAATTATTTAGTTCCCGACGTATCGGATTCTTTATAGTATCCTTGACCTGTGATCATGTGAACCTGTGACCATGGATGCTGTAAAGGATCCGAAATCAATTTTAATTCAATGGTAATGAAATCCAAATGTTACCACATTTAATAAATACTACATGACCAGAGCTTTGTTAGGTGACTTACCTCAGCATGCGTCCACGCCGATAGTGTTTTGGGCGGTGTGTCGGGGGCTACAGCACCAAGCCTGCCTCTCTTCCTGGCCTCCTGAAGAATTGGCACCTTCGAGTTCTTATCGCCAGAAGACAGGATCACTTCGCGTTCTATCTGTTAAGGATTATGCGATTTAGTTTGTGGTAATTAAGGTGAGGTAATTTCATAGTTACAGTTATGAACTAATTTAATAGCTTGTGGTTTAATCAAAGGATTAGTCAGATCAAAGGCACTTGTGATAATTGATCACTCAATCATTTTGTTCTATTTTCATTGTATAAAAATCAATCTAAGAGTTGTTATGACTAATAAACATGCAATCCTGTATTTTCTTATGAATATATAATCAAGAGAAAAAGGAATTAGTACCTAGAGGCCAACCATAAATTACGTCACACGTTAAGGGGGAGGGAGGGGGTTGACGATGTGTGACATTGTGGGTGGGAGGGGACCTAAATTTCGTAACGTCTCCATACATTTTAAAATCTATTAAAATCTAAGGACCACTTGCACCAACTTCTTAAATGTGTTTAAATTATAATTAAACAACATTTTCTATTGTCATTTTGTGTTTAAATTCAATTTAAATATATTTCATTTTATACTTCATTTCATAATTTAAACATATTTAAGACCTTTAAACTATTAATTTACGAAAACATCAAAAATTATATAAGATACCAATTCTATATTAATTTCATTATTGATTGAAACTGACAGATTATGCACAATACTGTAGTGGGGGAAAAGGAGTCCCTAGCTAGCAATCAGTTCGGTGTGACAATGGGTTTCCTCTTTTATAGTCTATTCGAATTCATGTAGAATTCTAATACAAGGAAATGATCATAGACTTGCTAATAAGTACACGATTATTTCCGATAAACGGTTGACTTAGGCAATTTGCCAGTGGAGCACTCTAAGTATTAATAAGTTTAATAACAATCGTAGGAAGTACTTACATGTCTAACAAATAGCTAGACATAATTATTTTCATCATTATCAACCCTCTGCTGGGTCTCCTCTCTGGACGAGAAGACACAGGCACGCAGGTTTCCTCACAACGTTTCCTTCAGCGTTTAAGCGAGTGATAATTAAAAGTTAATACGCACATGATCTTGAAAAGATAGAGGTACGTGTCTGGTTTTGAGCTCGAGACCTTTGACTTGGCAGACCAAAGGAGTCACTAAGCTAAGAGCAATAAAAGTATTTCCTTTATATCTTTAGTTATTTTTTTCTAGATGGCTACTAACATAGTTACCTGGCCTTAGAAAACAAGATGAATGCGTTAAAAACTCTTCGAACATACTATATCCAAACCGGAATAACGCAGCTGGCAATGCAATTTAAGGGAAGAACAATAAGGTCCAAATTCTTTCGCTTACAGCTCGTTTGTTCGCGCAAAGAGTATGTATGATAAACAAGACTATTTCAATAACGAATGATTCTCATTCGAACCACACACGTCTCGTTTTTAGATAAGTAAGCGATGTAACCATGAACACTTTCACTAAGACACTGTGTGAGGTAAAAAGTACAGATTCACGCATATCAGAGAAATCGCAGATATATAATATTCCGATCCAATCATGATTTGTTTATTGCATGTAAATGGAGCGAATGTAGCATTAAAATTAACCGCCATGTTGTAAAAAGGAGACTTGTTATGATCTCGAAATTCTGAATTGTAAATCCCAATTGCGTTGATTTAAAGTAAATTATAATAACGTTCTTACATTACAGAGATATTTATTATACATGAAAGTAATATTTAAAAACCTACTAGGTGCTTATGTACCTACGTACTAATACTGATTATAACGTCAGGCTATCTTTGTGCTAAGTTTCATTAATATTACTTTCTGAGGTTTCCCCACATTATTGTATTATTTTTTTGTTTTAAATCTTATCTACTAGCAATGTGAGTCTCACATTACTAGTATTCTTGTCAAACCTTCGTGTTAAGCAATGGGTTGGTTTCGAACCCGCAACCACGTGATCGCAAATCATCATCACCTAGTCATCGGTTACCGCCGATATTAAAATTTAAATTATTAAAAAGAAACGAATGTTTTAATCTACCTATTTAAAACAGGCATCTTAAATAAATAAATAAAAAGATATCATCACACTTTACAATAAATCTTGTATCATATCTATTGTTTCAAAGCGCGATTGGCGAGTTTCTGTTCCGCGGTTGATTTTCAATTAGAGTAAATTGAAAATTAACCCTAAATTGAAACTAGCCCTGCTAATGACAATAGGCTTGCCCCCTGTGCCCTGCTAATGACAATAGGCTTGCCCCTGTTATATAAGTCCTAAACACATCGGCAAATTATGTGTATCACCCTTCGGAGAATACAGGCTTGAAGGTATGTTGTCCAGATGTAAACTGAAATCTAAAGTCTTCGTAAAACACAATTTCTTATACCCAACCAGTGTCACCATAATGATAGACAATTTATTGCAAACAGTATCAATCTAAATATACGACACATAACTTGGATGTCGGTAACCTGCCTCGCATCGACTAGCCCAACCACTTATCTAGCCGACTTGCCCGTGACAGCCTTCAATGACGGAAAGACGGACAAGGATAAATTGTTGTAGTATAATGATTTGATACTGTTTTTTTGGTTGTTTGAATGCCTCATTTGCCTAGTGGTTCAAAGCCTTACTGCTACGCTAGAGTTCTGGGTTCGATTTAAAGGTCAAGCAAAGTGTTATTGGGTTTTTCAATGAAATTCTCAGTCCTCTCCTTCTCAGCCCGGAGTTTGAATTTGTGCCTGCACAATAATTATCACCGCATATATAAAATATGACCGCCAGTTCGCCAGATATTACGCGACACTGCGATCTACGATGGAGCGCGCTTGTCTAAAAGAAACCGTTTCACGTGATTTAAAGGCACCCAGATTATATCAATCGGGGAAGACCCACAAGAGAAGCGGTTTTAATTTCGGCGGTGCACCGGATAAAAGTGGACTTAAAGCGATTCGTTGAATTTCGAATTCGAATGTCAAACATAAATTAATGTCGCTTTTTTGGGTAAGAACTAAAATGCCGATAACCTACCAGTAAAGATACCGCTAGTGATACTACTGGTGTTGCTGTCGTCTAAAGGCTGCGATTGCCACTTACCATCAGCAATGAATGTGGGTCGCACATTACTAGTATTCTTCTTAACCTCTCGTGCTAAGCTAAATGCTTGTGTTACGAGTGGGTTCACGTCAGTAGTGCAATGGGTGGGTTTCGAACCGGCAACCACATGTTCGCAAGTCCGACGCCCTAGGCTACCCGCGCCGCTTATATCTTCGATTGCTTAATATCTTTATATTACAACTAGCTTCCGCCCGCGACGTACTCCGTTCCCGTGGAATAGTTACTTGGTCTTACCGGTACCTATTAGATATAGCCTATAGCCTTTCTCAATAAATAGGCTATCTAAACACTGAAAGATGTTTTCAATTCGAAGCAGTAGTTCCTGAGATGAGCGCGTTCAAGCAAACAAACTCTCGAAACAAACTCAAAGCTTTATATATTAAGTATAGATAAAAAATACTCACAGGGAACTTGTTGGAGTGCGTGTGCAGAGCAGCGGTGAGAGGGGGAGCGGGGGCGCCGGGCAGCGCCGCCTCTGGGGCCGGCGGCATCCTGTAAGGAGGTCCACCTTCGATTGTACCTGAAGACAAAGGATAACATTGTTGTAAAAGAATATTACTTTTAGAATTTTCAGGAGACCATTACTTTTGAGTCTGTTTCGGAATTTCTTCTGGGGGATCGTTAGAAAGAAATGTCGTTGCCAAACAGTTTAAAAACAACATACCATACCATCACGTTATGCAAAGGTCTACATCCACAGTTAGCCGGTATATGTGGATCCAATCTAATAGGGGGCGAGCCTAGAACCTTTAATCAGACAGGATTTTTACTTAAAAAAATTTACTTATAGTATCATTGCTACACTAGTCGCTCTATTGTGATCGCCACTAGTTGGATTAGAGTTCACTGCTGATTCTTGCAGCTACTATGAACTGCAGAAGTTTATTTCAATTACCTCCTTTATTACAATTTTAGTTACTGGTTGTGTCAAACCGAAGATACACATACAAGATTCATAAATTATATTGTAGCTTTTTAATTGCATAAAACACATGTCACCGAAGTTTTACAAACGAGAGGTTATAGTGTGTTCGATCATGGACTAGCGATATTCTAAATACTTATATAATAACTACTTTAATACACAAATAAACTATATACACTTTGGCCAGAGACACAGTTGTTAAATTAATGTTGTACTGTAGCTTAGCTCAACATCTTTCGATCTAGTAAAAAATATAATTTGTAGACGGTAATGTTTTGTAATGTAGACGGTAGACAGTATTGTTGCCCTCCGAATAAGCCTATTTTTAACTCAATGAGACCAAAACACACATACAGCAAAATAGCTGCAACATAGCGGGGAAGTAAATTAGGCCCAAGTGTACAATGTATTTGTGTATTAAAATGGTTGTTATATAAGTATTTAATTAAGCTAGAATAGGTTTTATTCCTTCAGCAAAAACGCACCTATATAATATATTATGTTAATAAAAACATATTATGTTTTTATTAAGAGCACAATCACATACAAAACTATCAACATAAAGAATATGAAGACATAATAATGTGAAAATGTAGAGCCATTGTCGACAGCTGAGTGCTTTTGCTAAGTTAACCATAAAAAATTGCGAAGATTGGACTCATTAAGTTAATGCATTATGTGACGACAATAATATCAGATGTATTAAGCATGTACTTCTCATGTTCTGTTGTGGTCCAAGTGAAGACAAAATCATTATCATTATGTATTTTGAAGAAATCGATTCTTCTTCGATATCTTATCGAATCGACTATAAACGGAAAGATAAGAAGAGCAAAAGAAATAAAATAAAGATTATTGTGAATAAAGGTACAATCGACAGTAAATATTGACTTCAACTTGGAAAATATACATAGAGCAAAATAATATAATAAATAGACACGTCTCCCTCTCTCCTACTAAGCTGTGCTGTGCCCAACAGGGTCCATAATTGATTCCTAGATTTAAGCCTACCATCTGTTTTATATTTTCTTGTACATTACGGAATGCAATAAATGAATATGAATGTATTTTTAAAAATCTTCTCTTGTCTCCGAAATCACATAAACACAGAAATAATTATGGTTTTGACTGATAAAATATAGATATATATAACCCACCATCCCAAATTTTCTATTTCTAATTTTTTTTAGTCTATTTCCTAATACATACGTAACCAAAACGAAATAATATATTTAAAATGACATACAAATATATCATGAATAATATCGATACAATCCTACAACAAATTAAGATTCGCAAATCGCATTAGCAAAACATAGCATACATATCGATATTTTCTGTATTAATCATGAGTTTTACAATATAACATTTAAACAGCTCTAAGTTTCTAACTTAACCCATCAGTTGCACGTCTGGGAGATAGCCAACTTCCTGCAAGCCTCGAAGTCGTCCTACTGACAATTGAATGGACCTGATTGGATCAAATTGTGTAGTGCCGTTACCTCAAGTGTAATCATTAGTGGCCAGTAATGATACCTAATGTGTAATGTATTATTATTACATCGCAAGAAGAGGAATGGAGAAGTTATTACTACATAATATAAATTTTCATCATTTAAGTATATTTTGTAATTAAGTTTGATTAGTTTATTAACCATGAGCTTAGATACTCAAGTTACGTACGCTTCTCTGTTCGGTAAAAAAGCTCAAAGATCAAAGTTTAAATCGTTATCTAGAAAAAAAGTTGCTTGACGTTATATCAATAATCATATTTTTTTAAACAATGCTTCCTAAAGTTCTTATGTGGAAAAATAATAAGCCACGATAAATTGTTAAACACGGGTACATCATAATTTGGTATGTTTGTCCGATTTTTTTTTGTCTAAAATGAAGCAACTTAATATATTTAGCAGACTGAATACAGTTAATGGTAATCACCATTCTCACCTTTAGTAGTGTGACATTAAATGTACTGCTTTTGCGGTGGTTGAGGTTTAAAGTAAATCGCAGATATCTCATGTGGGTCGTTGAGTGAAAAACAAGAGAAGCACCTAGATCTTTTTATGATATAACTAAATATATTTATGACCCATTTCAAAATCGGCGAGTCAAATGTGTCCGATAGGAAAATAATTATATTTAATTAATTATTTATAGGAAATCTGTCACCAAAATATGTTTATTTTATCGATCAAATTCGAAGAATACCCATTAATTATGAAACATTCCTCTAGCAGATTTCGCGATGCTTAGTTTTGCGGAAACTCCAAACGGAAATGTTTCAACCCAGATACACAGTGTGAATCTCTAAAGTAGTAAATAAAGGAAATAAAAACTGTTATGTATGTAAAATATTGAAGTTATAAATATTGATGATTCAAATTTGTCAGTTCTAGCCTCAAAACAAAAATAATATGATCTTATAACGTAACCTCTTAATTGCCCTTAAGCATTGACCCTGTGTTATACATACCATTTAGAAAACATTTATGAATCATATCATACTCGTAGTTATTCTATATTGCCTGAAAAGACACTTACATACAATTTAATGATGAATTTAATGTAGATAGCTGTAAATCACAAGTACTTACAATGATTTAACTCTTAAAAACCTTTTAGTATATTAGAAAACAGTAGTTAAATAAATACAATTACACCTTTCGATCTTGATTACAGGTATCATCAGTTCCATATCAAGTTCGTATCACAGCAAAATAAGCAATGGTCTTGTATTTTTTGCGACTGTCATTAAACTAAGATGAGACGTACAAAAACATGGTGGAAGTGCCAACGACCGGCGTTTCGGCGTCAGCTGGGAACCGGTCGAAACGGTACCGTTTGTATTGGTTTACATTGATGATATTGTGTTTTGGGCACTTGATTGAATAAAAAGAGACAGTATTGTTGATTTGTGAATGTTTTTTGTACGGTGACAGGTGCTGCCAATAAGGAAAATCGACAAATTTGGTCAGCTAAGCTATTTGTGTACGTTACCTCAATTTAAAACGGGACTGTCTAATTAATGGTGTTGATGATTATATTTGAGAGCTAGAGGAATTATCAGCCATTGATAGAGTCTGTGATGTGCTTATTTATTAACAGTAAGTGAAGAATGATTCTTTCAGATAAGAAAAGTAAGTATATTAATAATATTCCAGATTGAGCTTAAATATTTCCTTGTTTATAGCCATCAAAGATTGATAGATTATGGATTTCCTACCTATCTTACATGTTATTGAGTTGAAGTTATTAAAGTTTTAAGTCGTGTTCTATTTAATAAAATTAATAATTCTACATTTATGAGCAGAAAATTATAAAATACAATACCTACCTACAATATGATGTTCTAACTCTACTCTTCTAACTCGTTCTTATCCATAATATAGATAGCCAATTAAAAGTAGAGCAAAATATGATGTAAGCGGACTCGGTCAAAATTAAATCAATACATCAACTCTAAATCGATTACGAAACTTATATTAACATGTCGGATTATAACTTATCGCGGATTAATCACATTCTAGTTAATCCCCGCGTTCATTTATTTTAAGGAACGGAAGTTATTAAGTTATGCAAGAAAAGTTATGCAAGTGATATTTAAAACAATGCTTGCTTTCAGAGCGTATTGTGCAGCGTTTCCGAACGTTGTAAAAACAGTATGGCGCCTTTGGCGGGAACGGAAACGCCATCTGGTTGTCATCATAAAACTTAGAGAAACTTGCAAACCCATTTTTACTTGCAGATGTTTTAGAGTTTTAGATGTCGTGGTTTGTGTTATTCTACACAATTTTTAAACTCCGAACGGACTGGGAATTTCATAGAAAATCCCAATAACACTTTGCTCTACCTGAGAGTCGCACCCAAGATATCCAGCGGAGCAGTCGCGGTCGAGGCCATTAGGCTAATGAGGCAGTTACTATTGCCTTGATTGTATATATATTGGATGCTCGTGATTGTACCAACAAACCTATATAAGTATGTGATTTTACTTAAGCCTAGGCCTATATTTTTTCCTGATGGTTCTTTGTAGACGTTAATGATTATCACAATATCACCTCCGTCAGTCAGTACCAGTATATAATATACTTAATTATTTATTAATTCTATTAGTTCCTTTGGATTTATTTTTAATTCAAACAAAATAAATAAAAAATAATGTTGTTAATTGCAATAAATCAATTTCGATTTAACAATAATATTTAAATAATAATACCTTGGTACCCAGGTATTATTATTTAAATATTATTGTGTCAAAACTATGAAATAATTTATAACTGGTACGATAAAATCAGGTAATATTAGATAATTTTGATCTCAGTTCCAGCAAAATGTATTTTTAAAATCTATTCCATGATCTTAGATTTAATAGATCGAACAAAAATTACAAACGTTAGTGTTAATTTGAACTTTATAATCAAAAAGATAGGGTAGAAAATTTATGGCAGGGACAGCAGGAAGACAAGGGCCCCATTGTTTATTCTGTCAGTCTCTTCGAAAGGCAGGTGCATCAACTTGACTTGTAAACTCACATCTGTTTTGTTTCGTCGTGCAGTTAATAATATACAAAGTGTTCAAAAAAATCGGTTTGGAAAGTAAATGGCTGTTGACCGTTGTTTATAATTATCTTATTAAATTTACGAATTTATAGTAAAAGTACGGAATTATGGAAAACTAAATCGAGTTTATTTAGAAAATGTGTATAAGAATGTTTTTTACCACATAACTTCATATATTTAAGCGGCGGTAGCCTAATGGCTAGCCTAGGGCGTCGGACTTGCGATCATGTGGTTGTCGGTTCGAACCCCACTCATTGCACTACCGACGTGAACCCACTCGTAACACAAGCATTTAGCTTAGCACGAGGGGTTAACAAGAATACTAGTAATGTGTGACCCACATTGCTAGTAAGCTTTTTTTAAAAAAAAAAAATTTGAGAATTCAAAGGTACATAATACATATACATAACCAACCTATTATTCTGTCCCACTGCTGGGTACGGGTCTCCTCCCAAAGTGAGAGGGATTAGGCTATAGTCCACCACTTTGGCCTAGTACGGGTTGTCAGACTTCACACGCCTGTCGAGAAAATCTCTCATGCGGCATGCAGATTTCCTCACGATGTTTTCCTTCACCGTTTAAGTGCGTGATAAATAACTATTAATACGCACATGACTTTGAAAAGTCAGAGGTGCGTGCCTTGGATTCGAACTGATATCTTTGTTTTTTTTATCGCTAAGCCTGTACTACTAAATTATCTACTTGGGCCTTAATTCATTCAATAATGAAGAACACTAGTTCAGAATTCGAGAATGCTCATTCTAAGTATTTTATTTTTTAAAGATTACTAGCAATGTGGGTTGCACATTACTAGTATTCTTGTTAACCCCTCGTGCTAAGCTTTGCTTGTGTTACGAGTGGGTTCACGTCGGTAGTGCAATGGGTGAGTTTCGAACCGGCAACCACATGATCGCAAGTCCGACGCCCTAGCCATTAGGCTACCGCCTCTAAATTTTCTTTGAATTACGATTTATTTTGGTATTATGTTTGTGCGGTCAACCGGGAACGCCTTAAAGGGACGTCATGTAATTTAAGTTTTCCGGCATTTCGTCTTAGAGAATGTCACGGAAAAATATTCGCTACAAACCATTTCATTGAAAAAATTACCGGTATAGCCACGCCGTTTTAATATTGTGAAATAAACATATCACTACCAATAATATTATATAATAGAATTAAAATTAATATCTATCTTATTAAATCTTGAAAATCTTCCAACCACAAATCTCACAAGATAATAATTTTGATTAATAAGTAATGGCACCAAATAATACCAGATTTTAATGCATACTTTTCAGAATTTTTGACACTAAGGCGCACCAACTTCTTAAATGTGTTCAAATTGTATTTAAACACAATTTTCTATGGTCATTTTGTGTTTAAATTCAATTTAAACATATTTAAGAAGTTGGTGCAAGTGGCGCTAAAACTTTCCAAAAATAAAAATGGATTTAAGTCACCAAAAAAAAATCTATTAAACTAGCTAAAAAAATTAAGCTATGACTAAGTACACAAGAAATAGAAATGAACAATGTTTTATAACCAAATGTACAAGGTTTTGCAACTATTTTGGACAGTTGAATGGTACGGGTGGGTGTATCAAGCGAATGCACGTGACACGTGAATTAATTACATAGGTACTGCATGCAACCTCGTTACAGCCCAGCATTGCCGTATATGGTATTAAAAGGCTGTTAACGCATGTAAATGTTTCAAATATATCACTACCTGCTTTGAATTTTGCGTTCGTAGTTATTTAATTGGGTATTGTAAATATTGTAGATTTAATAAAGTAACTAGCTTGTGTTACTTAGCTAAAGTAATAATAAAATGGGTACAATGAGGATGAGGACTAACTAGGATAGGACACAACATTTTGAAAAGCTCTTCGAGTCCACAGTAATATTAAAAAATCGTTTTTAGGTGGTCCGGGAATCATGCAAATAGATATTAGATTTAATTCTGTTTTCATTGTATCAAGAAAGATGCGTTTGTAAATGGAATTCTGTTCTAGAAGTATCTTATAATTTTTTATTAATTCTAGTCATCGAGGATTAAAAAAATATATTTTCTTTTAAAAAAAGATTGGATAAGTACTAGCTACTATGTTATTTAACAGCTAAAGTTGGTTATATAACAAAATTAATTATTCAGATATTTTTAAACTTTATAATACTCTATTTTATATCTCGATTTGTACCAAGATCAACTTTCAGTTATCAGTTAAAGTTAAACACTTTAACTGATAATAAATTAAGGCCCATGTTGACTATATTATTTTACTATTTTACGTGTATAGTACCTACTATCGTAAAAACTGAACTGAATATCATTCCAATTAGTTTGGATAAACATTGTATCAAGTTGATTAAGATATCAATTTCTCAGTCAACAACTGTGTGACTGCTTATTTCGCTACAAATTTGTTCTACGATAATATTTTATTAAGCTTTAACGAGCATTCAGTTCTGGATTTGGATATGGTGCCTTTAGGTAATTGAATTTATTATCCTGTATTGAAACGAAACTACTTTTTACGGATTTATCGCGGTATATTGATATTATTTAATTCCTGTAATTATTATTCTGTCAAACTTGGGATGTCTGTAGAATTTAACGATGTAAATGTTTTTGATTGTAAACGAAATCAAAAGTACCTTTTACGCTTTTGTAACAGAAGATATAATACTAAGGGCCTGTTTCACCGCCTTGTGATAAGTTCCCGGTAAATTATCTGACACAAAAATACATACAAATTCTGATGAAATTTCACCAGTGAAGAACAATGAAGTGTGGCACACGTAAATAATAAAATGAAAGAAAAATATTATAGGATATAATTATTACAACCGATATGTGGCTATGATTCAGGATGATTATTATATAATTTACAATATACGTATAGATATCCCCGTACAAAGTTTAAGTGGCGAAGTTAAAGATGAAGCCATCACGTATTCGCAAGCAGGTTTTGGTGTAATTAATTTATTTTATGACGTAAGAGTTCTGGTTAGTAAATATGTAAATTATTATGTTTGGCCTGATTTTTTATATTAACATAATGAAATAATAACCCAAAAAGGATGTGTGTGTTACCGACCCTTGCTAACACTCCCTGTTGCGTCTGCAGTAAGTTATTTGAATGAACATCTAAATCTAGATTGAGATCATACTTTATGTTATTATATTCTAATATTTCAAAAACTCTGCTTCCAGATTTTTTTGACCTCTTTGGGATTTTACAGATCAGATGGAGAAGCTTTTTGTTTCGTTGCGGATAGGAAAGTGTAGCCTGCAGTATGATAGTCACTATTGCTAATGGAAACTTATTATGGAATATGCATAAGATTGACTCATGATGCAGATATTTTTATTTGTACCTAATCTTTATAGCTATACAATGATGTTTATGTCATAATTATTTTAACACCCAATACTACCAGTAATCACCATTTCAGCAAGATAGTAATTATTTAAAAGTACGCGGAAAATTTACAGGTCAAAATGGAACTTGCATCAAAACATGTTCGAATTAGTAAGAAAACTTAAAAATATCGTTAACGATTAATACCTTTTAAAAACGATAAAACACAAACGTTTTTACAGAAACTGACGTCAAAGTACACGCGGCCAAGATGGCGGCGCTTCAATCACCCGAATCTGCTTGCAGTTTTGAATATTTTTTTTTATTTAAAATTATTATTATTGTCTAAGAAATGGTTTTACAGTGCTTTAATAGTCAAACTATTGATTAAAAATACATAAACGAACATGCATATTCCCTATTATGGTATATAGAAATATTATAGGTCTGTAGAGATCTAATTATCTAATTATGTATCAAGACTAGATAATACGACTATAGAAACAGCCACAGGTGAACAACCTAAGACTACGCAATGACCATTGACAGTTGCGGCTTGAGCGGGAAGATTAAAAGACGATAAAATCCAGTTTTTAATTGAATTTCCACACTTCCATGTGGCTATTCCAGATTGTTGGCGAAGCCAGCAGAAGTTATTCCAAGATTGGAGTTTCCAATGTTTTTTTACCGTATCTAGCATTTAAAACCATTGAGGTATTGAGTTAGTAAGGACTTTTGTTAAACAGCACCTGTATCCAACGGTCTGCTAGAAAACACAATTCATATCTTATTTGTTAGTTTTACTCGAATTGTATTAAATATTGAAACTTTATTTGGTTCTATGAATAAATAATTGTAGATGTCTGTCATTGCGAGGTTTTAGTTTATTATAACTTATTTTTGGATTGATTATTTGTTCGGTTAGACAAACAATCGGTTGTTCTGTCTGAGTGAGATGGGACGGTATCCTCCGAAACATTTAAAGCGGCATCTAGTTCTATGCCATCGTCTCTAGTAAACGCAAACCTCAATGTTGGCAACTGCATTTTTATTACGAAATATTCTCTGAGTATGTGCATGCAATGGTCATTTCCCGTACTTCACTTGCGTGCCGTTGCGCCTTGCGGTCATCGGATGGCGTTAACGACATTAATATCTTCATGCTTATAATTCCTTGGTAGGTTAAGTAGAGGTTTTTAATTGAGTACTCGTTAAAGCGTAGGAATATTCGAGACTAAAGTTTTTAGCATAACAGATAATGAAATAATACACAAAATAATGACAAAATATTCATGTTAATAATAATTAAGAGGAATATTTTTGTCTTATTCGGAATATATGTAAATTGACTACGCAACTTCCAATCTTACAATACTTTTTATAAAAATCGTTTTTCCATGTCACAAGCTTTCTTGTTCGCCCTCAAACATTATTCAATTCTTGTTTGCACTCGTCATGATTACTGACATACAAAGTAGCAGTAACTCCATTCCACACAGCTTCCAAGAAGAATTTATCTGCATGTCTGTAATGTCGCTAACAGTAGTTATAAAAGATAATGTAATAGGATGTTCTTGCAGGATCTGACACAGTTCTGTTCACATGTGGACCGTGACGTGAATTTTAATTATAGATATTGCCAGTTTATGCCAAATTACTTGAGAAACTCAATTTGATGCTGAAGATTATTGCTGTAATGTAGAATGAGGTTTTGTGTGTTACTAATGAACCAGGATCTAGAGCCGAGTAGTCTTCTGGAAAGGATTTTAATTAAGTTATTCTTGTAACTTATGGGAAATCTTGCACTATCATTGAACAATAAGATGATCTATAAAAATGCTTCGACAAGAAAACTGTTATCTCAATTACCTATAAATTAATGGTCGGTCGGTCACATTGCCAGGAAAGATGGTTAAAACTTCAAACAGCTGTTGGTTACTGACAA
The DNA here is from genome assembly GCA_947256265.1 of Acronicta leporina. Taxonomy (NCBI): domain Eukaryota; kingdom Metazoa; phylum Arthropoda; class Insecta; order Lepidoptera; family Noctuidae; genus Acronicta; species Acronicta leporina. Next base: position 14,347,430 of record OX366525.1, on the reverse strand, counting down.
AATGGACGGCAAGCGCTCTAGAGGTCGAAGTGCTATAACATGGTCTGAACAGAACCGCACATCTCTGAATACCAAACTTCAAGAGGCACTCTATGTCGCCAAAGATGGTCACACATGGGGCAACTTTGTCGAAAACACGAAAATCACGACCCTCAGCAATAAGGACCACGACTTGAGGAGGAGAATCTAACACTAAGAATAACAGCTAAATTTTGTAGAAACAGATAATATATAAGATGGTACGTTGGTATTGTAGAGCTTTGTCAATTATTATTTTTCTCGTATAACAATCAAGAAAGTATAAATGTATAAAGAAAATAGAAAAATCCGTGAATTTTTGAAAAGTGGGGTTTAATTTAATATTTTAGGAAACTTTAGTATCTTCATGTAAATCATGGGTCACTATAGTAATTTATAATAGTTTTGACAGAGATTAAGAGGATCTATACTAATTAAATGGTTTTTCGTTAATTTCCTTTACAACATTTCATTTCATTTACATCAAAGGTCAGAATGAACTATGGCAAAAAAATGCTAATTTTTGAAGAAGCACAGCTTTATAATAAAATACCGTCACGCATAAGAAATGTAAATTCATTATATGCATTCAAAACTCAACTTAGTGAATACCTTACGCAGACCAATCACTTCTGGAGAAGTGCATTGGATGGGTAATTAATTAAACTGATTTGTAACTGACGGCGACAAACTTAGGGTAGTTTTAAGATTTTAGTATTGTTCTCAAGTAAGTGACATATTGTTTTATTGAGAATAAAGTTCTGTAAACCTACATTTGATTGAAATAAATGATTTCTCTAAATGAAAGTGTTGGTGAGAATCGCGCCTGAGACTACAACGATGTTGAAGTCGTAAGAAAGTTTTTGCAGAATCGACTCGCGTCACTCTTACTTACTTGTCTACACTTTACATGGCGGCTAATAAAGTTAAAGTAGTGATGATATAGTGAAATATAGTAGTAGTAGGTACCTATAGATATAGTAGTACATAGCATATACATAGATAGTAGACATGGTGTGGACAATACTGATTCCCAATCTAAAGACGTTCTGGTTGCTTCTGGATATTTTATTAGAGTTTATTTGGTAGAGGAGGACTTAACAGGATTTGTATACTAGTTATAATATTTTTTTACTACACATATTCTTGAATTTAATATTTACTTAATTTTTTGTTGAAAATTTACCATAATAAACAATTATTAAAAAAATAACTGAATATAACCTGGCTGTAATGCTGTAGTAGGTTACACATTTTCACTATTAGGTACCTGAAGTAGAGATTTGCTTACAGGCAATCTGGCACAGTTATGTAAAATAAACTTACCATGCTTGAGTAGCTTATTCTTACAATAACCGCCCCTAAGGCTCTTTGACCAATATTTTGTTCTACTTACTAACAAAATAACTTTTTGATGCAGAAAAATAATATGTGCATCAGCCGCTTCATTAAGCTCTACATACACTTAAGTCTACTGAATAAAGCAAGGACACATACCGGACCGTCCAAAGTGCACAATGAACCACTTGATGAAATAAAACCGTTACACACAATACTTCAAGTCAACGGCATCGATTCAACCGCGAACCATTCACACGATAACACAATAACAATTCTTACGCGATATAAAACAAAAGACTCACTCGAAATATAAACTTTAGACTATAAATAAGAAGCTTTTTTGCTTAAAACTTAATACAAAATGTAGAAACAAGACATTCACCTGTCAGAGGCGCGCGCGCACTGGCGGCGGCTAAACGCGGCAGGCGGCCGGCTACAGAACCCGTTTCGTAGAAAAAAGCGCTCCTTCCCGCCTCCGCCGCCATCATAGCGACCCTTTGCATATTCCCCTGCTCACTATTCATCACTGCACCGACGCCGCTATCCCGCGGTATTTCTTGTAGCCTCTCCGGAACAAGTTGCGCGTCTTGCGCGTCGATTCTACGCTCATTCTCAACCGCTACGCTCGTGTTGACCCGCGATTCCTTCAGATCAGCTTGATTAGCAACGCCGTTTACTACTGCGTTAGGATTTCTCGGCATCGCGATTGGTATTCTGCCATAAACTGGTTTGTTTATGTATTTTTGCGAGCTATCTATGTTGGGTGGATTAGCAAAGGCGTTTACTTTCAATATTTCGTTCGCCTGCTGCAGCAGTCGACGCTGTATAGTTTCTATCTCGGTTCTCGAAGCTTTCGAGTTCTCTGACAGCTCGGCTATCAGTTGATTGACGTTGAATTCAGCCATTCTGTTGGTCATTACTTGCGAGGTCGAGGCTTCAGCAGTTTCTCTAACATTATCTTTAGCATTATCAGATCTCTTAGCTTTGACTTTCATGTCTCGATTATCAGGTGGTGTAACCACTATTGTAGGTATATTTTCTTTTGAATTAGATTCTTTTTTGCCTCGCTTTACCTTTTTGACAATTCTGCTTGCCATTACATTGTTGAACACAATTTGGTAATCGTTTGAGCTTTACCGCACTTTTTACACATTTTATTTTTAGTAACAAATTAGAATATAAGTGTACCTTAGAAAGAATGAATATAATTGAGATGAGGCTTCCAATTTTATGTTCATTTCAAATAGGTAAACAAATGATATTAATGAATAGAAGCGTATGTAATTGAGATTTTGTAGGCTTTATTTTGTAGCTACACTACATTATGTAAATATGAATATTTTACGAGTGCGTCGATGACCGTAGATCACACCTTGCGCGGGATGTTGAAGCAGCTAATAACTACCGTTTAACGAGACGGTGACTTTTAACGGGTTACCGTTTAAAGTTAAGTTAAGTGTTTTATTGTATGCATTCATACATTCACTTTGTAATCTGAAATACTTCCTATTCGTTTCTAAAACCCTCGCATAAACTGGTGATCCGGAAGTAATATTATAAATGACACATGATATCGCAGTAAATTTAATTTGCAGCATAGTATTTAATCCTATAAGGTAACATGACTCCAAATCGACGGTAAGCTTAAAGCTCTTTTGTCTAATGCAGTGGTACTCAACAAATACACCATTTATTTTAAAAGTCTTTTAATCTTGCGGAATCTTTATCCATAGGATCAACTTTTTGGAACCGTGCAACTACCAACGTAAAGTTTCATAAACACTTGTACGTAAAAGTTTATAGATTAGATTTTTTTTCTAGAAGAGGGAGGCAAGCGAGCAAGCGGGTCACCCGATGTTAAGCGATCAACGCCGTCAATTGACACCTACAACACCAGAGGCGTCGCAAGTGTGTTGCCGACCTTCGAGCAAAGAATAGGCTCGCTTCTTGAAGGTTGCCATGTCGTACCGGTTCGGAAATACCTCCGCTGGTAATTAATTCCACAGATTAAGTAGTTGTGAGAGGTAAAAAGTTCAAATTTTAAGAACATCATGATTTTATTGACTGGCGTTGGTATTTACGTTTAAAGTTGAGTTCTTGAGAAGTTCAGGTTTCAGATCGTAAAATGATGGCAGTGGCTATAAAATAATAATTGTCCAAAACCAATGTTTATGTACCACTATACTGCTCTTATATCGTGGGCGCGTTTATAAACACACTTTATCACTTACACAAACACCCAGTAATATTAATTATTCGTGGAGGTTAGGTTAGCGTTCTAAAACTTCAAAAGTGTGCAGGAATAATCCATGAATTTAATCTTATATATATAAAAGAAAGTCGTGTTAGTTACACTATTTATAACTTAAGAACGGCTGAACCGATTCGGCTGAAAATTTATGGAGAGGTAGCTTATAACCAGATGACGGACATAGGATACTTTTTATCCCGTTCCCATGGGATGTAATGACAGACCGAATTCCACGGGGGCGAAGCCGCGGGCAGAAGCTAGTATTAATATAAAAAAAACAAAACTTTGACTACCATTGCTGTTTTACCAAAATGGGTCCACCTAATTTTATTTACGACAAGACAAGAGAATAAACTTGCAGATACTGTTTTGCGTAGGACCCGCGTTCGCCAAATGCGTTTGCGCATACGGCTGGCATACTTTCGAGTTTCATAACCTTTTGTTATAGGCCTATGGGAAATATTCCACGATACTTACCATATAGTGCTGCTATGTGTATTGTTTGCACCTTTATTTTATGGGAATGTAAATTGTGTCAACAGTACTGTAGTACAAAGTTGTGTTAGATATGAGAAGTTGAGATTCTTCCTCTGTAAGTAGATCGTACGACATAGAACTAACCGTAAGGTAAGTCATGTCGGTTGAGAGGCGAAGTAACTTGCTTTTCAATAGATGTTACTGACGTCACCTAAGACGTAAGTTCAGAACGTGAAGGCAAATTTCGACATGGCAGGTGGGACTCGCGGTGGCTTAGACGTCATAGCGTCCGGTGTATCTAACCAGAAGACGCAGGTTCGAATCCTGTGCGCGAGTCGAACTTTTCCTTCAATAATAACTTTATAATCTTAGCATGAAAAATGCAAAAACACTGTTTACTTGAACGCGCTAATCTCAGGAACTACTGGTCCGATTTGAAAAAATCTTTCAGTGTTAGATAGCCCCATTTATTGAGGAAGGCTATAGGCTATATATCAACACGCTACGCGGACGAAGTCGCGGGCAGAAGCTAGTAATTCATATTTTCATATTTTGTTTTGAAGACATGTTAATAATTTTAGATGAAGATTTTGTTCATGTAAAGTACATTATTGAAGTTCATTCAATTTCGTTCAATCTTACACCACCTCACTATATTTTTTTAACCCTTCAACTGTTAGTTAAGTTACTGAATACAATTATAAGTCGAAGTATAAAGCGCAGGAGTTAAAACAAGTTAACATTACATTTTGTCTTGCAATATCACATGAATAAGCATTTTCATTTCAAACACGGTTGTATGATTAGCATTTCTAACTAGACGTCGTCACTTGCCATGTACATTTATGTTTTAATATTACAATAGGCAGAGATAACGAATTAACATATAGTGTCAACTCTATGCAAATCGCCGTCTATGGTAACTTTGAACTTTAATAGGTAACAATGGGTAACATAATATGAATGTCAAAATCTGTGCATGGTTTCAGCATATTGCTAGTTTTAAGATTATTTCTTTTACTTCTAACAAATATAAATTATTATTAACGTAAGTTCAGTAATGTTATTCACGTGGGAGAGCCATGCTTCGGCACGAATGGGCCGGCTCGACCGGAGTGATACCACGGCCTCACAGAAAACCGGCGTGAAACAACGCTTGCGTTGTGTTTCGCCGAGTGAACGAGGTTACCGGAGGCCCAAACCATTTTAAAAGGCGGACAACGCACTTGTGACTCCTCTGGTGTTGCGGGTGTCCATGGGCGGCGGTTATCGCTTACCATCAGGTGATCCGTTTGCTCGTTTGCTCCCCTATCCCATAAAAACAAAGATCCGGTGGAGTTTGATTTGCTCACAATAACGTAATACCTAAATAAATCGTAATCCAAACAATATTATAACAAATTGTCTTATTATTGGGATTGAGATACCGTTAATCTAGGTTTCAACCGTACCATTTCGTCTACTACTACTTTACTGGAAACAAACGACCGGAAAATCTTTCCATACTTGGTAAAGCTATCAAGAATTGCATTCGCTTACATTTATTTCCAGTGAAGTATTTTGGGCGAAATAGTAGAGCAGAAACCTAGGTTAACAGTATCGGAATTTAAATAATGACACACTTCGATTGTGTTTGAAATTAATAAGGACAATATTCACGATCGCGAAACCACATAATTTACACTAAGTTTTTATACAATTTACACAGCTATTTCGGCCGAACTAAACACAATAAATAAAATAAATCTCTACTATTATAAAATTGTAAAAAAGCTGTGTCTGTACATTTAAGATATTTAAAAAGAAACACGTGGGTTATGGTATAAAAACGTCTCCGGATCCGAAAATGTGATTTTGATGGAGAAAAAACTACTGAATAGATTTTAATTTTATTATGACTGTAAGAAAGTATATGCTTAAAACTTAAAAACTGATGAACTTCTTATCTCAATTAATTGAACGAATCGTGAGATACAGCTTGACCTCCCTGATGTATAGAGGCCGATACAAAGAAGAGATCATCAATGTTGGATTATCATTTTTACTCCTGATATAGCTTCACGTGAGCGAAGCCGCGGGCAGAAGCTAGTAATCAATAAATTTATTGAGTAAGGAATAAAAGCTACAAATTTAAATATCACTGGTCTCTACACTAGGATACTCTGTGTCTTGGAGTTTGTGACTGACAACCAGTCTATCCTCCGAATATCGGTATTGCCCAGAAATTGGGGTTTTTTTTATGGGATAGGGGTGCAAACGAGCAAACGGATCACCTGATGGTAAGTGATAACCGCCGCCCATGGACACCCGCAACACCAGAGGAGTCGCAAGTGCGCTGCCCGCCTTTAAAAGGGTTTGGGCCTCCGGTAACCTCAACTCACTCGGCGAAACACAACGCAAGCGTTGTTTCACGCCGGTTTTCTGTGAGGCCGTGGTATCACTCCGGTCGAGCCGGCCCATTCGTGCCGAAGCATGGCTCTCCCACGTGAAAAACGGGTTACGGAGGTCTGATGGCAGTCGCTTCGTGTAAGATGCTGATATTCACCCGCATCTGGTTAGACTAGAAGCCGAAATCAACATAGTTGGGAATAGGCTTGGAGGATGATGAGGTTTAAGATATGACTCACTTGAAGTAACGTAAAATGACTCACTTGAAGTAAAGACAGAGGCGTACTAATGTACACCCACAGTTCGCCGGTATGTTTATGTCCCATGTAATAGGGGGCGAGCCTATTGCCATTAACCAGGCACACATTCCGAGCTGCTACTGGGAATTTCATATAAAAACCAATAACACTTTGCTCGGCCTGGGAATCGAACCCAGAACCTCTAGCGTAGCAGTCGTGCTCAGGACCACTTGACTAATGAGGCAGTTGAAGTAATATACAAAATATTAATAAATTTTTGTGTTTATCTGTGAATCACTTCGAGGCAACACCAGCTTTCTCTACAGGTACTAAATCTGTAGTAAACTTGGAGTTTTAAGAGGGACGGGTTTTGTAAGATGTCATTGAAGAGTATTACGTAATGGGTTATATTGATAAATATACCTTCGTGCTTGTATTATTGAACTGCCTCATTAGCCTAGCGGTCCTGAGCGCGACTGCTACGCTAGAGGTCCTAGGTTCGATTCCCAGGTCGAGCAGTGTTATTTTTTTTATGGGATATGGGGGCAAACGAGTAGATGGATCACCTGATGGTAAGCGATTATCACCGCCCATGGACACCCGCAACACTAGAGGAGTCGCAAAAGCGTTGACCTCCTGTTAAAAGGGTTTGGCCCTCCGGTAACCCTACTTACTCGGCGAAACACAACGTAAGTGCTGTTTCACGCCGGTTTTCTGTGAGGCCGTGGGATCACTCCGGTCGAGCCGGCCCATTCGTGCCGAAGCATGGCTCTTCTATGAAATTATCAGTAGCAGCTCGGAGTTTGGGATTTGTGCCCGGTTGGCAATAGACTCGCCCCCTATTACATGGGACCTAAAGATACCGATGAACTGAGGGTGTACAGTAGTACGGCTCTGCCTAACCCTTCGAGAATACAGGCGTGATGGTATGTTTTATGTATGCGCTTGTATGCCCGATGGGTTAGGCAGAGTGTACATGGTGTTTATCGAGTTCCCTGGTATGATGCAGGTCTCATGTAATGGGTGAAGCCATTTCTAATCACCGGTCAAGAATCCAAACTCCAAGTCGCTAGTGATAATACCTAGGTTTACCCTAGTTTAGGAGGCAGGGTTTTATCTATCTAAGCTACCTTATTTAACTAGTAACCTAATCAATAAGTAGGTACTTTGTAAAAGGTTATTTGCATCAATAAAGAATATTTTAATATTTTAATTTAATTAATTTAATAATAAGTATAATGTATTGTGTATAATGTATTCTCCGTAGTCTCTGCCTAAGCCTTTGGAGAATACAGGCGTGCTAATATGTTAATGTTTAATCTAATTATCACTATCCTTGAAATCTAAGGAGCTGCAGAGGCGATAATGCAGTGTTGTGGGTTTCTCACTGTAAATGCTCTACAAATTTGGAAAATCAGACCTGCGTGCATCGGATTTAAACTCCGATTATCGGGATAGGCAAAATGCTATACATTTATCTAACGGATACCTGTCATCGACAAACTATCTAGGGCCCTGCCGGATTTACGGGTATGGTATCGAAGGAAGGTCCAAGTTTTCAACGAACGCAGGATGTCCCGATTTGTAGGGCACAACCAGCATAGGTAGGTACTGTTGAAATTAATTAAAATATATACTTATTTCGGGAGACAATTAAGTGCCATTGAGTACCTAGTGCCTGGAGAATCGATTGAAGCTTGTGCCAAAATACTGTTAGGATTTATTTTAGTCGCACATATTGGAAAATGCAAGAAATCTGTGAAAGATTCAAGAAGGCACGTCGCGAAGGCAGAGAGACCGTTAATAATATAAATTTCGGCACTGCCTTAGCATATATCTAGGGATATGAAATATCAGATATTATGGATGTATGAATAAGTGATATATAATAATATGAATATCCGTCGAGTGCAATTTAATTTTTAGAAACTTAATTGGTGATATTGCTAACATTATTATTTCCTTTCCTGTGGTGACTATAGGTAGTACTGTATGTTTCTTATCCCGCAATAATCATTTTGGATTATTCGATTGTTTCGGATAGTTTCGGTTATAGAGAATAGGATTATCTAAGAATCATAAATGAGAAATAAAAATATTTACTCCGCCCCTATCCAAAATTATTTGAATAGTTTTTATCGGATACGGTTACAATTCTGGATAGATTATTTTGCTTATCTAATAGTTTTGTTAAGGTTACGGATCTCCATAACATCCCTAAATTGAACGTAACTACTAAGGAGATTCGGTAAAATGATTGCAAAAATAATAAAATACAGCTTACCTTACAAATGATTGCAAAGTTATTATGAATATCATAGGTCTGCACATTATTATGAATAGTCTTTATATTAAATCTCAAGTTACTATTTAAATAAGCAGGTTTGAACAGGGTTCCTATCATATTGTCTACCAAGATTCTATGATTCATATAATTTGTAATTCAGATGAGCGCAACACCTACAGTGCAATGAGTATTTGTACATTGGTTTTATATGCGAGATTTACTAAACTGAGCTTTGAAGAGCCATTAATTAAGATTATGTTAACTATGTTCCCACGTTATGTATCATTGATGTATAAAAACACACACCTTCGTACAAATTTTTACAGTTTATGACTAATTTAATTGTCAAAGATTATTACATATAGTCACTTACGAGAAATATATAATTTAAACTTACAATAAATATATTCAGGTAAGTAGGGCAAATATTCTTATATTCTTCAAAAGGCTAAGCAGAAGTGTATTATCTATAAAAATCAATGATTAGTGTAACTTTACTCTAGCGTAGCAGTAGCGCTTAGGACTACCTAGACTAACGAGGCAGTTATATTGTGCTATATTTTCCAAGATTATACCTTCACGCCACTTAATGATTACGGTACTGCGGTATCTTAGCTATTGTACGGGTAACTAAGTAAGTCTTCTAGCTGTTGTATTGTTGTTGGTCGGTCGACTGTGGTTCCTTTCTTATTTGAGGCCATTGTTTGGCCAATGACATTAGAAATGTGTTAGTGAAATATGCACGTCCGAGTATTTTTGTTTAGAGGTAACACTTTCTTAAAAGATTCATTTAAGATAAGTAGCAAAATTTTCTTTTGTTTTTGAGTCGATCTCTCATCTGTGTAGGATGGTTTCACATTTTGACTTTGAAACATAGAAAGTTAATCCCATCAAGACATTTTTTTATGGATTAAGCCGGCAAATGAGCTGATAAGCCACCTGGTGGTAAGTAGTCATCGTCGCCCATAGACACCTGCAACACCAGAGGAGTTACTGATGCGTTGCCGACTCTTAAGAGCCCCCATGGACTGCAGACTGCCAGAGCCGCAGCAACCGAGGAGAAACTAGCTCTTACGCGCCAAAGTCGAAACACACACGAAGGTGCTTTACGAGAGACAGCTAGTTAGACCCCAAGAGGTCCTACCACCAAGTGTCTAAGGTATAGTATATATATACTCAGTATATATACTCGCCTCTTACGAAATGCCCACCTAAAAGGCAGTGAAGAGCAGTATTCCAACTCCTCCCACGGGGAATAAAATTCACAAATGTTGAGCTAAGCCTCAAACTTTACAAGAAACTTGATAAAAAATTTAATGAATGAAAGTTAATTCTGAATCATAACACAAGACAAAACTATAAAAACAAATTATTATAATATAATAAAATAAATAAATAAATATTCCTCGACATTTTACACAGCACCATCTAGTCCCAAACTAAGCAGAGCTTGTGCTATGGGTACTAGACAATGGATATAATACTTATATACTTTTGTATGTAATATGTATGTATGTAGTAACAATACATCATCTTTATTCGATGTTGATACTGTTTATTCGTACGTAGGAATCAGGTGTGTGAATATGTATAGTGACTACAAATTCTAGACTTGACGTCTGACGCCTTGATGTAAGGTGAATATCGGGGTCTCTGATGTGAAACAAAAATATTTCATAATATAATAGGCTTGCCTCTTTTACATGGGTCCTGAAATATATGGGGAATTGTTGGTATACATCTGTAGAATTTGCTCACTTCTGCCTAACCCTCTTTTCTTTTTTAAAGTCGCAGCTTTGATCTAATATAGATACATACTTATTCATCCTCGCGGGGATTACTGCATTTATAACCTCATTTTGAAAAATATGATTTCTGTGCGAGTTTGAAATAAAAATACTTAGTTCTTTAATTCTATTCTAAGGCTTCAGAGTTGATTATTCGCATGCTACTATAATAATCGCCATTACTAATTCCAACCATTAGCAAGAAATCACACTGATCTGCATAAAATTAAAACCATTAAAACAATCACTTAAGATAGGTTACGAAATTTATGTTACAGCAAAAATTTACTGTAAATAAAATGGAACTATGTATTACTAACTACAAATAAAAATAAATTGCTAACATTAAACAAATTGGTAATCTTTAGAATCTGTGAAGTTTTCAATAGATTTGTGATGAATTATTGCGGTTACATGAAAATGATACTGTAATAAAAATATAGTTTTAATAAAAAATAGGTTGTTGACCGCAATTGTCGGTTTTATGAACTTAATTAAAATTAATGCATTTTTTAGTGGTGACACAACTTTTTTGTGATTGGTTTGATTTATTTCGATAAGTAATGTCTTTGTCAATTTGCTTGACATATGGAATAAGTATAAGTATTCAAATTATTTGAAATGTGTTGGCTTTAATATTTAATACAATCTTGTGGTCTTTTATCTTCTTATTCATTTTTAACAGACTTCCAAAAGGTTCTCAATTCGATTGGTATTTTTTTGTTGATATACACATTCCGTATATTCCGTAGTAGATTAATACAACTTAGATTTAAAAAAGGAATGAGATTCTTGCCAGCTATGTTCCGTAAGTGATGACAAATTGGAAAGATTTAATTACTGCACAAAAGTATTTAAATATGAATCTCGAATCTTGATTTGAAAATAGAATGGGACAGAAATTTTTAATTAGGTATTTGGGGACGATTTGAAGTTTCTGGGTTTATTAATTAAAAAAGTTTAAAAGCATAGCAATCAAAGAGGTAGGTAATCTATTTTATGGTCATGGAGTTATTTGAGTATTTAGCCAATTAAAAGCCTAATAGTGTCATTTAATGTTTACGTACCAAAGTTCCGAATACAGGTGAATTGAATTTGGCGTTGATAACAATCAATTTTAAAGTAGGTAAACTTTAAAATATTCTTGTATAAACATAAAATAAAATTAGCGGACCGAAGCAATTCACATACATAGGTTAAATTTACAAGAATAAAATTGGAAGCCTCATGCGATTCTACGTACATAGCTATATATCGCAATTCTTTTCGATTGAACAAAACGCAATGTTTGCTCTACTCACTAACAGAACGAGAACGGTACCGAGGTACATGTACGGGAAATTAATTACTTATTTGAATATCGGTTGTTTGTTTTAAAACAAATAAGATGGGGAAAACAATCACTTGGTAGAACGTTTGATCGTGTTCCGTGCGCATTTTAGCATTTTATTTGGCGCGGATTTTCAATTTGGTTGCGTTCGATATTCAAAATATTGTTTTGTTTTCTATTTCATTTAGTTTTTTGGTTCGATTTTTTTTCTACTATATTTTATTACGTAGAAACTTTATCACAATTCATTATTATTTTTGGCATTTTTTTAATCGGTCATAATATCACTGACCCAAAACAGTTTCTTGTTATCTATATAACTATTAAACCTCATTCGTTTCACTTCACATCACACACATTTTATAACTAAAAATAAAAATTGTATAAATCAGTTCGCGGGTACAGTACAGCACAGAAGTGCGCGGGCGCACAAATTACACTGAACGCCTTGTGGTTGCGACTTGCGTACATTGGGGGATCGAGATTCGCTTTCGTAGCCTCAAGTGACGTAGACTTAAGAAACAACAGACATGACCTTAAGAGCATAGAGATATAATATACTCACGGGCTACAATCTTAGAGTAAAATCTACTGGCATTAGTGTCTATGGGCTCAAGAATAGATTTTGACAACTACCTCACCCCCCTCCCTTACAAATTCCCCTCGGTCGCCTAGATATTTTGCAAAACTTTAAACTTATTTGCCGCCATTTTTTAGTAGATACCTATACAAATTTTAACAAATTAAGTTTTTCGTTGATTTGATCGATTTGTAATTCTTTTTACGCTATGTTCAATAAGTGCTGTGCTGTAACAGTAGATGAAAATCTGTCGAATTGTTGTGATTTCCATTCCAAAGAATATAAGTCAAGACTGTGTAGTGTTTGCCGTGTGACGAACAACAAAAAGTTCTAGTGGACGAGTTCCACAAACTGTATGTTTGTGAGAATCAATTTGAAAAGCGATTTTTGACTGAAATATCTCATCTTCGGGTGGTAAGGTTGGATAAGCCCAACATCATTAACAATTATTGAGGAGATTGTTACATAAAACTATACTAGGTACCTACTTACTGCGCATAACATCGAAACTAGTAGGTAAGTTGAAATAACAAATATAACAATATTCTTATTTCTGTGAGTTTAAGGATATCATAATAATTCAATAACCTAATCTACGACAACCTATTAATCAACACATTATAGGTAGGTACCTATGCTGTTAAAAAACCTGCATGTATAAAGCTTGTCATGCAATCTTCTTCCACTTTATGTACCACAAATTCATTGATAGACTTATTCGTATCTTCTGAAACTATTTAACCTATCTGACAAAAAATATCCTTTAGGTAAATATATCTAGGTACAGGATTAATTGACCTTATCCTGGTCAAAGTCAACGGGTTTGCATTAAATATATACAAACTCGCAAAATAAAATGTAACATTCACATTGTACCTTTATATAATATTTTATTTTACTTGAAAAGCATAGCTGTACTTTTCTAGTACACTAAGCTGACCTCTCATTGTATGAAAAACTTATAATTTTAATTTTTTATGTAAGTACAATTTTATTTAAAATGTTTGTTTATTTCAGAATATTATCAACCCTCTACTTTCAATACCTATTGAAGATAAACAATATCAACTAATATTTTGACATGGAGAAGAATGTTAATATTTTCTGGATTTGGATATTGAAGGGTAAATTACGTCATTTAAGCAACAAAAGGTTTAAGGTATAATGGGTAAAATGTACCTGACTATGATAAAATTGGAAAATAAAAAAATATAAAGTATTCTTTCTTTTATTTATAAGTATCCTATTTCAATTGTTATAGGTTAGTTCAAATGTTAATTGGAAGCCTAAAATATAGGAAAAAGAATATTAAAAGCCTTTTATCCAGTTTCATTTATATAAAGCCAATAGCCTTATATTCGATACCTACTAAAAAGTGCTTTAAAAAATTAAAAAGGAATTGTGTAAGTAATTTCTAAATAATCTGTGCTTGTCAAATTCTATTCTTGAGGTTTCGTAAGGCCGATTTTTTTTCTTCGGAGATTGTCGTCTGATGCGTATGCATCTCTTAGTAGTTTGTGAATATACTATTGTGTTTCGTCTAAAAGTAAAAGAAAAATAAATTCAAGTAAAAAATGGTGACAAAGGAACGATATTTTGGGATGCTAAATAAGTTCGTCGGTAACTTAAAGCAGTTTACTTCATTGAAATAAATATGATGCCAAAATTATCGTATTTTTTTAAATTCGATAATGCAAAACACAATACAAAATATTTATACAACACTCAATAAATTTTGCAGTAAAATAAATTAAATAATTATAATCACAATCTAGTAAAAGTGTATTTTTTTTTTCAAAGTTTGACGTCAGTGTTGTCACAATAAGTAATAAAATAATAATGTTTTCCCGCGCTACAGAAACATTATTGTAAAAAGGTCAAGGTTCTTATTAACTTTTAATGAATATTTTTCACAATACAAAACACGTTATTTTTTTCGTATGTTTTTTTTTCTAATATGATGAAATTATATCGTGTCTCCTGTCGACTGGGTAAAGGACTTGTTACCTACTTATTATGCATTTTTGATGCAATATTTTTTTTATTTTCTCGGTGCCTTCTCTAGTAGGTAATTAAGTAAATTTAGTGGTTCATACCTTTTTGGACAAACCGTTGTGCTAACAGATGTTGATGGTGTAAAGTGAAAATTATGCGTATTTCTGTTTCAGATGAACAAATGCGTGGGAGTGTTTATTAGTGTGAAATTTTACTGTTCTGTAAAGTGATTTTGAAACTTTTGTTTACGTAGATTCCTTCTTATGGCCATTTACATATCAATTGGTATTGTTTATGACATCATGGTAAAATATATTCTGTGAAGATTTTTGTAATATTTTAAGTTTCCTACTTTATTAAGTCGAATGAAACTCTAACACTAAGGCCCACTTGCACCAAATTCTTAAATGTTATGTCTTAAATTCGTGTTTAAATTGTATTTCTAACTAACACATTTAAGAAGTTGGTGCAAGTGGGCTTAAATGGGAAAAGCATAGCTTCTATCGGTGGATGGATGGATATTGAGGGCATGAAATTTGGCAAAGGAGTTTTTGATTGATTTATTCAAAGTTCTTATGTTCCCGGGCCCTGACGCGCTTTGTACTTTTTTAAGGTAGTTGGGACTTTAGGAAATTTCCATGCAATTAAGCAATACAAGATATAGATATTAAAAAAAAAACAAATAAAGAACGATAGGTATAATATACACACTTTCCATAGCGCACGTTTTTATATCCATAGAACATACATCACAGTCTCAAAAGATACCTATTCCTTCTCTTAATAAGACCTTTGCTTATTAGAAAAAGGCATATATTATTTACTCAGCCCAGAATATACATTATTTCCTACTCTATCTCATTACATCAATAAACCATCTCAACAAGATTGAATCTTTAAAAAATTGGAAAGCGTACTGAATGATAGTGCAACTTCTTTCAACTCGCGCCAGCTTATCAAGCTGCCAGTTATGTCACAAATGGACATGATTCGAGAAAATCATCTCGCAATTCCAAGCCGCCATGTTGTGGAAAATGGATCGAAAGCGACCCCCGCTAAACCAGTTTGACGTAAGTCAAGTATGTTGTGAAGATATCCCGTCGATTCTTATTTATATAGAAACGATGCTGTTGACTTAATGTTTATTGGCGTGTAATGATTATTATGTAGTTAAATATCTCCAATGCTTTGGAGTAATAGGATAGAGAATTTATTAATGGTTGGGATTGGGAGACTTAATCTTTTTAGCCTAGATATGTTATAAGGCATACACCCTATGCTCTCGGCGTTTGAACGATGGGTATCTTTTTTGCTGCCTCATTAGCCTAGTGGTCCTGAGCGCGACTGCTATGCTAGAGGCTCCGATTCCTCACAATGTTTCTTGTCACAGTTGCGTTCTCGGATAGTTTACTCAGTGATCATGAAACGAAATACCACTATTTCGCGATACATACGTAGCCAATGTAGCAATCCATCCCCTTTTCAGGGTTCTGTACCTCTCATGGGTGGGGTGCCACCCACGCTCAGAGTTGGAAACCCCCTGCACCAGCTCAGTAAATTAGACAATGATTATGCTCCTCTATAGATTTTTGAACTGCCTCATTAGCCAAGTGGTCCTGACCGCGACTGCTACGCTAGAGGTCCTGGGTTCGATTCCCAGGTCGAGCAAAGTGTTATTGGGTTTTTCTATGAAATTCCCAGTAGCAGCTCGGAGTTAGGAATTTGGGCCCGGTTAATGGCAATAGGCTCGCCCCCTATTACATGGGACCTAAACATACCGGCGAACTGTGGGTGTACATTAGTACGCCTCTGCCTAACCCTTCGGGGAATACAGGCATGATGGTATGTTATGTTATGTTATGTTACTTTAGAAATATTCCGCTGTTCTTGTTTTATACATGTAGAACATTTTACGATCCAAAATGCTCTGTTGCGATGCTATTCCTAATATACTATATTGCCTTTACATTTTTATCAGTTTACATACATAACATACGATCACGCCTGTATTCCCCGAAGGGCTATACAGAGGCGTACTAATGTACACCCACAGTTCGCCGGTATGTTTAGGTCCCATGTAATAGGGGGCGAGCCTATTGCCATTAACCGGGCACAAATTCCTAACTCCGAGCTGCTACTGGGAATTTCATAGAAAAACCCAATAACACTTTGCTCGACTTGGGAATCGAACCGAGGACCTCTAGCGTAGCAGTCGCGCTCAGGACCACTTGGCTAATGAGGCCGTTTTTATCAGTTTATTTATTTATTTTTAATGAGATAGGGGGCGAAACGAGCTGACGGATCACCCGATGGTAAGCAATTACCGCTGCTCATGGACATCCGCAACACCGGAGGAGTCGCAAGTCGTTTCCCGCCTTTTAAAAGGGTTTGGGCCTTTAGAATCCTAACTTACACGGCGAAACACAACGTAAGCGTTGTTCCACGCCGGTTATCTATGAGGCGGTTTTTTGAAATAATTAATTATTAAAGCGGCCGAAGCGGCGGTAGTCTAAAATCATGTGGTTGCCGGTTCGAAACCCACCCATTGCACTACCGACGTAAACCCACTCGTAACACAAGCATTTTAGCTTAGCACGAGGGGTTAACAAGAATACTAGTAATGTGCGATCCACATTGCTAGTAAGCTTTAAAAAAAATATTTACATAGATCAGGAATGAAGTTCATTCCTAGAAGAGCTTCGAAGAGCGGCTGGACAAATTAGGCTATTTATTATTTCATAATAGTCCGAATTAGGTTTTTATGGAAAGAAAAATTACAAAAGTTTCCCGGAATACATTCAAATTCGGGACCAAATTGGGGACAATTTTTCTTTTGTCAAGTGACCATTGTCTGAGATAATAAAATTTGGAAAGGGTTTATGTCAAAGGTAATTTGTGACGTTCCTTTCTACACAGTACTAGGTCTATATACAATGGTGCGCTACCGGAGGTTCCAGATGGCTGCCCCTACTAATATGCTATGGTCTGCCGCCGGCCATGGTCCAAGACACTAGGGGGAAAAACTTAGGCTGATGAACTTATCGTGGCGTATGGGAACTCATGGGGCAGGAAATAGTCCGTTGTTATGGTGGTTTAATGTGCGGTATGGAAAATGACGGGGTATGAGATTTACTACGATGAATGAGTTACTTTTTTTATTGATTAAGTCGGGAAACGAGTTGACGAGCCACCTGGTGGTAAATAGTCACTGTTGCCCATAGACACCTGCAACACCAGAGGAATTGCTGACCCTTGAGAGCCCCTAAGGTCTGCAGACTGCTAGAGCCCCAGCTACTGAAGAGGACCTGGCTCATACACGCAGAAGTTGAAGCACTTACCGAAGTGCTTTACTACAGATTCCGACGTAAGGGTGGTCGCCAGCCAGTCAGTCCCAAGAAGTCCTACCGACAAAAAACTATCTACTCTACGCTAGTTTTAACACGACCCGCTCGTTGGTGAACGAAATGTTATATCTGTGCTGAACACAGCGCTGTCTTCCGTACATAAACAATTGGTTCTGTTACTCTTGAGTAAGAGACCATTAATCAATCACTACGTAATTACTTGGTGCAGATAAAAATCTTCAAACTGACAGTAGGTCGGTAACGATAGGTAGAGATAAGATCTTGGAATTAAAACCTTCGCTATGCAGTTCAAGCATATAAACCGGCGTGAAATAACGCTTACGTTGTGTTTCGCAGAGTGAGTAAGGATACCGGAGGCCCTAACCATTTTAAAAGACCGGCAACGAACTGCGACTCTTCTGGTGTTGCGGGTGTCCATGGGCGTCGGTTCAATCGCTTACCATCAGGCGATCCGTCTGCTCGTTTGCCTCCCTGTCCCATAAAAAATATAATATAACAACGACAATGAAACTACAGCTTATACCAGACTAAAGAAACACTTAAAATAGACCTAGAGCGAATGTGTTTTAGTGCACGGCAAAAAATTATGACGAAACTCCTTTACAAGAGAGCCTTTACAGCGTTTGTGGTCGCGGGCTGATCCATGGATCATTAACGCTTTGAGGAATCCGAAATATTAGGATATTATAATATTAATATAACGTGATAAAATCTGTGGAGTGGTTTTATTTGGGGGTACGGCCGTGCCCCCGCCAAGTCGTGCATAACATGAGCTAACCATAAAACCCTTTTCTCGAGCGGTTCATTATGCTTTTAAGCCTGTATCTTCGTTTTAAGTAACGCTAGAAGTCTGAAATTTAATTTACTAAGAGTATCTATTAAATCTACCTCTAAAACTGTATTTTTGAAGTTTAGGTTTATAGAGAGGGCTATTGTAAATGTAGATTGAAGGCTTGTCTTTACATGATCTTGACAACATTTTTACTAGAAGAATTGCGTTGCGAGAATATAATATCTTTAACTACAATGCAACAATTTCGTTAAACCTAAGTTAAGATACCTAAGTGGTTAGTTATGCTCCAGTGTTAGTTAGCAAATAGCTGTTAACCATTTGGCAATGTACCATATTGTACCACGTTGTAGGTATCTTGAAAGGAACTTGAGGTTTAAATTGGTAATGGTGCTTATTCTGAGGCCAACCACACTGAGCTAATTATTGACGGATTAAAAAAGGAGGTAATTCTCAAATAGATTGTATATCTTTGTTCTCTATTGAAAAAAAATCCATATTCCATTTTTAAAAAGAATGATATTATTCGAGTTATTGGAGAATATCTACTCATTCTTTAATTATTTCGTCAACCGCTCGGCTCGGCTCGAAGGGGGTGATACCACGGTCTCACAGAAAACGGCGTGAAACAACACTTACGTTATGTTTCACTTAGTGAGTGAGGATACCGGAGGCCTAAACCCTTTTAAAAGGCTGGCAACGTACTTGCGACTCCTCTGGTATTCATGGGCGGCGGTATTCACTTACCATCAGGTGATCCGTCTGCTCGTTTGCAAACGACTGAAAAAAGGCTGGCAACTAAATGGAGGACTGCAAGTTCACCACTATATTTACATAGTTGTATAGTATTGTCTTCATCTACGTTCATGTATAATCTTCAGCTTGCATGCCAACTATTACTTCACTCACACGTTACGCCACGCCACGCTCGACGGCGCGTGGCGATCCGCTTGTTACGATGGCGCGCATCGTTCGTAAGAATGCAGGACAAAAAACTAACTTCCTATCATAATCCAACAAGAATGTAAGCGGTTTACTGAGAATATAATTATAAAACGTTAGTACTAAATAGTGGATGGATGCGGAATTATTAATTAGGTATGATTTAGGAGGGTTTTTTTTATAGAAGAGGGAGGCAAGCGAGCAAGCGGGTCACCTGATAGTAAGCGATCACCGCCGCCCATTGACACCCACAACACCAAAGGGGTCGTAAGTGCGTTGCCGACCTTTGAGAAAAGAATAGGCTCGCTTCTTGAAGGTTGCCATGTCGTACCGGTTCGGAAATACCTCCGCTGGTAATTGATTCCACAGATTACTTGTGCGAGGTAAAAAGTTTATTGAGAAACCCACGGTCTTGGACACCCATTCGTCGATGTAAAATGGATGAAATTTCCATTTCCGGAGTTATTTAAAAACTGTCTTTCTCACAAGCAGCTTTTAATATGGTCTGCCTAACGGCAATAGGCTCTCGCCCCAAATGACATGGAATTGAAATCACATTGTCGAATTATGAGAGTTAGTTAATAGGTACACCTCTGTGGGCGAGCCCATTATCACGAACCTATTTCTGGATTTCCTTAAACTAACTCAATACTACGCTGGGAATCATTTCATGTATTTTTTACATTTTCCATGCTAATATTATAAATAGTGTGCTAGGGAGATTTGTAAAACTG
The DNA here is from genome assembly GCA_947256265.1 of Acronicta leporina. NCBI lineage: Eukaryota > Metazoa > Arthropoda > Insecta > Lepidoptera > Noctuidae > Acronicta > Acronicta leporina. The sequence goes on along the minus strand of OX366525.1, from coordinate 14,326,906 downwards.
CATGTGTTCTAGAATTGGTAGGTTAATTAAATAATTATAATGATTTGACTGACATATCAATTTTATAACAATAATTATCTAATTATGTATCTAATTTTTTTTTAAATATGTAAGTACTAACATAGTTATTAAGACCTTTGTTACTAACGAATCGGACATGTAAATTATGGGTAAACATTGCCTGAAATAAATTCTTTTTTTTTTATAAAGTTATTTTACTGAAGGTTTTGAATGGAATGGAGGAAAAAATGCCAACGGTCGAATTTTTTAACACTAAACTATCTAACCTGGGAATTGAATAAAGGACATTATGCTCAGTAGCCACGCTTGCGACCATTTGATTTAAAAAACTGTTAAAAGATCAGCAATAAAATAACAGTTAGAAATTAGCAACAAGATGGTAGTCAGAGATTAGGATTAAAATAGAAATTAACTAGAATTGTTTCCACATCTTCAAGCAAAGACAACATCTTTACATAACATTCTCTTGCTCCATGACCTCATAAATTGCGCCAACAGGGACAGTCTACTCAAATACCTAACTCATGGCAACTGTACACAGGAATCGTGCAAGAAATCAATGTATCTCAACATTATCTGGAACGTGCGAGTTTGTTAACTAGACCCTACCGGTCTCAGCCGATGGTTCTCAAACTGCTTTCAACTCGTAGTTTTATTATCGCGTCTGACAATTTTAATGTTGTTTATAGAAGTAGGTACGTATATATAAGGATTCCTTTAATGTACTTCTAACGATAAAATGATGGTAATAATAAGCTCATAATAATGATACTTGTAAAAGTTTAATAATGGGGTTTGATGGGTTGGCAAAGGATAAAATAAGATTGCACTTAATATTTTTTTTAAGAGATCCACGTTTAGCAGGGTAAGAATAATGGTGGACTGATAATGACGATTTATTTAAAATGTTTCTAATAAAAATTTCAAGAACCTATTAGCTCGATACTTATTTAACAGTTATTGATATATTACTAGAATGCATCTTACTAAATAAATGACTTTAGCGACATCGTCTTGTCAGCTTGTCAGCTGTCAATGTCATGTCAACAATTGACAAGTGACAACAAAGGAAAAAGCGCGGCAGCCTACCTTTAAAGTGCGTACCACTTAGCGCCCACAACGATCAAGTCGTTCCACATAACGATTACCTACGGTCGTTGTGGTCGTGGCGAAAACGTCACTCATGATGACTGTCATGACTTACGCTCACGCGAAGCTCACGACGACCCACCTAAAAAGGTGGGTCGTAGTGATCGTTCCAGTTGAGTTTACGACAGTAACGCTCATAAGCGGAAGAACTGCTGCGGAAGAAGTGGAACGGGAAAAACTGCGGTCGTGAGCGTGATCGTTGTGAACGCCAAGTGGAACGCACCCTTACCAACAAGATAGACGAGTTGTTTTATTTGCTCATTGCTGCCCTGGTTACAACAACATAACAGTTATTATAAGAAACTACATACATTAAAAATGAGTACCTAGTATAAAACATTGAGCACCATAGGCCAAATCAATAGAGACATAACACTTTATGATCTCTCTTTATATAGTGTAATGTCTGTTTGTTCAGGTTTTTATTAGAAATGAAACTGGACCGGTGTAAAGAAATGATTTGTAGAAAATGGCTTGCGATCGATAAAAATTGAATGGAAATCTTTTTCTCAATGTCTACTAAATGAAATGAAATGAAATGAAATGATGAAATGATGAAATGATATTTATTTCTGTAAGTAGATCATTAGAGACACTTTTACAAGTCAATGGTTTGTTTTTTTTTTATAGCTAGATGGCTTCGGCATTTCCTAACTGACGACCTCTGAGAAGAAACACCGAAACAAACTCAGAGAATCATGGTCTCTTTTAAAGTCCAGACATAAAATAATGCAAATAATGTGAGTGGGACAATGCAGGGCAATGTCTGAAATGGCCTTTTGAGGAAAGAACCATAGCAGCTTTGAGTAGACCAGTCCTAACTGACGGCAAGCATGCATCAGTCATCGTGTAGCTCAACCATAATTAAGGGAGCTCAACGACCCGTCACACGACAATACCAGATCAGTAGGACATTCGTGTAGGTCGTATAAAATTCCCAAAGCCTCCAGACTATAGAAACTGGTATAATAAAATTAAGCCTACATGGTACTCACATTTACAAAAGAAAAATGACTAGAATAGACTTAGATGTCAAAATAAATGTCAGTATAAATTGTAATGTCACAACAAAATATTAATAAAATTCATAAATGTCAAAATTCAATTCACTAATAACAAGAGAATCTTTATAATCAAAATAATGTCAGTACAAAATAATGTTAATAATCAAAATAATGTCATTATATCACAGTGTCTGACTAGCATAGTAATAGCCCGGTTCATCAGAGCAGCTCAATCCCAAGCATTTTTATCGTTCAAATAGTCTATCACTTTATAAAAACCTTTTTTGCATAGTCTATTTTTAATGTGAGATTTAAATTTGTTGATGCTTAAATTTTGAATGTGGCTTGGGATTTTGTTGTAGAAACGAATACTTTGACACTTAAATGAATTACTGACTTTTTGGAGCCTAGTCATTGGTAATATTAGCTTGTTCTTGTTTCTAGTATTAACATCATGAATATCGCAATTTCTAGAGTATTGTGTAATATTCTTTTTTACATAAATGAGGTTTTCATAGATATAATGAGATGCGACAGTCATAATGTCAATTTCTTTAAATTTATCCCTCAGTGAATGTCTAGAACTAAGGTTATAAATTGCGCGAATCGCCCTTTTCTGCAACACAAAAATAGTTTGAATGTCGGCAGCGTTTCCCCACAACAAAATGCCGTACGACATTACACTATGAAAATAACTAAAATATACTAGTCTAGCCGTATCTACATCGGTTAACTGACGTATTTTAAAAACCGCGTACGCTGCAGAACTGAGCCTTTTCGCCAACTTATTTATATGTGGGCCCCACTGTAGCTTTGAATCTAAAGTGATACCTAAAAACGTCGTGGTATCCACAAGATCCAACTCCTCCCTATTTACTAATACACTGGTTTTCACTTGCTTAACATTAGGTGTTATAAATCTAATACACTTAGTCTTTTTTTCATTTAAAAGTAAATTATTCACATTAAACCAGTGTACTATTTTAGAAACAGCGTTATTCACATTGTCAGTTATGGGCTGCTGTCGTTTCAGTTTAAATAAAAGTGATGTATCATCTGCAAATAACACTACTTCGTGATTGTCTTTTATTAGGCTAGGTAAGTCATTTATATATACAAGAAATAAAAACGGGCCAAGAATTGAGCCTTGCGGAACTCCCATGGTGACCATAGACCCCGGGGACCTTTCTCCGTTAACATCCACTCTTTGAATCCTGTTACTCAAATACGAAGTAAGAAGATCCAAAGCAATGTTCCTTATTCCATAGTGATGTAATTTCCTGACTAGTGTTTCATGAAAAACGCAATCGAAAGCCTTAGACAAGTCGCAAAAAATACCTAGAGCATCATGCGACTCCTCCCAGGCATCAAAGATATGTTCCAGAAGCTCGACACCGGCATCGGTTGTCGAGCGACCCCTAGTGAATCCAAACTGCTTTTTATGTAATAATTGGTTTTTATTAAAATGACTAAGCAGCTGATCAAGCATTAACTTTTCAAATATTTTACTAAAGGTAGGTAGCACGGAAATAGGTCGAAAATTTGTGGGGTCAGACGTGCTACCCGATTTAAACAACGGTATTATTTTACTACTTTTCATCAAGTCCGGAAATACACCACATTCTATACTTTTATTATATATTATAACTAACTCAGGTGCGACTATATTAATAATTGTTTTCGAGACTTGTACAGAGTGTCCCCACAGGTCAGCAGTCTTCTTTACATTAAGTGTGTTAAAGGTTTTGATAATATCTCTAACACCGACATAAGCAAAATTAAATTCAAGATTGCACATGTTAACATTTTCTATTAATAAAGACTCAGCAGCTGTTGGTGATGAATTTAAAGATTTTGTAGTTTCGACTGGAATATCAGTAAAGAAATTTTCAAATATGGTGGCCACTTCCGAATTAGCTGCGACTGTCTTGTTGTTAATACAAAGACAGTAGTCTGTGTTCCGATTCTTAACTCTTCCAGTCTCTTTATTTATAATGTTCCAAGTCATTTGTATTTTATTAGTACTAGTTTTTATCTTAGAACTTAAGTATCTTATTTTAGCTTCACTACAGATTTTTTTAAATAATTTAGAGTAATTTTTAACATATTCGTAGAATTCTTTGCTTTTATTATTATTTCTTTCTTCATATAACTCATAAAGCCTCTTTTTACTTTTGTGAATTCCAATAGTAGCCCATTCACTGAAGGTTGTAGTACCCTTGACCGAGATTTTCTTGGGGACAAATGTTGAATTGAACTCTGTACAATACATAGAAAAAAAGGTATTGTACATTTCATTTGGATTATCACTATGATATAAATAAGGTAATTTATGAATTAATTTGTTTCTAAACACCTCCAAACGACCCACGGTCTTAGGCACTACAATAATATCTTTCTTTCCAACATTTTTTTCTTGCTTGACAAATGTAATTAATTGTCCACAATGATCTGAATCTAGTTGGTTTATAATCTGTTTTTTAATAGGTATTATATCAGTAAAAATATTGTCTAAGCATGTAGCTGTAGTAGCAGTTATTCTTGTAGGTTCTAAAAAAATGTTTTCAAGATTATAGGATTGAAACAAATTTTTAATTTTTGAGCACATTGAAGTATCTTCCAATAAGTTTATATTGAAGTCACCACAGACTGCAATGTTTTTATTTAATTTGCAAATTTTTGACAGCACATCATCCATGGTGCTTTCAAAGCATTCATACAATGACAAAGGTGGCCTGTATACGCTTAATACAACAAGCCGCTCTAATTCCACACAGGCTAGTTCAACAGTCCGTTCAACAGACAGGCTCACTATGTCCTTACGTTCTTTAAATTTAAGGTGTTTATTTAATAATATCAAAGAGCCACCATGTATCGCATTTTGTCTGCTAAACGAACTACCAAGTTGATGATTATTGAAATTGAACATGAACTGGTGGCTTTTGAGCCAGTGTTCTGTGATACATAAAATGTCAATATTATTACAGTTCACGAACAATTCAATCTCAAGTTCTTTATTTGACATTCCCTGAATATTTTGATGGACTAAGTTAAGGACTGGCTTTTTACAATTATGAGCATAATATAAAACAGGTGTTTCACTAAAAGAAAGTAAATTATTTTGATCTTGGGGTAAATTATTGCAAGAGATTTCCTCTATTGTCTTATTATCTAATTTAAATTATTTACAATTGAAAGTTGCTCAATAGAAGCAACATGTCGAGTAGTTAAATTCCTGGCTGAAATATCAAAATAATAAACTAGTGAGACAACTATTTGTCTCATAATATACTTTGAAAGATAATAATTATCTTTAGTCAAATAAAAATACTTGCTAACATAGTTGTTAGTGTCAATCAAGTGTAATCTATCATCATTATTTGTTAAAGTATGTAACATTAGGTTGAGCTTATATCTAAAGTTGTTCTCCTCCTGTGGCAAACTTTGTGAGTAAGGAAATGTAAACATTATAACTTCTTTAACATTTAATGTACTAAGCTGCATGTGAGACTTTTCTAATGTCTGTTTATTCATACTACCTCTGTTACCAACAAATACAAGGAGGGTAGTGTCTGAGCTGAAATTATAATTCATAATTTTCTTTGTGATATCACTGAAGGTTAATCCAGGGAAACAGTAATTAATAGTTGTGTGTCCCACATACAAATTTGAAAATAATTGACCCATACCTTGGCCTATTTCATCACTAAATATGACAAGTTGCCTAGGTTTATAGTTTTTCAAATTTAAGTGTGTGGTGGTATTTAACTTTTCTGTAGATTGTAGGGAACTATTAGTATCAGAAAATTTATGGCATTTCTGAGATATCATGGAATCACAGACTGGCAACAAATGAGTCGGTGACATGTTAATTGAGCTGTTGTTGTTCAATGATTGACGGTGTTCACTGTTACATGAACATGCAGCCACCAGCTCATTTACGGCCAGCATGTACTCCTTCATCTGTAATTCAGAGCTTTTGTATTTATTAGTCATAGATATTAACTTATTATGAAGAGATTCAAGTTCCAAATGTAAACATTCAATGTCAGTTTTATATTTATTTGTATTACTTTTTAGTTTTGATGAATACATATCTAATTTATTAAGTAGCCGAAGCCGTTCTCCATTTAGTTTTACATTCTTTATAAAATATTTTTGTCTCTTAACTAGCTTTTGTGTTTTTCTAATATATTTGTTAATTTTTACATATTTTTTTATCTTGTTTTTGCTGCATTTAACTACCCTTAAGTTGGATGTTATTAATTCTTCTTCATCTGTCTGATGTTTTGAGACAGACGGCTTTAAATTAATTGCAGCAGAAACCATACTAGGAGCATTAACAACCAACTCATTGAAAAGACTGAGGTTAGCCGAGGCTGTGTGATTAAGTTGTTCGTTCTCTAATTGTGAAATTTTATTGTTTGCCTCATGTAGCTGCTGTTCTAGGAAATGAGCATGATTTAGAGCCTGTTCATACTCAATGCTACATTGGCTGAACCCGTCCACAATAAGCTGGAGGCTATCCCGAGTAGCTATGACATCATCATATTTTACATGCAATTGAGACAATTCTGATTTTAGCTTTGTATTTCTCTCTAGGATATCTAATAGCTCCCTTTCATTGTCATCCCTTTCCCCATACAGTTTGTCACACAACTCTCTCGACGCCTTCAGTTCGCTCAAAGCCAGTTGGAGTTTGGATTCCTCCTGGCGAGCAGAGGCTTTGCGAGTCAGCATGATTACAGTAGGAGAAAAGAAGTTAAAATAAAAGTGGATAGTATAAAGTTACGAGATAGGTAGGAATGATAGATAGGTAATAAATAACAAGATTTGTACAAAAGAAAAGAGTTGTGTCACCAAACTGGATTAGGTTATGTTTAATCAAGCCTTCAAAAAGTACTTTTTAGTTCTAAAAAGGCATCCAAGTCTAATATACTGTAATGAAGCACTAATAAAAACTAGCTAAACTTATTATAGCAACTTTAGTACCTGATTTAGAGATGACAATTTACAATTTACTTGGGCCGGTGAACGTCACTGTTTCACACACGTTATTTACACATAAATACCACTTATTAAAATTACTAGTCGAGAGGTATGTGTCTATGGAAATAGAAACATAACAAAGTGATTTTTTTTTGTAATAGGGGGACAAACGAGCAGACGGAACGCCTGATAAGCGATTACCGCCGCCCATGGACACCCGCAACACCAGCGGAGTCGTAACGTAAGTCCGTTGCCGGGCTTTTAAAAGGGTTTGGGTTTATAATATTATTAGGATGTGATTGAGATATATACCCTTTGCGGATCGGACACGGTTTTTTTAACATATTGTACCTATAGTCAGGTATATGGAATTTTGAAACTAATTCCCCACGACCCCGACAGAAAACTAAATCACCTGTCCATCTTACGAAATCTAATCTCTCACTCAAAGCATACTGTCATAACCTGAATGATTAGCACCAGCTTATGTGAACACTTGCGCAAGAGTTTGAATTGAAACGTTATTTCGAGTCGCAATTACTGTAATTGTTATTAGTATTAATTTGTGACTAGTGGTTGCCTCTGGCTTTGGTTGTGTGACCTATGTGCTTGTGGCCTTGGGCATTGCCCAATATATGTATTAGTTGTATGTATATTTAATGTGGGTCGTGAGGGGAATCTTGGTTATTGCGTATATGCAAGGTTATTTGAGAATGGTAAAATTGTAGTTACATATTTTTTTTCATTATTTATAAATAAATAGTCGAACAAGGGTTATAGTACCTAATCATGATAGGGGGACAAATAATTTGGTCCACAAGTTTTTGTTATAACTTAAGAGTATTTTTCTAAATTATTATAGGTATTAAAATAGAAAATAGTTTAGTTCAAACAGACAGGAATTGAAGAAGAATAAAAACGCTGACGTTACAAATAATGGCCGGTGTTCTTCATTAAATAATGACAGTAGGGTTTCTATATTGAATCTGTCACTAGATTAGCTTACTCTAGAGATAGAATTTTGACATAAGATCCCTTCACGTCATAATCCAAAATGTCAAATCTACTGACAGATTTGATATAATATAAAACCCGCCATTAGGGTGATAGCCGTGATATAGCCGTGATAGCCTACTGACATGACCATTGGACTGCCAAGTCAAAGGTCTCGAGTTCAAATCCAAGGCATGCACCTCTGACTTTTCGAAGTTATGTGCGTATTAATAATTAATTATCACGCGCTTAAACGGTGAAGGAAAACATCGTGAGGAAACCTGCACGTTTGAGAGATTTTCTCGATGGCGTGTGAAGTCTGCCAACCCGCATTAGGCTAGCGTGGTGGACTATTAGCCTTATCCCTCTCATTGTGAGAGGAGACCCTTGCCCAGCAGTGGGACATATAATGGGTTGATTATTATTATTTATAGGGTTTTTTAAGGAGAGATTGTTCCTAGAAATCCTTAGATAACAATAAAATACATAGAATATAAAATTATAGTAAGACATGTAATGATATTGGGTAATAAATACGCTTTTATTTTTAGCATCTCACAGATGTAGGCAGGAAAGTAAAAGTTTATGAATCACTTTTATTTAAGCTTTGGCTACATTGCATTACGCGCGTAAACATAATTATTGTAATAATCGTTCTAACATTAAACTCTTTACACTCAATGACTAGGCTTGGCCGCTGGCGTTACTTTCCACATAGTGACTTTACTGTTTACTAAATACTTAATGCGTTACTTAATATTTTTCAATTATAATATGTCCATACTTTCTATAGATTAATTTACTATTAATTAAAGGTATTTGCTTACATAATATTGTTATGATGATTTGGAATGTTGTCGTGATATATTATGCGGAATTTATGCCACATAACCTCTTTTATAATAGAGGTTACCTCAAAAGAGTACTGTTCTAATGCGGTGATTCTTTCAGATAAAAGAATAATTTGCTTCATTAGCCTAGTAGTCCTGAGTGCGACTGCTACGCTAGAGGTCTTGGGTTCGATTCACAGGTCGGGCAAAGTGTTATTGGGTATGAAATGGCAATAGGCTCGCCCCCTATTACATGGGACCTAAACATACTGGCGAACTGTGGGTGTACAGTACGCCTCTGCCAAACCCTTCGGTGAATATTGTCGTGATGGCATGTTTAGAATAAATTTCTTGATTCCACCATGTAACAACGCCGGGTGATAAATTATTTTATAGTTTCTCCCCAAATTTTTCATTCGCACCTGTAAACTGAGTTTACAGTTACAGGTGTAGAGTTCAAATCCTGGTTCAAATATCTGAGTCTCAGATATAAGCGAGCACTTACCACTAGCTAGCTCAAAAGTATTTATTTTACCTTATGTATGATAAAAGTCCCCCTGTCGCGTCTTTCCTTGCTATCGGTTCGCGATAAACTTAAAATATACTAGTGATTTTTTAGCTTGATCTCTCTAATATATAGAGACCCATACAAAGAAGAGATCATCATTCTAGGTTTTTGAGCATCAAGCGAGCGAAGCCGCGGGCAGAACCTAGTATTATTATAAAATCAAATTGACAATTTTTATCCCAGAAAAAAAAATAGTGAGGATGTCTCTACTTATCGTTTCTGTTCCTCGAAATTTAGGTAAATTAGCACTACCTACCTATTCTGATCACTGGTTATGAGACAGCTGAAACAAAGACTCTCGTCCACAATGATGCTCAAATGTCTTTATATAAATAGTAATACGTCGGTTGATGGTACACCTGCCGAGAGAGGCAACGGCAGGAGGCGACAGGGGGCGGCAGGTATAAGCAGGGGTGCAAAATATCAAGGACTTCGAACGGAAGCGAAGCACCTGTGCACACACCCTCTCGCTTGCGGCTATGAAATCCGCGGACAGCTTGAGCATTGTTGATTTAGATTTTTTTATATTTATACATGCCTAGCTTATTTATTTTCAGTGAAGTAGTAGTAGACGAAATGGTACGGTAGGAACCTAGATAAACGGTATCTCAATCCGACTAATAACGGAATTAGGTATGGTTATGATAAAATATGGTTTGGTTTACGATTTATTTTTGTAGTCTATTCAAGTTCCGCCGGACAATTATTAAAATAAATTCAATTTTTTTCATTTAAGTAAGTAATAAAATAAATTCAATTAAAAATAGCCATGAAATTTTTCTTCATCACCTTTCACCTCTTTTGATATCTGAATGAATTTCATCTCACCTGATAGTTTTTAACACAGAGAATATGCCTAGGTAGGCTTGCCTACTTATTTCTGTTTATGGGAATCTGGCAAGCAGATGTGAACAGGTAGGTCAATACAGGTAACTACACCGATCTGATAACCACTCCAAATTGGTATTATAAGAAAGATAATTTAATTACAAAACCAATCGTATAGGCTTGCCTTCAAAAACTGTTCATACAATATTATTGCCAAGCTTTAAAGTTTTTGAATTCAATTAAAAATAGCCATGAACTCTTTTCGATAGGCAAGTTATTATAGGCATATTTGATAATCAATAATATTTGATAAAAAACGGCTCTTAGATCATACGTTATACTAATTATTTTCCGCTTACTTCCTGGCCCTATAATTAGAAAGTTTAGAGTGTCCGTTAAAGTTGAATGAACACAAAATGTCTGCACTGAACAGTTTTTATCACACATTCCTGTACACACATCCCTATAAAGTAGTAGAAACACATGATGTACATATTAAAAGAGGATAAAAAAGAGCATTTGTAATTAGACTATAGATAATAGCTACAAATATTCTTTGTTGAAATCTTCCACAAAAAATGTTTTTTTTTTACTTAAAAAAAACCAAAAAGCTATAACCGATAAATATATGACTTGATACAATTACGAAGAGTATGTTGAACTCGGCAAAAAGAACCATTGATTTGATTAATAGCCAACTTAAAAAAGGGGGCGAGCGGGGGGAGGGTTCCTCAAATCGTCCATATCAAAATGAATGTCTGCTCATTTTTATCAGTTGATATTGAACTTTTTTATAAGGGCGCCGAAAGTTATCGCGTCGTCAGTAAGATGGAGAGTGCCTCTGAGATCATCTCATTGTAATTTGGTTGGTGTCTGACTACCGGTCATGAAGATCAGGGGACAGTGGCAAGTGCAGACGAGAAGCATGAGCGCTTCAACAAAGAAACTTCTCTACTATCCTAAAATTGTATAAAAGCTGTGTCTGTCTACATTGAAGATTTAAAAGAAAACATGTGGGTTAGGGGTATATAAAAGTCTCCGAATCCAAAAATGTGATTTTATAAAATTCTTGTCTGTTTGTTACGGGTTGGATCAAAAACTACTGAATAGATATATTTTTTGTTATCACTGTTAAAAACTATATGCACTCAAAAACCGGTGAATTTCTTATCTCAATTAATTAAACGGATCATGAGATACAACTTGATGACCTCTCTGGTGTATAGAGACCCATACAAAGAAGAGATCATCACTGTAGGTTAATGATTAAATTATTTTTGTGACCCATTTCTAATCATATTATAGCTTCGGGTGAGCGAAGACGCTTCGACAATTTGAACGCGTACAAATGTCATCTCCATACATTTTGTTTCTATTAGTTTGTATATTCGACTACTTGTTTATGGGGGCTGCTTTCTTTCCTGATTCATCAAATTGAGCTTTTTTAAAATGTCATTTCTACTTCATATACGTAAATACTCCCAAAAGTTTGTAGCGATAACCCACCGGAGACACCAGCGCAAGGTATTAGATAATTATATTCTTGTCTTTGTGTGAGAGAGAGATGGCGCTATAGGGTGTAGAGTAGCCTCTCGTTCTAACAACATAAAAATGTTCACGTAAGCACAGTACGGGCGATGATTGTAACATACTATTAAACACGAGATTTATTGTTTCAACATAATTATTATGTGTGTGACCTAATTGTTTAAGTGTTAGAGATACATTGTGGCAGTTTAAGTAATTATGTGTTATGGCAAATTGTAAGCTGTGTGCAGTTTGGTAGATTATAATTTAATAATTAAAGATCTTTTGCGCAAGATAATGCACTTTTAATTTTAAATAGATTTTTTTATAATTACAAACTTGTAACTCTTTACATATACTTTCAACATTTACGAAAGTTAGATATTTTTTGTAGCGAATTTTGTGTAAGTAACAGATTTTTTTATGAAATAGGTGAGCAAACGGATCATCTGATGGTAAGCGATAACCGCCGTCTATGGATACCCGCAACACAAGAGGAGTCGCAAGCGCGTCACCCGGTTTGGGCCTCCGGTATCCTCACTCAGCGAAACACAATGTTAGTATTCCTTCGTGACGGTTTTCTGTGGTACAGCTCCGGTCGAGCCGGCCCATTCGTGCCAGCATGAAGCTTCTGCACTAGGGAACAAAACCTGTGTCACGGACTTTAATCTCGAAACAGTGAATTACACAATTATTTGCCTCGGCAGGGAATGGAACCCACGATACGTCGACGACATGTTTGGCGTAGCGGCTGAGCGAAAGACTTCTGCAAATATTTGTATAACCTACAAGTAGTTGTTCCGGTCTGGACGTTTGTGTGAGAATTTATGTAGAACCCACGTTTTTTTTTATAGGATAGGGGAGCAAACGAGCAGACGGATCACCTGATGGTAAGCGATAACCGCCGCCCATGGACACCCGCAACACCACAGGAGTCACAAGTGCGCCTCCGGTAACCTCATTCACTCGGCGAAACACAACGCAATCGTTGTTTCACGCCGGTTTGCTGTGCGGCCGTGGTATCACTCCGGTCGAGCCGGCCCATTCGTGCCGAAGCATGGCTCCCCCACGTCAAAGACAGGAGAATATCCTAGTGTGGGGCAACGTTACTTTTTAAAAAAGAAAAAAACGCAACGGTACCGAGGAGATGGCCTTACACTAACAGCTTAAAGCCAATATTTTTTTATTTGGATTTTTTTTATTTTATTCCACAAAAACAAGGAGTCAATACGTACTCTATTTTTCGCAAAAAATACCAGACATTTACATTTTTTTAAATTACAAACAGATTCCAATCTATCGAGCTGTCACAGATAACACTTGCACTAGTTAATTTTTAAGCGTGGGTGGACGTTTAAAAGACGTGTAACTTTAAACGTTCCGATTAACCTTTATCATTCGGTGCAAAAAATGTCGGCCTCTGTAGCGGTGCCTTTTATCTTTAACTAGTTAATCCGGTGACTCCCACACGGTAATAAGCGTTAATATATTAAGGACTAAGTACATAAAATATTGGATTTGATCAGGATATTAATAAGGAGTGAATTCCGTGTTGTAAGTACATACTTAATTTATTAAAAGGCTACAGCGATTATTCCTGATCTCGTGGGAATTTAAAGCTGTAACCAAGATAAAATTTGGGGGAGGGGAGAGATTGACACTTTTTTTTTTTAAAAGCCTTACTAACTATGTGGATCGCACATTACTAGTATTCTTGTTAACCCCTCGCGCTAAGCTAAAATGCTTGTGTTACGAGTGGGTTTACGTCGGTAGTGCAATGGGTGGGTTTCGAACCGGCAACCACATGATTGCAAGTCGGGCGCCCTAGCCATTAGGCTACCGCCGCTTTCAAGAACTTCGTCTTCCTCAATTTGAGCAACATAGCAACAGTGTCAACTCTGAGGCATTGACAATGCAAATAAATATTCTGATTGTGGTCGATGCTGTAATGATTCATGAAGAGATTACCTATTCCAAATATTGTAGTATTCATTTAAAAAGCAAAAAAGTTTTCTTTTACTAGAACTTGCTTTGTTCGAGATCAGTACTTAATACCTTTTTAATATGGTAGATCGTGCTAAAACCCTTTGTTTCATAACGAATAGCTAAATTTCTGATCAAAATCTGCCTTTCAAATCAATAAATTTACGACTTGAACTAGAATAAACATTTCCAATTGTGTAAGCATGTACCTATGTGTTTTAGAAAGACATTCTTGTCTGAGTCCCTTTTCTAATAGGATATGGTCCACGTTGGCATAACTTTTTGATTAAGGTAGGTACTCTGCGATATTTTCAAAAATATTTTCGTCTACGATTCACGGTCTACTAATTATTACACATTTGTTTATGTTTTTTTATAGGATAGGGGGGCAAATGAGCAGACGGATCGCCTGATGGTAAGCGATTACCGCCGCCCATGTACACCCGTAACACCGAAGAGTAACAAGTGCATTGCCGGCGCCTTTTAAAAGGGTTTGGTCCTCCGGTATCCTCACTTGCACGGCGAAACACAACGCAAGCATTGTTTCACGTCCGTTTTCTGTCGAGCTGGCCCATTCGTGCCGAAGCATGGCTCTCCTACAGCACGGATAATAGAATACCCTACGGTAAATGTAGTACACGTCACAAGAAAATGTAAATTAAAAATAACTAAGGACTATTTAGTACAACATTTTAATTTTTTTCATAGAAATAGGAGTCGTTAATCACTAACCACGTTTCCGTTATAACAGCTAAGTTCATCAATAACAAGAATTTGCCCACAATTTTTTCCATTACTATTTCACCTGATATAACATAACATACCATCACGCCTGTATTCCCCGAAGGGTTAGGCCGAGGCGTACTAATGTACACCCACAGTTCGCTGGTATTTTTAGGTCCCATGTCATAGGGGGCGAGCCTATTGCCATTAACCGGGCACAAATTCCAAACTCCGGAGCTGCCACTGGGAATTTCATAGAAAAACCCAATAACACTTTGCTCGACCTGGGAATCCAACCTAGGACCTCTAGCGTAGCAGTCGCGCTCAGGACCGCTTGGGTAATGAGGCAGTTGATGATATTTACCACTAAAATGTCAGACAGCTAATCATGGCATTATCTCAAGGTGTCTCGACACACCAATTATATTAACTAGCGGTTAAGACTTACGATAAAATACCGATTAAATTAATGTTTAACTACACATGGCACTATTATTTGGTGCTTACGATAGATCATGTGTTATGATAATCGGGATTTTACTTGCGCAAGATGTAAATAATGTGTTTAAGTAGGTATGCAAGAAGTAAGGCCGCAACGGACATGAAGTTTAAATTCTTTTTACTGTGGGAGAGCCAAGCTTCGGCACGACCGGTGTGATACCAAGGCCTTACAGAAAACCGTGAACACAACGCATACATACGAGGATACCCAAACACTTTTAAAAGGCGGGCAACGCACTTGTAACTCCTCTGGTGTCCATGGGCGGCGGTAATCGCTTAGTCAGCTACCAGTTAGTTACCATCAGGTAACCCATAAAAAGTCCGGTCAAGTGTAAATAGTTACTTTGCTTAAATAATGGTACCTAGGTACTTAGTTATCTACCCATATAAATAAAAAAATATAATATTAGTTACATAACTAACTTGTAATATAACTACTTTTTACGGATTTTAGAACAATACTAGATAAAATCCGTAAAAAGTAGTTCTCTGCTCGCTAGTAAACGCTGACTGGACAGTTTCTTTAATAGTATCTAATCTTAGTCGCAGTAGGGAAAGTAAAATGGAACATTTGACCGGAAACTCTATGGGAATTATGATGATATGATTTTTTGGGACAGGCCTGTCAGTTCTACTAGCATGTAAGTATATTTTTTGTGACAGAAAATGTTGACTGTGAACCAAACTTGAAGTTGCATCAGCCGGTTTTTTAAATATCGGACGTTTTAGCCAGCTAAGCTACCGCTAGCCGTCATGTTGTATTTTTTCTCTCACTTACTTACACTTACTTTTTTTATCTTGCTTAATTTTTTATGGGCGCAGAAAAATAATACTTGGAAGGACTTGGGGAAGACTTTGCCTAGCAGTGGAACAGTTACGGCAATTAAAAAAAAATGTCGCTGATTGATACCGAATCATTTCGGTATAATTCCGCCTTATGTATCATCAATATAAGATAACAATATTTAAACGTAGGTATTTATATAAATGAACGAGGAAGCTGATTTTGTTAAGGAAATCAAGTGTACCTACCTAATACTTACATTAGATAACCAACCATATTTGGGTCGTCTCAATAAGGTCATAAGTATTAAAATCTTGTATACTTTATAGTGGGCGTTTAATACCATTACATACCGGGTTATCGGTATTTTTGGGCACACACAAGATCATAATGATCGCCATGTTTCTTTAAAAGGATAAAATATTAAAAACAGCATCGTACTGAATGAAAACGAGTTTGTATTGAATAAATGATGCAATGAAGTCATTCAGTCAATAATTTCCTCTAAAAACCAAAGTTATACAGAGCCATGCTTCGACACGAATGGGCCGGATCGAGTGTGATCCGGCCAGTACTGTGAGGCCGTGGTATCACTCCGGAGTGATATGACGGCCTCACAGAAAACCGGCGTGAAACAACACATAGTTACATAAGTAGGTATGTCGTGTTTCGCCGAGTGAGTGAGTCTACCGGAGGCCCAAACTTAAAAGGCAGGCAATGCACTTGCGACTCCTCTGGTGTTACGGGTGTCCATGGGCGGCGTTACTCGCTTACCATCAGGATCTCTTGCCCATAAAAAAGAAACAGATACTTGAATTTTTATGCTCCATCTTAAACCCAATTTAAAAAACGTCTTCCACTTCTATACTGGCATGTAAAACACACTAGTTACAGCAGCAAATTATATAATGAGTTATTTATATTTTCTCCACCGTTAATTTTAATGCCAGTTATGTAAATCAGAGCGTATAAGCTGAAATTACTTTCCTTCAATTGTGGCTCATATCAGATAATGACGGCGTGGAGAATAAAAAAAGTATGATGTTACCGACAGACTGGATGGGCGCTATTTTGAAATAAATACCTTATTTGGGATTAAGTTTAAGTTATAAACTTATGGCGTTTTCAAAATTTAATTACATAACATACATACAAACATAATCAACCCATATACTGCCCCGCTGCTGAAAAACGGGTCTCCTCTCGCAATGAGAGGGATTAGGCTATATACTCCACCGCACTGGCCTAATGCGGGTTGGTAGACTTCACACGCCGTCGAGAAAATGTCTCATGCACGCAGGTTTCCTCACGATGTTTTCCTTCACCGTTGGAAGCGAGTGATAATTAATTATTAATACGCTCATGGTAACGAAAGGCAGAAGTGTGTGCCTTGGGTTTGAACTCAAAACCTCTCTCAAAAACATGGCAGTGAAGTGGTCATACCCCAAGGCTATCACTGCTTTAAATACTGCTTAAATTTAGTTATTTTAGTGAAGGAAAAATTCGATTCGCAGGCAGGATTCGAACCTGCGTCTTCTGGCTAGGTATACCAGACGCTATGACCTCTAAGCCACTGCGAGTCCCACCTGCCATGTTGAAATTTGCCTTCACATTCTGAACTTACGTCTTAATGGTGACGTCAGTAAAATCTATTGAAAGGTAAGTTACTTTGCCTCTCAACCGAAATGACTGACCTTACGGTTAGTTCTATGTCGTACGATGCTACCATACCTATTAACTATCTTTTTGTGTTTTTTTTTGCATTTTTCATGCTGAGATTATAAAGTTATTTTAATGAAGGAAAAATTCGACTCGTAGGCAGGATTCGAACCTGCGTCTTCTGGCTAAGTACGCCAGACGCTATGACCTCTGAGCCACCGCGAGTCCCACCTGCCATGTCGAAATTTGCCTTCACATTCTGAACTTACGTCTTAAAGGTGACTTCAGTAACATCTATTGAAAGGCAAATTGCTTTTCCTCTCAACCGACATGACTTACCTTACGGCTAGTTCTACGTCGTACGATGCTACCGTACATTTTAACTATCTTTTTGTGATTTTTTTATTAACCTTACAAATCGCTTTCGCCTAACACTTATACCGACCGCTGTTCGCTACAGAGGTCTACTTAAGGCCGAAACAAAGGATTGCATGCGTCATGCGTGGAGGCGTGCCCGACCTCACTTAAGCACACGCGATCTCACTTAATTCCAGCTTAATTTTACTTACAACGAACTTAAATTAACAATGGATTCTTAAGGATAAAAGGTTTTAAAACTACCGTCGAATTTCCAAAGTTAAAGGAAGAAGGATGGAGGCCTTTGCTTAATGGGAACAAAACTACGATACTTCTAGCTCGAGAAATTCCAGTCAAGTCCAGTCTTGGCGTTTGATTATTTTGAATCCTTATTTATAAAGACATAGAATCGAAATTTTTTGCTGTGGTTTTTAATAATTAATCCGCTTCAAATACCGTAGGAAGACTAAGACCTACACGACACTTCACGGGTAGCTTTATCCAGGAGGATCTAAACTGAAGTTTACGGCCGCATAGCCGGTTATTTCAGTTGATCTAGGCAGAGGTACCGCTTGGTAGAGTCTACAGTCAATACACAATGTTTTTGAGCATTACTTTGACCACCTTTGACATAGGTATTTTGTTTGTATAACTGCTCTAGCCAAATTATTTCATGATATTTGCTATCTTATCCTAATAATAAATAAATAAGTAAATCTGTGAGGGCATGTATTTGGCCTATTATTGTTTAATTTGTGTCTACTTAAATCAATTGTGCTGTTTGACTTCCTTAGAAATAAATAAATTAAATACAAATCAGTCTTACACGGTTATTTTATTGCAGGAAAAAGAAATATCAATACGTAATGATGTCATGGCTACATTAAAAATAGTAAAAGTCGATATAAAATGTTTGCTAAGATTATTTTGAAAACCGAAACAGATTTACGTTACATTGTGTTATTTAAGCGAAGCTTATTTAAACCAATCTTCATGTAACTAATCGGAGTTGAACTTTAGACAAGTATTTATAGGTACCACATTTCTCTAAAAATAAAGAATAAATAGAAATATCAGAACCCTCTTTGTTGAAGGTACATAGATCTACGCATATGAAGTAGCGACATCTATGAAGTAGATCACGAACTACGCAACTTAATGATCCACGCGAGCATGGACAGACATCTAAGTGTTTACTAACGTTCTTGACATCAATGCACTGTACTTAGTAATCTTGGTTTTAAGGTTAGAAAAATTGCAAGTTGTTGTGTCTGTTTGGTCATGCTTATCTCGAAAAACGGTGATCTGGTTTTGATGTGCCTTACTTGGGAAGTAACGGAATAGTTTTAGGTATAATACCTTTAACATTATTATAAAGTATTCAGTGTCGAGTACTTAAAGTTTTAACAGTACACAATAATATTCACTAAAATGTTCATATTAAATCTAATTTAAACAAAACTTACTTTCATAGTACTCATAACTGGTGGGGGATCCCAAAATTCCTTTTCTTCGAGGATCCAGCTTGACTTTTAAATTACAACAAATAAACACAAACACCGGAAAACACACCAAAAAGACAACACAAAATTTGATGTTAATATTTTTTTCCATACACTAAACTTATTGCAACACTGGGCTCACTGAGATACTTTTTTATAATTATTATTTTTACGTACATTAAGCATTCAATGGTTTTCCCGATTATAACACACGTATGATCATTGAAGCTGTGGTTTGTATCTGAGAGATAAGTTTTCTGATCACGCACAGTACGTCTGTCAGTGTCGGCTGCTCAATGCCAACTCCTGCGCAGCACAGTGTTTCACTGTGTCGGGTTGAAGCCTTCCTTTGGGGGTCACTTTTTTCGTTGAAAAGTGCTAATGATATTTGGTTTTTAATATTAATTAAGAATTCTGTTAATCATAAAAATATTGTAAGTACTAAACAAAGAGACTTGAATTAATTTATTTTTAACTTATTTGTGTTAGAATTTGCATAAAAAATATGGTGTTTCATTAATCGCCAGGTGTAGTGATTGGTCGTTTTTATCGAATATCTTAATCGCCATGAAATTAGCAAATTGACTTGGTTGTAGGTTTGCAGCTGTTTTAATTGGCAATTACTCTTGTACCAGAAATTATGCTTGAAACAGTTAACAAAGTTCTGTTTGTTGCAGCAGGATATAAGCTCGCTGAAATATTACCAAGCTATTTAAAGCCAGTAATTTAATTTCTTCGAATAAGAAGGGCAGTATTGTATTCAAATTCCTAGGTACAATAATTCAAATAAAGCTATGTTTTATTTTCAAAAATAATAGAGTACAATAACCCTATTCTAACAAAGAAGCCTTACAAGTTCCAAAAACGTACTGCGTTTGCGCAACTGGAAAACTTCACAGCACTGCGCTATCGTTGTCTCACTCTTACACGCATAAATTACTTCATATTGCTGTTTGCATCTCACTCGCTCGTTTTTTAGGAGGATACAGGCAATAGTAAAAAAATTGAGGGGTTCAAATTTAGGATGTGGTGGAAGTGGCTTCGGAGATTCAATGAGGTAAAAAAGTTTTAATCTAAGGGTGGATGGATCTGCAACTGGTTTGTACCGATATAAATAGGTTCACGTAGAAAGAGGATTTAAGCATAACTAGGAAGCTAATGTTACAAATATTTTAATAGTTTACCCAAATAGTCTATAATAAATTACATTGTCAATTATTTTCTAAAAATCAATCTACTTTTTTTTGTTTAGGTACAGTCCTTACGAGGTCCTATTATGTAAAGTCTACCGTATGTTTCCGTTGTGGATTCATCATGAAATACATCTGGAGGAGAGGGAATTTTCACCACTATCTACATTTCATGTTCAAAGTTACGTGGTGTCTCTACCTAATGGCATTTATTTTGTTTCTAAGTATCCATACCAAACAAACAATGATCCGGATATCCCAAACTACAGACTAAACCCTCTCCTAACTACGTTGATCTGGTAATAGGTAGGAACTTACCTAATGAAATAATTAAGTAATTACTGAATAGAAACAAAGGGGGTAAGTGCATGCATCAAAAAATAATACAAATCAAACTCCCAACCAATACAAACGGAATTAATGTAAATCAATCGAAGTTCTAATAAAAACAATTCAAAGAACCGGTCATCGTGTGAAGTGTGCTTTGTTATTTAATTTTCATATTGCATACTGACCGAAATACGTGGAACCAATGGTCGGAGCCGTGACTTGGTTCAAGTATACCGCCTGGTCGTGCACTGACCCTTCGATTGACAGCCCATGAGGTTCTTGACGGCCCATTTTCTGAAACAGAGAATATTCTCCATTAATTCTGAAATAGAGTACAACGCCATCTATTGGAAATTTGATGAATTAGTTGTAATGCAAACCATATTCATGCTAATTGTTCACTAAGTTAGTCAAAGAAATTATAGATGGCGTTACTTGTGGGTTATTTTAGACTAGCCAATTTAGATGTGAAAGAAATTAATGAACACACATTAAAAGCTTAATTAAAATTATAAGGGGTCGTAATAACAGGCTATTGTTCACGTTTCCTACAAACAGATGAATAATTAAAATTGTTATAAATACCTGTATATCACTATTGTCTTTGTTTCTTTGTTCTTGACTCAGATTGATGTTTTTTGTTTGCATTTTCTCCCATCCAGAGCCTTGGGCCCCGACCTGCAAATTAAAAATGTCTTCATAAATTTACACTTTCTAACAAGCGTTTTGTTTTGACTGGATGTTTCAAAATTTCCCACGCTATTTAAGTAGGTAATTCAGTTTTTATTTTCTATGAACACTCTTTTTCACACAACATGATCATTCTATTCAAGTTCAAATGTCAACGTTCTAATAAAATTTAATATGCATATATGTGAGATACCTATGATAAGTTTCACAAAACTTAACTACACTACAGTAAGTACCTACAACTTAAAAACTCGTAGTAACTTTGCAATTGCACCTCTGCCAATGAGACCCAAATCGAAAATAAAATTAAAAGTATGTACTAAAGTAAAAGTTATTAACTCAAATACATTAAAATAACGAAAACCCTCGAGCCCGTTCAATATAAATGTTGTATTTCTTAGAAAGTGAGGGTAGATAAGTAAACAGGGACTGTCAAAGTATTCGATATTTTGTGGCCATTCCTGTACTAGACAGAAAGAAGGAGAAGGCTAACTCAACAATCCTTGTGTCTTTCTAATCTAAGCTTAGAATTAAATAGAATATTATTATATTTTAGTGTTTTTTTTTATTTTCTGAAAGTATTCTACAGTTATTTTAGTGAAAGAAAAATTCGATTGCGGGCAGGATTCAAATCAGAAGACGCAGGTTCGAATCCTGACCGCAGTCTGTTCGTTTGCTCCCTTATCGCATAAAAAAATTGTTGTAGTCAGGTTAAAATTAACCTTCTGTGTATTTTGAGTATGTGCCATAATGGTACCTAATATCTGAGGAGGTTTGAGTAACTTTTGTGTTTTACGAGGTTATTTGAAGATATTTTCACCTTGGTTCATGATTAAAAAGAAAAGATTTCTGTGTTATTTTGAATTTTCTGTGTAAAATTGCTTACTTCTAGATCAGTGACTTCATGTTATTAAGAGAGTTTGTTGAGATTACATGTTGTTACCGACCTATGCACAGACGAGACGTCTCGCACAGGGGATTGGGAGATTTTTTTCATAATCATGATATACTTAAAATTCAGTTTCGACAGAAAGCATTTTTGCCATTTTGTTTTTCGATCCATGAGGATTTCCGGACAAAAAAAGGATAATAATTAACCTAATCTAAAATCTTCTTCTATATAAGTAACGAATCTAAATACATATAAAGTGCTTTGTTCTGAATGACTGACTAACGGATCAAAGCACAGCCTAAACAGCTGATTGTAGAGACCTGAAACTTGGATGGTGTGTTCTTTGAATGACGTAGGCATCTGATCAGGATTTTCCGAAATTCTACTCCCAATGGTGTCAATGAACAATGAACTCCTGCGTCCAATCTACTTCAAATTTTGCATAAACCTTCTCAGAATTGGTGTAAGACGTGTTTCGTAAAAGATTAAATTGTATGCTGGTTCCTTTTGCACTGTAGGAAAGGATTTTTGGAAATTCAACCCCTAAGGTGGTGAAAAGGGGGGTGAAAGTTAGTATGAAACTTCGTTATCACGCTACGATCTAAGATCGGTGCAACGCAGGTGAAACCGCGGGCGGGCCACTAGTCTTACATATAAACCATTACAACTACCACAAACACGAAATATTAAAAGTAAAATGTAATAAATTCTGTACACTGTCACTGGAGTAAGAATCAGAAATCATTATTTCATGAAATTGTTCTCATACAATGGGGCGCTGTCCACGACTGACAGACCGTAAATACTATAAATAAGCGATTCAATACAATCAATAACAATGGCTCGATACGTTTCTGCTTAACCTCAATACCACAACATCCTGTCAATATTACCGCGACCATTTGCAGGTGAAATAGCTTTAGACTGTGTTCACGTGAGAGTTATAGATAGCTCACTGCATGTAAACTATAAAATTAGCGTCCTTACTTTTTTATGGAATAGAGGAGCAAACGAGCCGACGGATCATCTGATGGTAAGCGATAACCGCCGCCCATGGACACCCGCAACACCAGAGGAGTTACAAGTGCATTGCCCGCCTTTTAAAAGGGTTTGGGTAACCTCACTCACTCAGCGAAACACAACGCAAGCGTTGTTTCACGCCGGTTTTCTGTAGGCCGTGTATCACTCCGGACGAGCCGGTCCATTCGTCTGTGCTGTTCACGTGAGAGTTATAGATAGCAGTTCACTGTGAACGCTAATATTAGCGTCCAAATATTGCCTTAATGTTCTAGACCACTTGTCGGCAAGTAGTTTTAAGTGGGGTCCGGATATTATTGAAAAAATATATCGAGGTCCACAAAAATAACCTCATAAGGGTAACCTCGTAGCGGAAATGGCGGTCAAGCTTAGGCTAACTTTATAAAATACTTGCTTTTGACCACGGCTTCGCTCACATGAAGCTGAATATTAGGATTAAAAATGGATCGCACAAATAATTTAATAAAAAACCAACAGTTTCGACGACCTCTGTGGTTTAGTGGTTCGAGTACCGGACTGCTGACCATGAGGTCGTGGGTTCGATTCCCACAGAACACAAAAATTTATGTGATGAATATAAGTGTTTGTGTTCGTCTGGGTGTTTCTTATGTATTATAAGTATGTATTTACAAAAAAAAAAGTATATAAGTATTATATCCATTGTCTAGTACCCATAGTACAAGCTCTGCTTAGTTTGGGACTAGATGGTGCTGTCACAGATAAAAGAATACTAGTGTGCTGTGTAAAAATGTCCGAGAATATATATATATATATAGTGATGATCTCTTCCTTGTATGGGTCTGATGGATCAGGGGGCCATAGTCTCAGGTAGGTATAGTAATTTAGGGCCACTTGCACCAACTTCTGAAATATGTTTAAATTGAATTTAAACACAACTATTCATAGAAATTTCGTGTTTAAATACATTTAAGAAATTGGTGCAAGTGGGCCTAAATGTAATTTCGGGAAAAATTAACACAAATGTTGTTAAAAAATTGATTTTCTGAAAAATTGTAAAAAAAATTAACACTGTAATGGATTCTGTAGTCGATTCTGAACAAACTGCTTTCAGGTCCTGTGCTTATTCTATTACAGGTTATCATCACGCCCATATTCCCCAATGGGCTTGACAGGGTTGTACTAATTTACACCCACAGCCCGCGAGTTTCAGTTAGAGAAACCCAATAGATAACCCTACTCTAATTGGGGATCGAATCGAACCGCGTCTCTTTAGCGAGAGAAGTGTATCCTATCCTTCCCACTATCCTACTATTCCTACTATCCTACTAATATTTAATTATTTATTTTTTATTTATCCTACTAATATTATAAATGCGAAAGTTTGTGAGGATAAATGGATGGATGTTTGTTACTATTTCACGCCAGAACGGCTGATCGGCTCTGGATAAAACTTGGCAGATAGATTATACTTAGTCTGGAATAACACATGGGCTACTTTTTATCTGAAGTCGACGCAGACGACGCAGTTTACACATACATAGATTTGACAGCACGACAAGTGTGTGACCATTGCTTGCACCATTCTAAAATATAGAGCTAAATCTTGCGTAATATCTTCTAACAATCCCAATAAGCATCTTACGTGAAGCTGGATAATCCATATAAGGCTGAGTCGTGACCACAGAACTGAGAGTAAACGTTTATCTAATGAATGTAATTTACACTTTACTTTGTTTAATATCCACTTAGTATTCTTAGGGCCACTTGCACTAACTTTTGAAATATGTTTAAATTGAATTTAAACACAAAATGACAATAGAAAATTGTGTTTAAATACAATTTAAACACATTTATGAAGTTGGTGCAAGTGGCCCGTAGTGTACATAGCCTAGTGATATGACCAATGGACTGTCATGTTTATAGGCTTCGCGTACGAATCTGAGGCTTCTGACTTTTCGAAGTACATAATATAATTTCCTAAACCTACGCATTTCACCATGTTACGGTGAAGGACGGCTTGTGAAATTTGCTAAGCGTTTATATCCTAAAACTTTATTAATCGAATTGATCAGTAAATCAATTTTTACTTTTGTTTATTTTTTTTAAAGCGTTGTCCCGTATAGTGAGTGCGTTTATAAACACAAAATATTCTCACATACACAAACGCCCAGACCCGGAACAGACATCTACAGGTCAGGATCATACAAATATTTGCTCCGTGTGGGGATCGAACCAACAACACGTGTCGCTGAAGTCGATCGCTCAGCCGCTACGCCAAACGTGTCATCTGCTGTGACTTAGCCTGTTATTTTTTTCAAACCCTTTTAAAAGCCGGGCTTTTAAAAGGGTTTGTGATCGTGCTTGTGATCCTCTGGTGTTGCGGGTGTCCAAGGGTGGCGGTAATCGCTTACCCTTAAGCGATCCGTCTACTCGTTTGAATGCTATGCCATAAAAAATAATCCATTTACTCCCATTGCAACATTTAAGATCCTGTTTGTGCAGTTCATCAGGCTAGAGGGTCTAATGAATATAGGTAGGTCAGTGTCAGAAATCAGTAGGTAGGTAACTATTAAGAAAGTCTTAGATAAAAAGACTAAACAGAATAAATCCCCTATTTCTTGCAATACAAATGAGTTCCTCTTGCCAATAAGGTTTTAATTGTGTCTGAACCGGAAGCGAGCTCGTATTATAACCGGTTTTGCGACTCAGTTCCCACGCACTTTCCACTCGGTACGGGCTGTGCGGGTTGTGTTTACTTTGTCTAATTAATTGGCTACTGTGTGATTGGTGTGCTGCTGTTGGCCTATTTGAAATATACGCACACGACCTACTCTTTTTTGAAAAAAGAACCTTCTGGTTGCTATAAAGTTATTTGTGTATTCATATTGCTGTAGTTCTGTATGGGCCTCTATAGATCAGAGATGTAACGCTGTATTTCAAGATCCATTAATAATCCATGAATTGATAAGAAGTTCACCAGCTTTTAAGTTGGACTATATACTTCCTAACAGTGATAGCAAAATTAAAAGCTATTCAGTAGTTTTTGCGCCAACCCGTAACAAACAGACAAGAATTTTAAAAATCACACTTTTGGAATCGGAGACGTTTATAATACCGGAACCCACTTGATTTTTTTAAATATCTTCAATATACAGACACAGATTTTTTACAATTTTATAATATGTAGTAGAGATAGAGAAGATAAAAATATCTAAACAAATAAACCAGACTTTTTGTAGAGTGATGTTGGTCAAATTAACGGTACTCACGCCGGATGTAATGGGTATCCAATTAAGAACACAGGACGTACCAAGACATAGGAACCTCGTTATTAAGGAAATTATAAATGTAGGTAGGTAGGTAAGTGAGAGAATTTTTGATTCCTAACAAACAATTCTCTCACAAACTTAATGCTTGAAAGAAACTATAGAAATATTTAAAGTGGTAGGGCTCTCCCGCTGGAGTTCATTCGTGGTGGTACCGACAAATACCGTATTTTTTACCCGACTGCCGAAGGAAGAGGGTTATGTGACGTGTATGTATGTATGTATGTCCGTTCCTATGTCCGCTCGTAACTATTCAACGGTGCAACCGATTTAGATAAATGATACCTCATTAGATTTGTCTTGATGGCACGAGTGTCACTGGGTACATGAAATTAAACAAAAAACAAAATGGCGGATTTTATGCGCTTTAATGCGTGGGCTGAAAAATATGATTTGAGCATTCCGTATCATGTATTCTCAAATTTTCGCGTATCAGCTCATAATGACAACTTCTCAAAATGACAACCGATCGCAAAATGTCCACTTCTCACAATGTCAACTTCTTAAAATGACTTATTCGCATAATGACAACTCCACGTAGTTTCTACTTTAACAAGGTAATTTGAATGTGGTAATAGGTATAGCTAGTTATACATATACTAACTATACATATATACTGTAATAGGTGTGTCATATTAAACAAAAACAAAAAAAAATCGCCACAATAATCTAAATTTTTGTAATAGGGGGTGAGCCTATTGCCATTAACCGGGTACAAATTCCAAACTCCGAGCTGCTACTGAGAATTTCATAGAAAAACCCAATAACACTTTGCTCGACCTGGGAATCGAACCCAAGACCTCTAGTGTAGCGGTCGCACTTGAAACCACAAGACAAACGAGGCATATTCTTATGTTTTTCGAAATTTAGATGTTTGTGGCGTTTTTTTTTGTTTTTGTTTAATATGACACCTATTACAGTATATAGGTATGTATAGTTAGTATATGTATAACTAGCTATACCTATTACCACATTCAAATTACCTTGTTAAAGGAGAAACTACGTGGAGTTGTCATTATGCGAATTAGTCATTTTAAGAAGTTGACATTGTGAGAAGTTGACGTTATGAGAATTTGTCATTTTGAGAAATAGACATTTTGCGAAATAGACATTATGCGAATTTGACATTTTAAGAAGTTGACATTGTGAGAAGTGGACATTTTGCGATCGGTTGTCATTTTGAGAAGTTGTCATTATGAGCTGATACGAATTTTCGGTAGCAATTAGAGAAAGCATTACATTACTTTATTGTTAAGGACTTGTAGGAAATCATCTACTTTTTCATATGAAATATTTTTTCGTAGTTTTGCACTAAAAATCCGGAAACAAGTTACGTAATTAAAATAACTAAAAAACCCGACTGCATAAAAACACAAAATAATAAATTATAACGTAGAATAAAGTCAATCTTGTCAACGTTATAATTTATTATTTTATGTTTATCGATCATGAAAACATTTAAATGGTGTAGTTATTCAATATTACTTTACATAGGTCTGGACTACTAGACTTGTTTTTGTCTTTTTAGTTTTTTTTAAAGTGTTTTTATGCAGTCGGGTTTTTTAGTTATTTTAATTACGTAACTTGTTTATCACTAACGTAGCAAATAAGCATATGGCCCGCCTGATGGTAAGCGGTTACCGTAGTCGATGGACGCTTGCAACATCAGGGGTATCACTCGCGCGTTGCCGACCTTGTAATAATCATTTCACACCCTTTTTGAGAGGGTGGAGTAAAGATTAAAGAGGAATAGCTGGGCTGACAGAATAGGAGACAATAAGTGTGATGCTTAAACACCGCTGGTTCCCCCCACTGCTAACAGAACGCTTCCTCGCGGAGAACACAACATAGCATGGAGTTATGTTATTTGAGGCTAAGTTTTAGGATTTGCTGCTGGGAATTTCATAAATATACTTAATAACACTTTGCTCGACCTGAAACTCGAACCCAAGGTCTCAAGCGTAGCAGACGCATTTTTATGAAGCTTTTTTATGTATATTGTTTCTTTATACTGCATCCTGAACTTTCTCAGATACAATAACGCCTGAAGTTTATGCAAATGGCCGTCGTTATCCAAGGACCAAACAAGTTAGATTATAAAATTGTAGCATTTTCCGATTTTATGTTTAACAAAACAGCTTGACTTATAATATTATGACACCATACCATCACGCCTGTATTCTCCGAAGGGTTTGGCAGAGGCGTAATTAATGTACACCCACAGTACGCCGGTATGTTTAGGTCCCATGTAATAGGGCATAACTTCTAAACTCCAAGAATGGGAAAACTGGGAATATCCTAGAAAAACCTTATTACACTTTGCTCGACCTGGGAATCGAACCCAAGACATCTAGCGTAGCAGTCGCGCTCAGAACCACTAGGCTAATGAGGCAGTTTTAGTTTAAAAAAATAGCTTGACTTTTAATACTATAGGTATTTAAATAAAGACATAAGTCATACCATCACCCCTGTGTTCCCTGAGGGTACGGCAGAGGTGTATTAACATAAACACGCAGTCCGCTAGGGTTTAGGACACCTGTAGGTTGATAGCAAGCCTATTGCCATTAGTCGGACGCAGAACCACTCCAAGCCGTTACTGAGAATTTAATTTCAATCAATCACCCTAGTACCAAACTTTTACTACATGTAGCTACATACATACATACATTATATCACTAAGTTTGAACAGAAAAACCAAACAATATTTTAGTATAAATCATAATTCGATTTGCACAAGTTTCGACTGTAAATCTCTTTCGCGCCACTGTTATGATAGTTCATGATTTATTGAATTGTCCATAACTTAAGATTAATGTTATTTATTAAGACATATACTTGTATAATGTTTACTTTTTCTAAAATATCACCTTGGTACTTTACGTATTTTGTGTTGTATATTTTTACGGGGTATGGGGCTTACGAGCAGACGGATCACCTGATGTTAAGCGATTACCGCCGCCCAAGGACGCCAGCAACACCAGAAACGTCGCAAGTGCGTTGCCCGCCTTGTAAAAGGGTTTGGGCCTCCGGTATCCTCACTCACTATCAACCAAATTTAGAAGACCATCTTGACTCTCATATGGGCCACATTGTATTCAGTTACCTTTATAATTCATGGCTTCTTTTTCTATTATTTGCTAGCGGCTTATTCAAGGTTGCTGGATGCGACAAGCCAAAGACAGAGTGAAATGAAAATGTGAAAGCGCACATTGGGGGAGGCCTATGTCCAGCAGTGAACTATTACAGGCAGATGATGATGATAATATCTCTGCTCAGCAGTCGGTCTATTGAAATCGCTAACCATCAATGGTTACTAGCTGCTGGATTCAGCGCTGACCTCTAACTCAAGTTAGAGGTCAGCGCTGAATCCAGCAGCTAGTAAAAATATGATCTGCAGAATTTTCTTACTGGGTTTTTAGATTATTTGGTGTACAATAAATGATATTTTCTCATCTGTTCTTCCAACAGATAAAAAATATTATCTCTATACTTGGTCGAATTTAGAATCTCCTCCTTTTAAAACTTAACTTAACTTATCTATTAAGACTTTTACCCTATTTTGACATAGGGTAAAAATCTTAATAATGTTTATGTGTTATCGTAGACATGCCCCCTTATGTATAAAAACACAAAAAGTCTTCTAACGTCTACACTTAAATAATATATAATATAATTAAACTTATAATAATTAGATATGTTTTATCTTCTTTTCCCTGTCACGTGTCAAAAAAGATAAAACACATTAGCAATGAGAAGTCAACAAGACATTCTTTATTTAATATGCAAAGGAGGTATTTTTTAGTTTTTTTTTTTTTATGGCGCCACACTTTTTGTGTATTTGCCAGTGTCAAGTATTAGAGTAATCAAGTAATCTTTTCAAAGAATATTTCCCATCATGGGATTGTGTTTTGGAACCACACTTTTTGTGTTCGCCAGTGTCAAGTATAAGTTCAGTTTTTTTTTTTTTAAAAAAAAGCTTACTAGCAATGTGGGTCACACATTACTAGTATTCTTGTTAACCCCTCGTGCTAAGCTAAATGCTTGTGTTACGAGTGGGTTCACGTCGGTAGTGTAATGGGTGGGGTTCGAACCGGCAACCACATGATCGCAAGTCCGACGCCCTAGCCATTAGGCCCCAATAAAACGGTAGAAACTTTATTGAGGCTTCGATAGAGTAAGAGTGAACCCAAAAAGTCACGATTTTCAATTTTATATCATTTGCCTACACTCTCACACGTTCACGAACACTTAATGGTTAATTATCCACCATAATTACACATTAAACTTCGGAGAAATTCAAGTTTTGAAAAATAATATAAAATCGACAACGTGCACTTTTCATTTTCCCGCCTAAAACTCTATTTTTTAGTTATAGGTATACTTAGTGTAAAAAATACTAATAGGTCATTTTAACAATGGATAAACATAATTCGCTGTCAAAATTTAACTCATCCCATGTTATATACCAATCTCTTTTGATCATAAAATATATTTATGATACGCTATTACACTAAAAAGTATATATTAGTAACATCGATATTTTACGGTTACTCATCAATCGACCTCTAAGCAGCGTTTGAAGTGTTATCCACCTTAACGTAATAGCCTGGGGCAATTACGGGCTATTCCATTCACAAAACTACCTCGGCCACGCCACGGGTTAAGATTAGTTCATTTCGTCTGTAAGAGGTATGGTACACTGGTTTGACAGTCGGCAGTAAGATCGAAAAGCTGTCATTTATTTAAATTTATTTCATTTTACTTAAATATTTTTATGGGCTTACTGCGCTGGTTTGCGGAGAGCTAATAGTAGTTTGAGTAGAAGTTAGGTGAGAGCAGAGATAGTGATATCTACTCCATTATAGAATCTATAAAATCTAAATCCAAACTGCAATGCCAAAGGATGCAGTGAGCCCGTTCTGCGTGAATCGGATCGCTAATAATTAACAAAATTAATGTAAGGTAGCTGTTAGTAATTTTAACATTAAGACGTCCAACAACTCAGTCTGCTCGTGACCATGGATGCTGTAAAGGATTCGAAAAGTCGGGAATAAAATAATATCAATATACCGCGATAAAATCCGTCAAAAGTACTTTTATTTCAATGTCTAATATTCGCGTAAGTGTCAGAAATCAGTATGATATCTATCTATTTATTTAAAACATAAAAGATTTTTAATATTGACTAGCGACCCGCCCGCGGTTTCACCCGCGCTGCCCCGTCCCTAAGAGTCGTAGCGTAATATTAAATAGCTTAAAACCTTCCTCTTGAATCACTCTATCTACTAAAAAAAACCGCATCAAAATCCGTTGCGTAGTTTAAAAGATATAAGCATACATAGGGACAGACAGCGGGAAACGACTTTGTTTTATAATAAGTAGTGATGATGGTCACTATAAGATGTTGTTAGGTTAGCTAATTACGTAATAACTTAAGACAGAAGGACCCTTATGTAGGGACTGAATAAATTGACCGACTTGGTATTACATGGATCTCACAACTTTTTACGATAGAAGAACTGAGTTGCGAGACTTGGTTTGTTTTACAAGTTATGTTTTTATTGGCATAGCATAAGTTCGAATCAAAGGCACGCACCTCTGACTTTTCGAAGTCATGTGCGTATTAATGGCGAACTATGGGTGTGCATTAGTACGCTGCTGCCTAACCCTCTGGGGAATACTAGCATGATGTTCTTGTTAATTTTATAAGTAAATGTATTACTGCAAAAGTGGTTTCGCGGCTATCTTCAGACACGCACACGCACAGTTATTTCGACGGTACTCTATTAGGGTTCCGTACCCAAAGGGTAAAAACGGAACCCTATTACTAAGACTTCGCGGTCTGTCTCAAGAACCGCGATAGCTAGACAGTTGAAATTTTCCCAGATGATGTATTTCTATTGCCGCTATAACTAAAAAACTGGCCAAGTGCGAGACGGACTCGATATTGGCACGGAACACTTCGTGCGCGTCCGAGTACCGGATTGCTGACCATGAGGTCGTGGGTTCGATTCCCACAGGACACAAATATTTATGTGATGAATATAAGTGTTTGTGTTTGGCTGGGTGTTTCTTATGTATTATAAATATGTATTTACAAAAAAATAGTATATACGTATTATAGCTTTTTTACAAATTTATAATAGTAAGAGAAAGAGAAGAGAAGAGAAGAAGTTATCCATTGTGTAGTACCCATAGTACAAGCTCTGCTTAGTTTGGGACTAGATGGTGCTGTGTAAAATGTCGCCGAATATTTGTTTTATGTAAATTTTCTCTACTATTATAAATTGTAATATATATTATTTATTTTATGCCTGTATGCATGTTCCTTTACTTAACAGGCGCCGGAATAAAGCCGTTCGGGATCATACTTTTAATTTAATGGCTCGTCCGAGATAATTGTATCATCGTGTCTGTAACGATTTTGTACTAGGTATGTGTAATTTCACGCTCGTGTAGGGTAGGCATAATTGAGTCAGTTATTGGGTAATGTGTAACCATGGATTTAGGTCGCGGAGATAGGATAGGCCTATTATAAATGGATATACATAATATTTAACATGCCCTCTGTATTCCCCGAAAGGTTCAGCAGAGGTGTACTAATGGACACCCACAGTTCGCCGGTATATTAGAACTATTGCTAGATGGAAGTCCTCGATTCGATGTCCAGGTAGACCAAAGTAGAAGGTTTATTTCTATAACATTTTCAGTAAGAGTTTGGAGTTTAGATTTGTGTCATGTTAATCGTAATAGGCTCACCCCCAATTATATGGGACACCTAAATAATAAACTGTTGTGTATGTGTGTTAACTATACTTATATGTGTGCGTGGCTGCGCCCGAACGATGTATTCATTTAATAAATCAGTGTGTCAAAACCTATCACGAATTTCAGTTGTCTCCCGTAATAAGTACCTACTCAACATAAATATACTGGTGAACTGTGTGCATGACATCTCTGCCGAACTCTACGGGAAATACAGGCGTGATGGTATGTTAAATCATGATCAAAAGGGCTTTGAAGCCATTATTATAATGTAAAACTAACGACCGATTAGCACAGCAATTGACTTGCGATTCACGTTTAAATAATTAGCCACCCAGACAGCAGTTTAACTAGATTTTCTGAGAACATTTTTAGTTTAGCAGAAGATAAAAACGCTCTTTTCTTGAAGGTTTGAAGGTCGTATTGGTCCGGAAAGACTGTAGGCGACAGTTCATTCCACAGTTTTGTTGTGCAAGGCAGAAAGTTTCTAGAGATACGTACAGTTGTGGACTGCCAGCTATCTAGATGATGGGGATGGAAATGTTGTCGCGTAGAACGTTCTACGCGACAACCGGAAAAATCCGAACCATTCCTCGGAGCATTCCCCATAGTAGAGGCGATAGAAGATGCATCGCGTATATATGTAGAGTGTCAAAGACAAAGATAGAAAGTGGGCTGACAAAATTTGTCACGTGCTAATCCGATATACTCTCTCGAACAACACAGGCGAGCGAGCCTGACTGAAATCTAGTTACAAAGTTGGTCTCGTAACTTTGAATAACGGACCATACATATACGTATTACATACGGATTTAGATGGTACTTTTCAGGGGATCTGTGCTTCCCGCGGTCAGCCTTGGGATGGGTGACCATTCCTTGTAAAAGCCCAAGCTTTCGTGGGTACGTTCGCCGTAGTGGCAGAGTGGTCGGTTTCTGCACCGCGGGATGTGTGTTCGATCCCTGCTTGGAACAAATAAATTTATGAACTACCTACCTACAGGTTGTTTCCGGTCAGTTTTTAAGTGCTTTCTTTCCTCATAAAACACGTCACTCCGTCAGTTTGGGTTTCTTTAATAAATACTTAACTATTTTTTTTATGTAGCCTCTTTAGTTATTAATTAATTTATTACAAGATACACTTTTCGTACGTCCAGCCTTTGCTTTGGTAAATTGCATTTTCTGTAACACCATAAGTATAGGTATAGCTCGTCCAAGCTGAAATGACGCGCCCCACTACTTAATTAGTCTATGTAGATGTGTGAGTGCGGTACTTTTGAGATCGAACGATGCGTGCTCCTACGTTTGCGTCTAACCAAAGAGTATAATAATATAGTTGTACGTCTAACCGACAACTGAACGACCAATTAAAATTGCATGTTTAGGTGTATTGCGTCCATATTTGAAATTTGCTTGTGTGCATAAATGCGAAGGTAGGGCGCGTCATTTCAGCTTAGACAATCTCTACCCTTTTTCGTAGTCGGATAAAAAGGTATGAAGATAATGTATCTCAAATATGGTCAGGTTTTATGCTAGTGTACCTAACATTCTCTGGTCCTGCACTTCTATTCATAGACAATTCAGTCTTCTTGTCAGTGTTCATTCATGTTGTCATGGCGGCTCTAAAAAGTTCAGAATGCATGAATAGGCATTGAAAATGCGTCAAGGCACAGTCGAGGTAAGCATTAGCGAGCAAGAGATATATCTGATTATAATCGCGAGTTTCTTGTTGTCTTATTAATCCCACCAAAAACATAAATGTAAAAAAGGAGAGCCAAGTTCAATACAAAAATTATGTTTGGCTGTGGGCTTCGCCGCAGAAAGAATGAAGATCTAAATGAGTGCCAAGTTCTATGCAAAATCAAAATATTTTTATTATTATTTTTTTATTTATTGATTATAACCAACTTGCCCTAACAGTTAAAAAACCACACAAACAAGTTATTGGTCTGTTAAAAGAAAGTCAAAAGAGATACATAAATGAAAATTAGAAAAGAAATTAAAAATAACAAATAGAATAGAAATATCAATGTCAACAAGTCAAAAAGGAAATTATCAATTAACACTTATAAATTAAAAAAAAGAAACAATATTATTAAATCAAAAATAAAACTGCAAATAATTATATAAAAATCACACAATAATTAACATTAACTTAGTCACAAGGGATTGTACTAGAGGCAGCGATGGATTCCAGGTAACGAGTAGCAGTGCTCAGGAATCTCAGCTCAGTAGACGCAAATATATCCAATGTATCGTCAAATAATAAAATGTCGTTAATAAGAGTGAGAGCCACGTACAATGGACTGGTTTTACGGGATTTGGAACCGATTCGAGGCACTGAAAATAGAGGACGTAAACTGAAAATAGGCACTGAAAATATGTATTTATAGGAACAAAAAAACATTATGAACAAGTATTAAACTCTATTTCTTTGCTTTATTGGATACCTATAACAATTGCTGTTATTTAAAAATGTGAGATCTTAAAGTAGGTTAGATTTGACTTGGTCAGTTTTTATCAGAATAAAAAAAAAAAAATATTCATCACAAAAATATATAGGTATATGTTGAATCTATATATACTAATATATAAAGCTGAAGAGTTTGTTTGTTTGTTTGCTTGAACGCGCTAATCTCAGGAACCATTGGTTCGATTTGAAAAATTATATCAGTGTTAGATAGCCCATTTATTGAGGAAGGCTATAGGCTATATATCATCACGCTACGCGGACGAAGTCGCGGGCAGAAGCTAGTAACTTTATAAAATGGCTGATGTAATGCAAACTGGCCAAGTCAAATCTAACCTACTTTAAGATCTCACATTTTTAAATATACTCGGCGCTGGCTAGCCAGTTCCTTTGTTTAAACTTGGCTTGACACGCTGCCGCGTGTCTAGATAGCTTAGTATCACATAAATATCGCCTGACGCCTTCTTGGTCAGACAAGGGCGCTAAAAAGCCACTTTTTATGAATATAATTAGAGTATGATGCTTATTACAAAATTATGGAATTATAACGGGATCTAGATATAAATTTATTTACTAAATGCTATTTTAGCTCCCAGATTACATTTAGTAATTCCAAATCAATTTATTTATAATTTTATTAGGGCTTGTGGTAGTTCCGTTGTTCTACAGTGAATCATATTTATTATGTTTTGGTAATAAAAAGTAATAATATAAAGGTGCATAATTATAAATTCAGGAGATTTGTGGAAACTGATAAGAAATCAATATTAGGTACTTTTATATTTTGCTTGATAAACATTGTTGTGATTATGACAACACTTCAAAAAAATTACCTCCACATGAAAACCTCATAAATTTAATTTAAATTATTTGAACTTCGAATGTGGACGTTATAAAATATTAAGGGCCACTTGCACCAACTTCTTAAATATGTTTAAATCGTTTTTAAACACAAATTTACTATGAAAATGGTGGTTAAATACAATTTAAACATATTTAAGAAGTTGGCGCAAGTGGGCCTGAGAGTTGCCCAGATTAACTTGAATGCGGATTTCATTAAATTTTATTTTAAATGCTTTATCATAATTTTGACGGCGGCAAAGCCGAAGGAAGTTCCCACATAAATTTTTGTTAATGCTCCCGACTTCCTATAGGTTTGAAATGCGGGTAATGTCCTGGAAGTAGTGATAACTACTTACAATGTACCGTTATCTGTTACTTAATCATGAACAGTGGCGCCTTTCATAGCCGACGCATTCATTAAGATTGTGAACAAGCGTCTATTTTAAAAGATTTCTTTTCAGTACATACAAAATGGATTGATTGAGTTTTAAATGTATTTTTTATTCTTTTTAAATTTCCTGATCAAGTTTGAAATAAAACTTTGTTTCTTAAAAGTTTGAATCTACTTATTTTGTAGGTTTTTTTTGTTATAAGAAAAATGCAATTGAATTTTAAAATTACCCAAATGTTAATTAATTAATTAACACAATTAACGAAGGAAGCATAGGAAGTCTAAATAGTCAAATTCTAGAAGTCTTCTTTTCATCTCCGTCCAAGACAATATAATACTTAACAGGATTGCAATACGGGTTTTACGAATTTATAAAAAATAAAATGTCTACTACCAGTGCAGAATTACACCTATACAAGTAATCAGCACACACATATCTACACAATGAAAG
The DNA here is from genome assembly GCA_947256265.1 of Acronicta leporina. Taxonomy (NCBI): domain Eukaryota; kingdom Metazoa; phylum Arthropoda; class Insecta; order Lepidoptera; family Noctuidae; genus Acronicta; species Acronicta leporina. Next base: position 14,289,144 of record OX366525.1, on the reverse strand, counting down.
CGCACTGTGCGCCAACAACTACTCATTATAGACAAAAAATTTATGCAATTTTTAATTTCTTCCCAGCGAAGCTTGAGTTATTAGGGCGGGGACTTACCATTATAATCCGGTTTTATGCGGCTTAAACCAGAATCATGTTAATTTCGCTATTGTGTAGATATTTGCGGTTTGAGGATACATTGTGAATTTATTTGAAAATTAGCCAAGTGGTCCTGACCGCGACTGCTATGCTAGATATCCTGGGTCCGATTCCCAGGTCGAGCAAAGTGTTATTAAGTTTTTCTATAAAATTTCCAGTAGCAGCTCGGAGTTAAGAATTTGTGCCCGGTTAATGGCAATAGGCTCGCCCCCTACTACATGGAACCGAAACATACCGGCGAACTGTGGGTGTACATTAGTACGCGTCTGTTTCCTTCGGGGAATACTGGCGTGATGGTATGTTAGTTTGTTATTTGAAAAAAAAAATTTTTTTGTAGAAAGTACTTATAATACATTATTCACGCAATAAATGTATTGATCATTGAGATTAATTTGAGCAGATAGTTATGTGTAAATAGAAATTATGTTTTCGATAATCTGATTTGTAAAAGAGTTAGTTATTGGTAATGCATTGTTTATTGTAGAATAAATTCGAAATAGGCTCACCTTCTTTAACGTGTCACCTATTGCCTATTATAGTTCTAGGCAGTCATGAATAGGTGCAACTACCTGGTTCCGAGTACAGCTGCTGATCGTCAGTACCAGCTTAGAGTTTACAGCCTAAATTCTCAGGCTATCTATCCACAGTATATGAGGGACTAAAATCAATATTATTATAGTCGGAACCCATACAGATATATTACTGGTAATTATTGTAAGCTAAAGTAAACGCGGTCACAAATTATTCACTGCATAATGATGCTTGCTTTAGAACACGAGCTCATACGTGCATCAACATTCACTGAAGTGTTTTGAAGGAAACTCACGGTAAACAAATTCTTTTTTGGTTTTTGAACCTCCGAGAAAAAAGGGTTTCGTTTGAACTGCCTCATTGCTGTGCATAAAGTTTATGATTCAATTATCATCAAAAATTTTGGATGTACTTTTTTGTAATATGTTATATAAATTAAGAAATAAACTTTGAAAACAAAGAAAAAACAAAAACATACAAAATACACATTAATTCCATCAAAAGGCTTAGAAGTATATTATATCATGTCAGGTAAATTATAGATACATCTATAAAAGTTACTGTACACAAATTCGAGAAGCCAATGAGATCATTATTTTGATGGCAAAGATTAAAACACATTAAAAACCAGATACTTAGCAGTTTTTTCAACTTTTGCATGAATTAAAACGCCACAACGGAAAAGAAAATGACTATAATCATAAACAAAATTATCGTCGCAGTAAAGGATGTGGTAAGCTGCCGATTAAACATACAAATTTAACATCAGCTGGTGGTGACCAAGATTCCGTGAAATTGAAATCTTATGGCGTGGTTGCGGAAAATGTTTTCTAAGGCCGAAAACTTTGTTATCTAAGTGTAAACAACTGGTTTAAGAATGGTATTTTGAATAATGTATACTATATTTGTCTGTATATGTGAGGCGAAATAAATGATTTATTTATTTATTTAACTACATCTTGCGATTTTGTTATTGACGCAATAGTAGGGCTATGAAATAATTTCACAATTAGCATGTAAAAAATTAAAATAAATAAATCTTGTCTTAGTTTAAAATTAATTATTTGTTTAGCTTCATAAAGTTCGAATAATTAACTTAACAGACTAGTTAAACGGAAATAAAAAAAATACGCCGGGGTCATAAACACTTGGTAGAGGAACTGCCAAGTCGTAAAAAAATATTTTAGTCGTATTTATAATATCTGCAAAAAAAAAATTTGTTTTTTATTCGAAGCCGCTTCCGATCTTTATTAATTTATGGGTACACACAGACATCATTTAAATAAGTGGGTATCCTATTTGAATGGGATTAGAATTTATGAGGAGGATTCTTAGTCTAAAATTTGGAGGGGACTGCCGATGTTCCTCCTTCAAATAAGCGACTTATGTATAAGAAAAAAATATCATAATTATACTAAGTTTGCTACATCACCTCAAAGTTTCATAAAATTTGTTATAATTAATGTAACAATTAGTGTTAAAGTAACAGTAGCGAAAAGCTAGAGGATGTTTATACAATATAGACAACGTATGCATTAATGCATGTACTTTTATTATTGAAACAAAACAAGAAAACTGTAGAATCATATTTTTTTAACTCCAGTAAGATAAAGGAATTGATTTAATCAGGAGCAACCCAAGGCCACGCCTATAATACCGATAATACCGCGAATATAAATTATGCCACTGTCATTCTGGGTGTGTCAACTGTCACTGTGGCAGTCCTCTTTTGACTTTGCTTATGACTATTGTCATTCAAATGACCAAATAATGCATTTCTGAAGCTATTGAATCAATTACAAACATTTGTCGTAGTAAAATCAATTAATTGTACAAAATAGGTACATCAATCTTGTATATTAATCGAGCCTCCACGAGTTAGGTACTATCCACAAAAATTCGCTGACCTATTAGCTTCGCTATCAATCCACAGACTCGATAACCTTTTTAACGAGAAAAAACAAATTTTAGGAAGCTCATATTGGCATTATGGAAAAAGCAGACTAAACAAAAATGAAAACTTACGGTACCATAGATTTCAATCCAAAAATCCTAGAAATAACTCACCCGAAAAAATATCTAAACTCACTTCCACATAAATCACACACACATACACAACACACACGTCGCGGCGCGTACGCACCCAATCAGTTTTCAGATCACGACACTGCGCGCGCACTTCGGGGAACGCGTGCGTGTGATGCGCGCGCTCACTCCCTACTGTTTGAATTTCGAAGTTCGAACTTTGCGTCGATATAGTTCCTAGAAATTGTTTCGATTGATTATTGATTTTTGAATTTGAATTTTGAGACTGAGTTCAAATGTCTCTTTCTAATTTTAAAAGGAAAACTTAAAATATTATAAGAATTACATATTAAATTAATTAAAACATCCTTAAATAAAGGAAATTAGTGATTTAAATAATTTTTGCAAATTACAAGCTATACCTAATATTCAAATTGGCAAATTATGCTTGAGTTTAGAGCCAATGCAAATAGCCATTAGTTTACTTAAATTGATTTTAAAAATGAAATTGCAATTTCATGCTTGTTGCAATAGAAACAAGTTCATCAAAAACAGGGATCATACAGTGTCTACTTTATTTCAAACCTCTCTGCATTCAAAATAGAAACGTAGACTTGAAAAAAGGACAGACTGTGACAAAAAATGTTCACACGTGTTTCCTTAACTTAAAATAACTTTAAAACAAAGCAAAAGCCATTATGCCAAACAGAAATCTTATGACGCTAACACAGCTTCTAGTTACATTCGTATTTTTTCTACATTTTATTATTCCGGACGGACGTTACACTATGTGAATATCCTGAGTGCACATTGAACCGAAACGCGTTGAAGCGTGGACAAAAAGTGCTGTAGCTTTTTTCGCTTTTCGGACATGGTTTTTTATGAAGTTCGGAAATGTGGCCAGACGGTATTGGACAAGAACAATGGGTAAATGAAAGTTCAGTTTTTATTCAGGAAGTTTGTTTTTTTAGTGACATGTTGAAATTAAGCGAGCGTGAGGTTTCATAGAAGTAGTTAGTAGGTACTCATAAACGAACGGAGTGTTGTTCTTAAACTTTTTGCAGCTGCGGATATTTTTTTAAATTCAGTTTTAGGAAAAAGAACAATATTGAACAATATCGTAATATGCTATCTCAAATTTTCGCAAACAAATATATTGACCCGTCAAGTAACAAGTTACAGACAAAACATGTTTGAAAAAAAAATTTCAAAAAAATTGACTGTTGAATTATTGATTAAAACCATATTTATTGATATTACTATTTTTTACTATTATTTATTTATTTATTAACCAACTTATACTAACAGTTGATATGGTATTGTTACAGTATAATTATATGCATCATAGAAAGTCGTGTGATATGTTTTTACGTACACATTCTTTCACATGGTATTGCAGTTTCTACCGCATATTATCTGGAAATCATTCTACTGCTTTGATTTTTATAAAACGTTTACATTGAATTGTGTGCTAGTGAAAGAATGGTACGTAGGTGTAAAAATGTTTAAGAATTAGTTTTCCGGTTGGCGTAGTCTTGAGGGCTACTTGCACAGGTTTTCCCAAAAGACTTGGGCTTGGATCCTTCAAAAAGAAGTGAAAAGGTTTTTACGGGGTCGTTATCACACGAGCGACACCTCTAGTGTTGCAGACGTTCATAGGATACGGTAACTGCTTACTATCAGGTGGGCCGTAAAGTTTTTTTTTTGTTTATTCATTTTAATTTATTCCCTGATAAGGGACAGAAAAAAATGGTTTATTCATCTCAATCTTGGATTATCGAGACAGAAAACCTTTTCTCTGGGAATTACTATAATATAGAAAATCTTGAACTGTATGTGTTCATATAGCTATAGGTACGTACACATAGAGTTTGAGATTTTCAAGACTATTGTGAAGTTGCCAGTGAAAAAAAATAAATGAACTAATTTGTATGTGCGATGCAACTAATCGACGCTCGCGCAGGAATGACTCATTTAGTCTATTACGTCACACACCTAAAAATAGTCTGAGGTTCACTTCCGTGCGTTGTTTTCAAAAGACTTTTTGGCTTCGAATTGACCTCACACGACTGATTCGACTGATAACGCTTTGGTGGTAATGGCCACTGGTAATGATGGGTCGAGAGGTAGATTTGCTTCCCGCGGTCGGCTTCTCGGATCGGGAACCTTTGCAAGCTTATATTGACCTACCCGACCCATATTGACTTGTTTTTTTTATGGATTATGTCGGCAAACCAGCTGATGAGCCACGTGGTGGTAAGTAGTCACCGTCGACCATGTAAACCTGCAACACCAGAGGAGTTGCTGATGCGATGTCGACTCTTATGACCACCTACAGACTGCAGACTGCCAGAGCCGCAGCAACCGAGGGGAACTGGCTCTTAAGCTCAAAAGTCGAAACACACACCAAGGTGCTTTACGATAGACTCCGACGTAAGGGTGGTCAGACCCCAAAAGGTTCTACCACCGATCAAACTACAATATTATGTAAAGCTGTCAACCATAGCTGTCGTACTAATACTTCGGCGTTAAAATAATTTTGCAATGCCACGCATATTTAAATAACGAATCGATATGAAAAAAATATGACCCAACTCGATATTTGAAGTTCCATTCCAATTTCAAATTAAATTTTTTGAAGTTATAGAATTCTCAAGACTTGTCATAACCTTTTTGGTGGCAGAAATTCTCGTTATTTCCTTCTTAGACAAATAATAATAGAATCGATTTCCATGAAATGTTACAATTGAATTTTGAACTTATTTAACTTTTCTTTTTCAGTTGATCGATTTTATCAGAAAAGTTGTGACGTTGTCAAGACACGTGTAGAAAATAATCAGTTTTTATTCCTCCTTCTCGTTACTCTAGTAATCGTAAGCACGGTTGCTGAGCGTCTTAGGTTTGATTCCCAGGTCGAGTGAAGTGTTAGGTATTGAGTTTTTCTCCTTCCTCTTGGTTCTTTCCTAACGCTAATCTGGTTTTTATTAGAGCAACACATACATCTAACATTTTTTTTTAGAATAGTTGTCTGTCTGTATGTTTGTACGCGTATCACGCAAAAACTACTACATGAAATTAGATGCAATGTTCATTGTAGAATTGCTGGGAGTTTATTTTAAACTTAGGTGCATGTTTCATATCGATTCGCCAACTAAAAGCCAAGTTTTAATTAGAATATAAAAAAAAAATATATTAAATCTTCGTTACAAATATTTTAGTTAGTGAAGTTAAGTGAAGCTCTTGGGTGTCTCTTGAAGCTCTTTCTACAGAGCGACTGAGTGTATAATATGTATCTTTGCTAGACACGTCTGCTACAGATATTTTAAAGCACTTCTGTCTCAATAAGAATAATTGCCCCAACGTGTCTCTATCTAGTGCCAAGAATGCACCACAATATCTAACACCAGAACAACCGCGATATTTTCCCATGGGAATTATGTACACCATACATAAATCAAGGTATTTTATTCAGATTATCGTGGACACAATCACAAAATTTTATAACTATCCTATAAAAACTTCATAGATTGAAAACGAAATGGCTTATTGAATACCAAATATGACAACTTTGAGGAATTTAAATAAACATACCAACGAGATTTGAAAATCAACTTTATTCCTAAAGAAATAAGGGTGAAAGTTGGGGTTTGGGGTGTTTTTAATATGTAGCTCGTTGCCACAATGTAGATTAAGAACAAAAGATCCATTATTGCTAAGCATTTGTAACTTCGCAACCAAAAGAGATGATATCGGGTTTTTTTTATAATAAGCTGACGTGCCACCTGGAATACCAGAGGATTTGCTGATACGTAGTGGACCCTTAAGAGCCCCTACAGTCTGCAGACTGCCAGAGCCGCAACAACCGAGGAGGAACTGGCTAAACACAAACCAAGGTGCTTTACGACAGACTCGGACATAAGGGTGGTCGCCAGCCAATCAGACCCAAGAGGTTCACCACTGATTAAGTCATATATTTTCTCGCCTAAGAGATGCATATCTGAAAAAAGTAAGATATAGAAACCCATCTCCACACGGTAGCTAGACGGCTGAAGGAAGCTTCCTCTGGCTTTGACAGTCTACAGGCTCTTTAGAAGAAAATGAATCAACAACTCTTCTAGGGTTGCAAGTGTTCATGGCCAGCGCTGACTACATACCATCTGCTCATGAACAATAAAAAACATACCTTATTTTTTTTGTGATTTTTTGCATTTTTATGCTAATTTTTATAAAGTTATTTAGTGAAGGAAAAATTCGACTCGCAGGCAGGATTCGAACCTGCGTCTTCTGGCTAGGTACGCCAGACGCTATGACCACTAAGCCACCGCGAGTCCCACCTGCCATGTCGAAATTTGCCTTCACATTCTCAACTTACGTCTTAAAGGTGACGTCAGTAACATCTATTGAAAGGCAAGTTACTTTGCCTCTCAACCGAGAGAGGCAAAGTAACTTGCCTTTCAATTCTCGCGGTGGCTTAGTGGTCATAGCGTCTGGCGTACCTAGCCAGAAGACGCAGGTTCGAATCCTGCCTGCGAGTCGAATTTTTCCTTCACTAAATAACATACCTTATTTTTTTCTGGTGGATCGTGTGATACTTGTGTATTTGAACTTGCAATACATACCACATATGGTACAGCGACATGAAAGGGTTTCACGCCTGCAAGGTCAAAGCTTCCCGCTGTTCCGGGCACAAACTTCTTTATTTTCAACCAGCCATGTGCCAACACTGGCGAGTTGCCGACTGATTGGAGCGCGACATTTTTTATTTTTTTACTATTTGTGCATTGTTCCCTGTTGACAACACTGGTTTTGTAGACTATGATGCCTCAAAATAAGAAAAAAAAATGAGATTGACTGAGTATATTATGGTTAGAAAAATAAATGTAAATGTTGGTGTTTGTCTGTAAACAGCCTTATTAGTCTAGTGGTTTTAAGCGCGACTGCTATGCTAGAGATCCTGGGTTCAATTCCCAGGCCAAGTAGTGTCACACAGTCGAGTAGTGTAGTAGGTACAACCCTTCTGGGAATACTAGCGTGATGGGAAGTATATTATGATTATATGTCTAGCAAGACAAGTAATCATTTTGAGCTGTTTTAAAAAAAGTTTTAAATTTATTTATTGTTATTATTTCAATCATTTTTAAATACGTGGGAGAGCCCTGCTTCGGCACGAATGGGCCGGCTCGACCGGAGTGATACCACGGCCTCACAGAAAACCGGCGTGAAACAACGCTTGCGTTGTGTTTCGCCGAGTGAAGGAGGTTACCGGAGGCCCAAACCCTTTAAAAGGCGGGCAACGCACTTGCGACTCCTCTGGTGTTGCGGGTGTCCATGGGCGGCGGTTATCGCTTACCATCAGGTGATCCGTTTGCTAGTTTGCCCCCCTATCTCATAAAAAAAAAAACTTATTTATATTTCTACAATAATCTGTTCTTAAATTAACTGGATTATTCTTCTATATAGAGTATATTATAGCCTATAGTTTCCTAATTTCATACGTAATTAGGAAACGATAAGCCTATACCTAAAATTAATCTTATTATAATTATTTTGTCGTATAAATCTCTACTCAGCACCAAAATACGTCTAAGCATATAAAGTTCAGGAGGTGTAAAGAAAATGATAACATTATGAGTGAAAGAGCGTAAAACACACTGTAGTTCTAGTCGCTTACGCCACTTGTTCTTTAGGATTCTCTTATAATAGAGTAGCCCCGGTATTGTGTGAGTGGGCTAACTAAAATGAGCTGTACAACACTATCGGGCAATAAAAATAATTTTATGATCCGTATAAATCAGTAGGCTCACATCTAGACCGAAGGGTATAGTAATGAACTGGGAAAATAGGCTTTTTTCATAAGGTTCTATGTACACTGCAGTGTAATTGCTCTCGATTTTTCAAGTAAAGTTTTTTTAAAGTAAACTTAAGTTTTTTTTATTTAATTTTTGGTTGGCTTATGCTTGACCGCGAGTTCGCCTGTATTCCCCGAAGGGTTAGGCAGAGGCGTACTAATGTACACCCACAGTTCGCCGGTATGTTTAGGTCCCATGTAATAGGGGGCGAGCCTATTGCCATTAACCGGGCACAAATTCCTAACTCCGAGCTGCTACCGGGAATTTCATAGAAAAACCCAATAACACTTTGCTCGACCTGGGAATCGAACCCAGGACCTCTAGCGTAGCAGTCGCGGTGCGGACCACTGTATTCGTGCAAATCTACAATTGTTACAGTATAGTGTATTACATTCCTTACATTAAGTTCTATCTGAAGCCTAGCTATGGATTTAATACGTGGTCAAGGGCGAGTCGTAACTATATATTATGACGTTTTAGTAGGGCACAGTAATAAACTGTCCCGAGGCGGATATTATCATACAGAAATGGAAATTCAGTACAATATTTACGTTTTTGTCTACCTCGGATGGTAAAATATGTTTAATTTGAACACAAATTAAAGGATTTAAGGTCATTTGCCAGGTGGTAGCATTATTTTTAAAAGCTTACTAGCAATGTGGGTCACGCGTTACTAATAATATTCTTGTTAACCCCGTGCTAAGCTAAATGTTTGTGTCACGTCGGTAGTGCATTGGGTGGGTTTCAAACCGGCAACCACATGATCGCAAGTCCGACACCACCAACACGGGATACCTATTAAAAAAAAAGCGGTGGTAGCCCAATGGCTAGGACATCAGACTTGCGGTCACGTGGTTGTTGGTTCGAAACCCACCCATAGAACTATCGACGTGACTCGTAACACAAGAATTTAGCTTAATACCTACGAGGGGTTAACAATCGCACATTACTAGTAAGCTTTACCGGCGTGAAACAACACTTACGTTGTGTTTCGCCGAGTGAGTGAGGATACCGGGGGCCCGAACTCTTTTAAAAGGCGGGCAACGATCGTTTTGGTATAACGTTTGCACCTGCCTCATTGTATCTGCACCTCCCTATGTTTGACTGGTAGAGAATGCCTAAGGCATTAAGTCCGCCAATGTACCTTTATTTTAAGATCCTTATAGTTTAAATAAATAAAACGCAACGACTCCTCTGGTGTCGCGGGTGTCCATGGGCGGCGGTAATCGCTTACCATCAGGCGATCCGTCTGATCGTTTGCCTCCAAGTATCCCATAAAAGACACACCTACTTACACTACTTATAAAGAAGTAGTTTTTCTCGGTTGTAATATACTCTTATAATGAATCAATCGCGAACATTCAAATGTTAATATAGCTCCAATCGGGTGGATCCGTCAGTCCCTGTCATCAATCATTTGCAGGCGACCGAGTGGAAAACACCTGGCCAGGTCAGTGACCTTGCTCAATACATTTAGTACGGCGTTTATTTCTATTAGCTTCAATGGTTTAAAGTTACCTATTATAAGTTTAAAGAAACTTTATTCTGATTAAAAACATAATTAAGTCACTTATAGTTCACGCAAAATAACTTGTCCCAAAACTAACGGAGAGGGGGAAAGTTTGCGCAGTGCATTTGCGTGCAAAATGTACTAAAAATCGACCACTGCGCATCCGGCATTTTGGTTCAAGTTATTTTGCGCCAACTGTACTTGAGAACAATATCAAAATCTTAAAACTTTGTCGTCGTCACGTCAATTTTAAATTAGTTAACAGTTGCATGTAAAAAGAAAAAAAATGTGTTTATTTTCCCTGAAAACACGGTTGCTTAGTTCATTATTATGTGGGACAAAGCGTTGTAAGGTTTTCTGGTAGGATTTTAGAAAAAGACTGCATCTCTCCCTCATGTGAGATCAATGTCAAATTGTCCAATTTATAAATAAATAATAGCACTAACCTACGACTGATATCTTAATATTTCCTTTTTTTATTGTTTATTGCCTTGCCTTTATTGAACTGCCTCATTAGTCAAGTGGTCCTGAGCGCGACTGCTACGCTAGAGGTCCTGGGTTCAATTCCCAGGTCGAGCAAAGTGTTATTGGGTTTTTCTATGAAATTCCCAGTAGCAGCTCGGAGTTAGGAATTTGTGCCCGTTTAATGGCAATAGGCTCGCCCCCTGTTACGTGGGACCTAAACATACCGGCGAACTGTGGGTGTACATTAGTACGCCTCTGCCTAACCCTTCGGGGAATACAGGCGTGATGGTATATGTTTATTGTTTATTAGCGGCCCGCCCCAGTTTCGCACGGTTGCACATATTTTTTTTGGGATAGGCGAGCAAATGAGCAAACGGATCACTTGATGGTAAGCGATAACGGCCGCCCATTGACACCTGCAACACCAGAGGAGTCACAAGTGCGTTGCCCGCCTTTTAAAAGGGGTTTGGGCTTCCGGTAACCTCACACTTTTCTGTGAGGCCACGGTCGAGCGGGCCTTCCGCAAGTCGTCACTCCACCTGGCCAGCGGGCGCCCTACACTACGTTTGCCTAGTCGCGGTCACCACTCGAGAACTGGTTTGCTCCATTGTCAGTTCTTCGACAGATATGACCGGCCTATTGCCACTTCAACTTGCTAATCCTTTGAACTATGTCGGTAACTTTAGTTCTCTGTCGGATAACCTAACCTCTCTGATGATATGTATATACAAACATTTGGACATAATGTTTCGTCATAGCTAAAATATACATACCACACATACATTCATATCATTTGCCTAAACAGAGCATCCCACTTACCCACGCTGTCCGGCATTAAATCAAGCGGTTATGTGACGCGGCCGTGACGTGAATATCGGACCACACGATTAATGCGCATCTTGTTTACTGAGCCGTTGTTTTCGACATATACATGGGCTACTGGAAGACTGAAGGAACCAGCGACAAACGTGTAAGCTTTTACAAATCAAAACTGAAAATACTTTTTTGTTGTGGGGCAAGCGAATTTTGATATCTATATATCTTATATATATAAAAGAAAGTCGTGTTAGTTACTCCATTTATAACTCAAGAACGGCTGAACCGATTTGGCTGAAAATTGGTGGAGAGGTAGGTAGCTTAGAACCAGGAAACGGACATAGGATACTTTTTATCCCGTTCCCGATACTTTTTATTCCACGGGGGCGAAGCCGCGGGCAGAAGCTAGTTATTAATAATTTGTTAACTGGCTCGCCTTTTTTTTTGTTGTTGACGGGGTTGGAAATGCTTTTTGCACTATCCACCACTCCGGGGAGAGCGGTGGGGTGTGTCGGACTCCGCTCTGAAAAGAGCGATCTACCGACTAAAACCAACCTCGGCGTTTCGCGTCACCACTTTGGTGCCGGGCCTACGGGAGCGCTGTAGCATTCTTCGGCGGACCCGGCAGTGGCGGGCCGCCTTTTGCGTAAGGGGAGACAGACGTTGACGTTCTCCCTCCCCTTCTTCTACCGATGGCTCATAAGCCTAGTGCAACTGCTATGCTAGAGGTCCTTGATTCAATTTCCAGGTCGAGAAAAGTTTTATTCGGTTTTTGTATAAAAGTTTCAGTAATACATTCGGAGTTTAGGTTTTAATCACCCCCTAATACATGAGACCTAAACATACCTAACCCTTCGCGGAATACAGGCGTGATGGTATGTTTTATTCATAGAAAATCTGAATAACACTGCTTGACCTGGGAATCGAACCCAAGCCCGTAGCAGTCGCACTTAGGACCACTAGAGTAATGAAACAGTCATATCAGCCCATGTTCCTAAGTTAATTAAATTTATTTTCATGCATAACATAGGTATATTATTTTGTAATTGAAACTATGTACCAAGTTAATTTCTCCTGTCTAAACTCATTCCCATTTGATTCACGACAGCTGTCGGTAACTTTGACAGTATAATTAAGTTCACCGAGATTTAATACCCTGTGTACGACACACGCTCTGCCCTTGGGGGTAGTGAGGAGAAATGGCGGGCTACTCTCAAATGAATTGATTTTGCTGCATATTTAATGAGTGTCCCATCCCTTTTATAAATATATAACTCTTCATATGTTTAGCATTCTATGTGGCAGTGTTGTACGGTACGAATGTATTAAGTATATATTTTTTCCGTGGGAGGGCCATGCTTCGGCACGAATGGGCCGGCTCGACCGGAGTGATACCACGGCTTCACAGAAAACCGGCGTGAAACAACACTTGCGTTGTGCATCGCCGAGTGAGTGAGGACACCGGAGGCCCAAACCCTTTTAAAAGGTGGTCAATGCACTTGCGACTCCTCTGGTGTTGCGGGTGTCCATGGGCGGCGGTAATCGCTTACCATCAGGTGATCCGACTGCTCGTTTCCCCTATTCCATAAAAAAGGAATCGTTCGTTCGTCAATGCATCATTCTAGTGGTACATGCTTTTAAAACTGTACTTCTACCCGATTATAAAATAAGGTGATAGCTCCAATAACTGTCCAAAAAGAAATAAATATTCGTGTGTATTTTCCCTAATCTGCGCGTGCGCAATGAGAAGTACATTTTTGGTAATCGTCGACAGTGTCGTGAGTGTCACATGAAGTTATTGCGTTCTGACGTGTTTGTGTTGTTCAATATTAGCCTTACTCATGATGTAAACTGGACCTGTAATACGCTTAACGCAGCCATTTTTAGTCAGTCTGTCACGAGCGTAATGCATATCACATTAGGCTGCCAAGACTAAGGTCTCGACTTTTATTTTTTATATTTACTAGCTTCTGCCCGCGACTTCTTCCGCGTAGCGTGATGATATATAGTCTATAACCTTCCTCGATAAATGAGCTATCTAAAACTGAAAGAATTTTTCAAATCGAACCAGTAGTTCCTGAGATTAGCGCGTTCAAGCAAACAAACAAACAAACAAACTCTTCAGCTTTATATATTAGTATAGATAGAGTATAGATTTGATGCACAAAACACATTACAATAGTTACTAAAAAAAACCTTAGAACTAAAAGTTTTGAACTAGATTATAACATAAAACTATGTGCACACTGCAAAATTACTGTTACAATAATGAAAAAGCTCATGACATAACTATTAAGTAACATAGTAATAAACTTATGAACATGGACTGATAGCCGAAGCCGAAGCTATAAAAAACCAATAATTGACTTGTAAAAGTGTCGCTAAAGATCTACTTACAGAAATAAATATCATTTCATTTCATTTCATTAAAATATGACCCCAGTAATTGTAACGAGGAGGGTGGGTCTGGTCAATCAGGCATAGCATCCCGGGCCACAAGGGTCCACACTTAACTTACGATGGAGCATGCCTTTATTGACAGTGGTGAATTTTTTTATGTTTTGACAGAATATGTCAACAAGCATGTGATTGCTCTTTGCCATCTCTTACTGACTTAAGCTACTCGGCGTGGTCACATTATGGATGGGTGACCAATCACCATTTTAGGCACACCGAGACCTACGAAGATGTCTTTGGTCATAGAGAATAATTTGAACGTGGTATCTAAGGAGTTTCTTGCCGGTACTTCTCCATAAGACCCACTTTTTAGAACAGTAGGTACAACTAGTTTTTAATGATTATCAACGATCTGTGAATACATGTATAATTTAAATCAGGGGTTCCCAAACTTATTTTGTCTACTGCCCACTTTGAGGATGAAATATTTTTTTGTGCCCCCATTTTTACACCTACTTAAAAACCACTATAACTCTACACAACACCCCCATTTTTTTCTGGGTCTCTTACCGCCCCCCTTTAGGCCTGCAGCACCCACAAGGGGGCGTTATCGCCCACTTTGGGAACCCCTGATTTAAATAATAATCTATAACAGGGAATAATTTTAAGAGCCTGATAACCAGATTTTATTGTTAGGGTACATATAATATAGGTAAGAATATCGAAAGGCAACAAACCAACGTTTTAAAGGCGGATATAGATCCAACCGCCGTATCACGCAGTCTCAAACATTTCCGAAATATTTTTTCACAGATGAAAATAATCTTATAAGGTAGATAATATTGTTATTCTTCACTCCATCATCCAGAGAGGTTTACTAAGAAAATACATATACCTCTTATGGACTTTCGCAGTAACGTAGGAGGATAACTACCTCCGATATTCCAGGTTGTTTTTTCACTCCCTCCCAGTTTTTTGTGTAAATTCACTACGTCAAGCATTCCCTGAGGGTGAAGATAGGGGCGTCTGCACTCCCACATTTAACTGATAAGCGATAATGGGATTACGTGTAGGTGGTGTTCACCATTTGGCAGTTAACGTCTAGTGTTAAACTGTAATTTATGACCACAAGTGCCTTTTAACATTGACTTCCCGTTAAATTTATTGGCCCTCAGTCCACTTGCATTCCAAGACTTATTTAGACAAAATGTAGCTAAAGTATTTCCTCAGTAGTCTGGTATTTGCTCTTATGGGATAGGTGAGCAAACGAGCAGACGGATCACCTGATGGTAAGCGACAACCGCCGCCCATGGCCACCCGCAACACCAGAGGAGTCATAAGTGCGTTACCCAAAGGGTTTGGGTCCAGTAACCTCAATCACTTGGCGAAACACAACGCAAGGGTTGTTTCACGCCAGTTTTCTGTGAGGCCGTGGTATCACTCCGGGCGAGCCGGTCCATTCGTGCCGAAGCATGGCTCTTCCACGTGAAAAAGTTGTATCGAATACAGCCTGTCCTGGACGTGGTGAATACCATTAATACCATGACTATGACAGCAAGGGTTACGTTATAAAAATCACTCAAGTTTACATCGTATGGCAAACCAATATTATTTTTCGATTTTGCTTGAGGAGGGTAATGAACATAGATGAAGCGAAAGAGGTGTGCTAGGATCGTAACAATTGGAAATCTATCGTTTCTACCTACAGGAGACAGGTGTGTCTTGACTTCAAATCCAAGGCACCTGTAAGTTTTGGAAATCCTGTACGTATTCATGGCTAATTATCACGAGATTAAACGGTGAAGGAAAACATAGTGATGAAACCTGCATGCCTGAGAGATTGTCTTGACCGTGTGTGAAGTCTGCCAACCCGCATTAGGCTAGTGTAGTGGACTTTAGCCTAATCCCTCTCATTTTTACATCCTCCTAGAGGAAGCCCTTGGGACAGTATACCTATATATATATATTTTTTTTTTTAAAGCTTACTCGCAATGTGGGTCACACATTACTAGTATTCTTGTTAACCCCTCGTGCTAAGCTAAATGCTTGTGTTACGAGTGGGTTCACGTCGGTAGTGCAATGGGTGGGGTTCGAACCGGCAACCACATGATCGCAAGTCCGACGCCCTAGCCATTAGGCTACCGCCGCTTAAATATAATAATGGGTTGATTACGTACCGGAGGTTTGACTAGGACCACACGGGTGTGGTCCTACAAATCTCCCACCTATAAAAAAGCTTAACAGATAATAATCTACGCAGTGACGGTTACAACACGGCCTCAACACGTGTCTTTGCCTATTGGTATGCATCCTGCGCACGCGCGTTAAATCACCAGCTATCAAACATTTAGTTCTTGTTGTTCCAAGTTCGAATGTTGAATAGTTGAGTGAGGGGTACATGAGTTATAAAAAATAGTAGCAAAATAGGGGGGGGGGGGGTGTATGAAATAGTACGAAGGAGGTAGGACTTAAAGTGAGTGCTTCAGTCAGTTTAATGATGGGTACTTTTATCAAATTAACTAGTTCCTGCCCGCGGCTTCGCCCCCGTGGAATGCGGTCTGTCATCACATCCCACGGGAACGGGATAAAAAGTATCCTATGTCCGTCTCCTGGTTCTAAGCTACCTCTCCACCAATTTTCAGCCAAATCGGTTCAGCCGTTCTTGAGTTATAAATGGAGTAACTAACACGACTTTCTTTATATATATAGAAGATGACTGGGTGTTTGTATATTTATGTGAAAATTTGCGTATCCAAGATACAAGAAAAAATCCTTGTAAGACAACGTTTCTTCAAGTCAAAGTCAAATGTTTAGTTTAAATATACTATTATTACAGGTAGGTGCTTGAAATAGTTATCAAAATATAGTTGCACGGTTCCAACTAGTGTGTCCTAAGGAGAAGATCCGGCGAGAAACTCTATGTACTTCTATATACACTAATATAAAAAACGATACAATGTACTTCTGTTAAGAGTTTTTGGTCCAAACCTACAAAAACAATACAAACAATACCAGATTTGTAGATGAAAATTCATGACTAAAATGCTATTCTAGACAGTAACGAAAAACATTTATAATATGATACGAATTAATAACAAAACTTTGTATTTCTTTCTTACACGTTCGTGGTCTGAATACTCTATGAAGCCGGGATATGGCATTCACATGTTAGCGAGCCAATCCATTCATCTATAACTAAATCGTAAAGCATTTTAACACACGTACAATCGTTCGATACGCCTGAGTCGGGCGTTACAATCGGAGGCGTAGTGATGAGCGATAGGATTATCGATGTTTTGTATATTATTTTAATCCTAAATACATATTATATATTTACATACAACATACACTCACGCATTTCTCCCACAGGGGTAGGCAAAAACTACTTACTTTAATCCTCTTTGTAAAAGAAGAGGATTCTTGTATTAATTCGTGTGAATCTTTCTGACATACCAATTGCGGTCAGAGACAAGCCAATGCAGAGCATAACAGACAACCAGTGATAGGTTTATCACTCAATCTACGCTTATATCACCTATCTGACAGGAGTCTTTAAGTATAAGTAACTTCGAATTTTTATTCAAACTTAGACTCACTCGCACTCAAAACAAAGTTACCTGCCGGAAGGGACGGGTTTAATCAAAGCTCGAGCACTTTTTTCAAATGACCATTTCAGGCATTCTCTTGAATTCTAATACTCACAAAGTTATTTAATACTAACTAACCTCATCAACCCATTATAATGTCCGACTTCTGGGTACATGACTGTGTCCTGTGTCTCAGAATGACAGGGATTAGGCTTAAGTCACGAATATGTTTGGACTTTAAAACAGATCATGATTTTCTGAGTTTGTTTAAGTGTTTATTCTAGAAGATCTTCAGTTAAGAAATTCCAGAGCCATCTAGAATGTAATAAAATGGACATAAAAAAAGTTTCTTTATAAAATATATTTACAGAAATACTTTTATTATCATTTATCTTAAAAATATATCGATAGGATACAATTGACCGAAGCTGTCCGTTACGACTCCAATGATATAGTAGGTATTAGTTGTCGATAAAACACTTTAATGTCTCCCATCACTAGAATGGCGTATCAATCGTTGAACGCGTATAGACCGCGCTCGTGTGCGCTTCGCTTGTAAAAATAATAAAAATCATTGCGACTGGTCAAGGAACTTTACAATTATAACTAACTTTGTTGATTTAATTGTGGGTAGATACAATTCCTATACTAGATGATAAGAGTTTGTCATGTTTAACTAAAACTGGTAGGTACTAATGTCTTAACTGCCTCATTAGCCTAGTGGTCCTGAGCGCGATTGCTACGCTAGAGGTCTTGGGTTCGATTCCCAGGTCGAGCAAAGTGTTATTGGGTTTTTCTGTGAAATTCTCAGTAGCAGCTCGGAGTTAGGAATTAGTGCCCGGTTAATGGCAATAGGCTCGCCCTCTATTACATGGGACCTAAACATACCGGCGAACTGTGGGTGTACACTAGTATTACGTCTCTGCTTAACCCTTCGGGGAATACAGGCGTGATGGTATGATGGTACTAATGTCTTTACGAAGACTCATGGTTTGCAAAGAAGAGCTCGGTAATTAGGAAATGCCGGTACCATTTAGTAAGTGCTAAAAATCCCAGAAAGCCCGTAGTTTTTAGACAAAAATCTGTTAAAATTTTATTTTCCTTAAAATTTTGAAAGATGTATACTTTCAGTCATAGTGGTATAAAAATAAGTAAATAAACAACGTTACAATAAAATATAAATCTTATCACAAGTACAGAAGGCAATATAAAAAGGTCTTAAGTCTAGAATATAGAAGAAGAAAGTATACGACATGCCTTGCGCTTCCATAGTGGATCTTCCCCGATAGATATAATCTAGGTCTTTAAATCATGAGTGAATCGGTTTCTTCTAGGTAAGCGCGCTCCATCGTAGGTCGCATCAGGCGAACTGGCGATGAAGCGTAAGCCTATCCAGAATAAAAAAAAACAAAGATTCAATACTTATATTAAAATTATATACTTTGTACTTTAATTCAGTGAATAAGTAATTTGGGCATAATAATATTTTTCTGTATTCTTCATTGGATTGCCATGATATATTATGTTCTTCACGTGGGGGAGTCATGCTTTGGCACGAATGGGCCGGCTCGACCGGAGTGATACCACGGCCTCACAGAAAACCGGGGTCAAACAACGCTTGCGTTGTGTTTCGCCGATGAGTGAGGTTACCGGAGGCCCAAACCCTTTTAAGAGGCGGGCAACGCACTTGTGACTCCTCTGGTGTTGCGGGTGTCCATGGGCGGCGGTTATCGCTTACTATCAGGTGACCCGTCTGCTCGTTTGCCCCCCTATCCCAAAAAAAAGTGTATTTTTCCATCTATAACAGCCAGACTCTCGCCCAAAAATGGCGGAACTGGTTTAACATAGATTGATTGACGCAGCCTGTTCGTGATGGAGATTGATTCGCTGCAACATAATTAAATTCGGTCGGCCATCCATTTCCCGGGATTTGCAGATACATCCCTTGTTCGCACGACCATTAATTGTTTTCTACTATTTATGTAGACGTGTATTTATGTTTGCTTGATTGATCGAAAAAAATTCTCTGTACAATCCTTGATCGTACATAGTATACCACCGCCTATTTTTTTAAGGGTTAGGTAGAGATGTAATAATTTTCATCCATAGTTCCCCGCTATGTTTAGATCCTTACAATCGGGACCATGTTGCGGAACGAAACTGCGAGGACTAATGATTTAACGACAGAACTAAGAATTTCGTAGAAAACCTTAATATTTGTTTTATTATGGGATAGAGGGGCAAAGAAAAGATGGATGGATTGTGTTAAGGCCGATATGATGGGAAAGGGAGTGAATGGTAAGCTGACGGCTGACAGGGATGAATGGAAGAAAAGGCACGCTGCGCCGACCCCAAATAGATTGGGACATGGGCAGGGAGAAGAAGATGGGATAGAGGGGCAAACTAGCAGACGGATCACCTGATGGTAAGCGATTACCGCCGCCCATGGACACCCGCAACACCAGAGGAGTCGCAAGTGCGTTGCCCGCCTTTTAAAAGGGTTTGCCTCCGGTATCCTGATTCATTCAGCGAAACACAACGTAAGTGTTGTTTCACGCCGGTTTTTTGTGAGACCGAGCTCCGGTTGAGCCAGCCCATGCATGTTGAAGCATGGCTCTTCCACGGTAAAACATTTTACTCTATCTAAGGATCGAACGCAGCTCCTCACTCGCTTACGACTTTTAGAACAATTTTTTTTTAAAAAAAAGCTTACTAGCAATATGGGTCACACATTACTAGTATTCTTGTTAACCCCTCGTGCTAAGCTAAATGCTTGTGTTACGAGTGGGTTCACGTCGGTAGTGCAATGGGTGGGGTTCGAACCGGCAACCACATGATCGCAAGTCCGACGCCCTAGCCATTAGGCTACCGCCGCTTTATACAATGAAACAGTCGTACGTGATATATATACCGTAAATTAAATAAAAAAAATATAATAGACACCGAAAGCGAGGGTATTTTTCAGGTAACTTTACATTTCCTTTTTATTCCCTTTCAGTCCATCTTACAACATTATTTTTAATAAAAAAGATTAAAAGTTTCAAGAAAAAGGCGTGTCAATTTACAAAGTTCGTCATCTTTTGTTGAAAACTTCAATGAAACTGAACTAGGTGAGCTTCTCATTATAAGTTTCAGATTGTGTGTTCAAAGTACAGTCGGTACTTTGTTAAAATATATAGGTACGTCTGTATTCCCCGGAGGGTTAGGCAGAGGCGTATTAATGTACACCCACAGTTCGCCGGTATGTTTTAGGTCCCATGTAATAGGGAGCGAGCCTATTGCCATTAACCGGGCACAAATTCCTAACTACGAGCTGCTACTGGGAATTTCATAGAAAATCCCAATAACATTGCTCGACCTGGGAATCGAACCCAGGACCTCTAGCTTAGCAGTCGCGCTCAGGACCACTACACTAATGAGGCAGGTAATTAATTAGTCGATTTATATTATTATTTTTAGAATACTAATTGTATGTTATTACACTTTTCGCTAAGACTGTTATTTTTAATTAATCAAACACCAATTAACTACCAATTGAACATTTAATTTTGAATATAAATGTAATGAAATGATGAAATGATATTTATTTCTGTAAGTACATCATTAGAGACACTTTTACAAGTCAATGGTTTGTTTTTTTTTATAGCTAGATGGCTTCGGCATTTCCTAACTGACGACCTCTGAGAAGAAACACCGAAACAAACTCAGAGAATCATGGTCTCTTGTTAATAATAAATAAATAAATATTCTGGGACATTTTTACACATCACCATCTAGTCCCAAACTAAGCAGAGCTTGTACTATGGGTACTAGACAATGGATATAATACTTAAATACTTTTTTTTTGTAAATACATACTTATAATACATTAGAAACACCCAGACGAACACAAACACTTATATTCATCACATAATTTTTTGTGTTCTGTGGGAATCGAACCCACGACCTCATGGTCAGCAGTCCGGTACTCGAACCACTAAACCACAGAGGTCGTCAAAGAGGTGTTGTGTTTGTTGTATGACTGCATCACCCCTTTTAATCTTTCATTCCTACTGTGAAACACCTAGGAAAATATATCGTAAATGTAGGTAATAATTTCATGGTTTTAGTGTGAATAGCACTATGATTAGCTCGCTTATGTTCCCGATATAAAGTAAAGTGTTACGTTCTGGGGGGCCTCATCAAATGGAGTAAAGACGACATTTGTTTTACGCCAGCTCATTCCTAGACGCGACGCGAGCGGCATAGTGACGCTCGCAAAGTCACTAGTAATCTTCTCTTATTAGATCTTCGAACTAAATTCGAGGAGCATGATGTCAAATGGGAGAAAAAAGACAATATTTAAGGTTTTACTTGTCGAAAAAAATATTATATAAGTTGAACTCTTTTTTGTTCTTGATTTATTACAATAATAGCTAATTTTATTATGGGTTAATAAACATTATGTTTATTTTATACTAGCTTCTGCCCACGGCTTCGCCCCCGTGGAATTCGATCTGTCATCACATCCCCCGGGAACGGGACAAAAAGTATCTTATGTCCGTCTCCTGGTTCTAAGCTACCTCTCCACCAATTTTCAGTCAAATCGGTTCAGCCGTTCTTGAGTTATAAATGGTGTAACTAACACGACTTTCTTTTATATATATAGATGTATTAGCTATTATTAAATAAAAGCAGGCATGCAGTTAGAAATAATTTGTTGAGGAGTAGGCCAATTATATGCGATGCCCCGCATAAAACAAAACGCAAGTGTTTGCAATTATATTTGGTCAGAACAGTCTCCGGCCGGCGGAAATTTATTGATACTTTTCGAAATGCGCGTAAAAGAACTAGTAGCTTTAGATACCTCATAAAGTAAAGCCATTTACAACACGCGCCACGTCGCCTCGAGTCGATACCGCTAATTAAATGATACATAATGTTCCAATATGGGATCATATAGGCTTATGTGCGATTGTGAAGAGATACGCAATATTCATTTTTTAAACAGATAATTGGATTTAAGGAAAAAATAATATATTCTAAAGGCCACTTGCACCAACTTCTTAAATATGTTTAAATTGTATTTAAACATAAATTTACTATGAAATAATGTATTTAAATATAATTTAAATACATTTAAAAATTTGGTGCAAGTGGCCCTAATTATTTGTTACACTTCTGAAAGAAATTGTATTCTGTGTCTTGTAGTTTCGCGTGATAATCGTTTCTGAAGGTGCTGGAACAATTGGAGCTAGTATTGAAGGAATGAAGGTGTTCTTCTTATTGGCGTCAGTATAAGCCTTGGAATACCAACACTTTAGTAAAAGGAGTCGCAATTAATAGAAAAACTATCTCTGTTAATGCAATATGTACTTAACGTGGGACTCGCAAAACCTTCCCCCTGTGGGTAATATATGAGGTGGGAATCACTGACTTCCGAAACAAAAAGCCAACTGACACTAATAACAAAAAGTTTTGTCCCACTGTGCGCGTACATACTAGGCGCAATTTTATTTTATACGACTATAATTACATATCATCCGTTGCTTAGATTATGATGCACAAGAAAAAGCAAAGTTTTCGGGAGAAGCAAAAATCTGTTGTTTAAATCGTGGGAGAGTCATGTTTCGGCACGGCCACGGGCTTACAGAAAACCGGCGTGAAACAACACTTACTTTGTGTTTCGCTGAGTAAGTGAGGATACCGGAGGCCCAAACTCTTTTAAAAGGCCAGCAACGCTCTTGCGATTCCTCTCGTGTTGCGGAAGTCTTATAGGAGGCGGCAATCAAGTGATCTGTCTACTCGTTTGTCCCGCTATACCATACAAACAGTTTAAATAGGCATTTTCAGACGAAGTCCAACACCGCACGATGGTCTGGCAATTTATTTTTGTGCCAGGCAAGCCTACCTAAGGCAAATCGATACCACGTAGCTGCTTTTGAAAATTTGATAAAAAGCCACCACTCTGCTCATGTAATCACTAGAAAACCGCTCGACCGATTTTGTCCTGTTTTTTATTATCAGGATGAGGTTTGCATGAAAGAAAATGATTTGATAATCTATCGGAAACGTAGGATATTAAAATTAGGAATTTTGTACGCAGGCAAACTTGCGCACCGGTCGGTAGCTAAGAAATAAATACATACACATCGTACTCGTAGTGTGTAACCGTAGAGGCGGGACATTAACGCACGACCACTTTTAATATGCGTCTTTACCTAGCTAGGGTTATGTACTAATGACACAAACGTTCAGGAAACTCCGCACCGTGTTTTCATCAACAATACCGCAGTGCTTAAAGAAGTTAAGAGATAAGTCTTCTATCTTCTTCTATCTGCTATCTTTAACGTGGCTAGTCACTACCTATATTGTTCGATGCAATCATTACGATCGAACACGTTTTGCTGATCTAGCAATCCGACACCGCAGCCGCTGCACTAAAGTGCGCTGCGGTCTTAGTGTATATTCGGACAGCAACCGGGTGCATTCGAATTAATTAGCAGCTCAATCAATCATAGCATCATATCATATCATTAGCATAGCATAGTAACCGTTTCGGCAATAAATCGTTTACAGTTTATCCGACTGTTTAATTTAGCAGCATAACCGTTCATACCACAAGGTCGCATCTACTACATATATGTTTCATAAAAAAGGCCACTCAGGTAGCTATGGAAAGAGCTCTGCTTGGTGTTTACTCGACGCGACCGAATCAGGACTGAGGAGATAGAAGAACAATGTTATCGCCATAGTTGAGAGGCTTGTGAATGGAACACATAGCTTTTAGAACTGATCATTCGGGCAAAATGGTTTTCCAGTGGAAGGAGAGATGTTTTAGTAACATAAATAAGAATAAGTATGTGTGTTCCTTTTCGTAGGTCGTCAGTTAGTTTCGTCAGATGGCACCCAACCAGTTAAAAAATTATAACATTGTTTTAAAACAGTGTATTCAAAAGATATATTTACGTTTGCCTATCTGGTATCTTGCCCTGCCTAAATAATGGTTGAGCTACACGATGTCTGATGTATGCGTGCCGTCAGTTAGGACATGTCAGCTCAATGCTATGGCTCTTTCTTCAAAAGGCCTGTTCATATCATCTTATAATACTGGAGTCTGGATTTTAAAAAGAACGCGAACAGAGGTTGTGAGTTAGGAAATGCCGGCGCTATATATAAAAATTAAAACATTTACATATAACAGTGTCTTTAAAAGGTCTATATACAGAAATAATTACCTAGATTTTATTATTTAATTTATCATTTTATAGAAATCATTCCAATATACATAAATAAGGTTTAATATTGGCAGTATATAGGCAAAACCTGATTTCTAAGTAAACACAAACATAAAAGTAATGTTAGCTCATAATTTTGCTATATTTTATGAATTCAATTTAGGTTAATATTAACCCAAAACTAATATTAACGAAACTCCGGTTCTTACCCAGCAGACATGAGATATTAGTGATTGTTACAGATCGGGAAACGATTCAAATATTATGAATAGAATGATTTACTGTAATATAAAATTATGTTAAAAGGGAGAGCTTTTATGAGGTGTGAGTATAAAATATAGTGAGAAAGACCAAGCAATAAAAGTTATATTACGAGATAAATTACGCAGTGAATATAATTTATCACATGTTATACTTGAAGATATTTAATATTTAAGCGTACCATTAGTTCTGTATTCCTCGAAGGGTTAAGTATAGGTGTAAGCACTCATTGAACACTTACACTTTTCCGTAATGTATAGGCAGGCCTATTGCCGTAACTGGACTCAAATCTAAACTCGAGTTGCTACTGAAAATTTCATAGAAAAACTCAATAACACTGCTCGATCTGTGAATCGACGACTTTTTTTGGTGACGGGGTTGGAAATGCTTTGTGCAATATCCACCGCTCCGGGGAGAGCAGTGGGGTGTGTCGGACTGCTCTGAAAAGAGCGATCTACCGACTAAAACCAACCTCGGTGTTTCGCGTCACCACTTTAGTGCCGGGAGCTACGGGAGCGCTGTAACATCTGTCCACAGACCTGGTAGTAACGGGGGTGCATCGACCCCTAGCGCAGTACCTGTTACCTCAAATGTAGTAATCGCTCTTACAACTACTAGCCTCATAAGGCCTGTGTAGGGTACCATTTCGGTCCCAAAATTAGCAAAACGTAGTGACACAAATACGTTGTTGAAACAGTAAACAATTATGGTAAAGAAGGAGCTCTACCAGTAATATTATTTGCCATACGACATCCTGCCAATGTGTGCGTCACTGAAACAAGATTATGTTGTGGAATAAGCAGATTAGTAATGGGGGCTGCCAACTTCGTTCCTCTATGCTACTAACCCTTTGCGGTGTGGCCACGAAAACAGATCAAGTTCAAGTCAAATGTTTTTATTTCAAATAAGCTTTTACAAGCGTTTATGAAATGTTATGATTCTAGTGGCGCTGCACACATTCATGAATAGCCGAAGTGTGTCCAAAAAGGCACGGCGGGCAGTAATTGGGGGTGTGTTGGCGCCGACACTAATGTATGGTAGTGAAAGTTGGGTATGGCAGAAGAGACATGAAAGTAGAATAAATGCTGTAGAGATGAGAGCGTTGAGAAGTATGTGTGGAGTAACTTTGAAAGATAGAGTGAGAAACAGCGTGATAAGGGAGCGGTGTGGTGTGAAAGAAGATGTAGTAACAAAGATTGAGAAAGGTATGTTAAGGTGGTTTGGGCATGTACAGAGGATGGATGAACGGAGATTGACGAAACGAGTATACATGATGAGTATGGATGGAAGAGTTGGAAGGGGCCGACCTCGACGAACGTACGACAACCAAGTTGCGGCCGTTCTTAAAAAAGGACAGGTTAAGAGCACCCTAAACCGACGTTCATGCATGAGGAGGTTAATGAACATAGATGAAGCGAAAGTAGTATGCCAGGATCGTAGCAAGTGGAAATCTATAGTCTCTGCCTACCCCAATGGGAGACAGGCGTGAAAATATGTATGTATGATTCTAGTTGCACAGTTCCAAAAGGTTGATCCTATGGAGAAGAATCCGGCAAGAAACCTCCATGGACACACTTTTAAAATAGATTATGTTATATGTACGAGAAGTCCGTAATATACTTACTAGCTTCTGCCCGCAACGTTGTCCACGTGGAATTCAGGATTTGGTCCGACATGGATAAAAGGTAGCGTATGTGTTATTCCAGACTATAATCTATCTCAGTGCCAAATTTTATCCAGATCTGTATAACCATTCTGGCGAGAAAGAGTTAAAACATCCATATATCCTTATATTTATATTAATAGAACAAATAAAAGCATACTTACTCGATGGGTAGGACCTCTTGAGGTCTGACTGGCAGGCGACCACCTTACGTCAGAGTCTGTCGTAAAGCACCTTGGTGTGAGTTTCCAGAGCCAGTTCCTTCCGATTTCTGCGGCTCTGGTAGCGTGCTGGTGCGGTAGTGCTTGGCTGGGTTTCAAACTGGAAATCACATGATCGCGAGTCTGACGCCCTAGCCATAAGCTTAGCATGCTTAGATGATTTAAAAAAATATTTAAATGTTAATTAAAAAATAAACAACAACTTCCGCTTCCTTTGAAACCGAACACGAAACAAATGGTATAAGAAATAAGGGTATGACAATGTAATGCGAGCTATTAAAGTCAGTCCCCAGGCATTGTTACATCCTATATCTACACAAAACAGATTCCTAGATAACACACAATACAACAAAAGTTGCTTTGAAGCCTGTAAATGGGAACACTTTATAAACGTTGCCAGATAATGTCTCTCTGGGATTTGCGTCTACTATTTCATTGTGTCAAAATCGTTATAATGATTCATTGATACACGATTGTGATGACACATGATTGTTGATTATTGACAGTTTTTTTTAACCAAATAAATCCTTATCACTTAGGGCCACTTGCACCAACTTCTTAAATGTGTTTAAATTGTATTTAAACACAATTTTCTGTTGTTATTTTGTGTATAAATTCAATTTAAATATATTTCAAAAGTTGGTGCAAGTGGCCTTTAGTGTCATTATTGATGACCATTGTACGACTATTGAAAAGTAGATTTGGGCTACTGATTTACTGATTTTTTCAATTCTTGATAGGTTTCCGCTTGGTCGCCAGTTCACCTGATGTAAAGCGAAACTGTGACCTAAGATGGAGCGCGCTTGCCTAGAAGAAACCGATTCACTCGTGATATAAAGACACCCAGATTATATCTATCGGGAAGACCCACTCGGGGATCGCATTGCACATCGGTGGTACGCATGATAAAGAAGGACTTTTTTAAAGTGTTTCATTCGGGTTTTTGGAATTAATTACAGACAAATGCAAAATCTCTAAAAAACCGATTCACTCGTGATTTAAAGACATCCAGCACAGGAGCAGATAAGCTACCTGATGGTAAGAAATCTTCGCTGCCCATGAACATCTGCAATACCAAGGAGTTTCTGATGCGTTGCCGAGCCTTAACAGTCCTAACAGACTGCAAACTGCCAGAACTGGAAACGGCTCTCATATGCAAAAGTCCAAACACACACCAAAAGCATTTACCTAAAGAAGTAAGGGTGGTAAGGGTGGACCAGCCAGTCAGACCCTCCGTCAGCTCCTATTTCAGAGCAAACCAGATATTTTTTCACCTCTTACGAGAGGCATATTTGAGTGGCAGTAAAGTAGCTACTGGCAGTGGAACTGGTATCTAACTCATCCCATCACAGGTAAAAGAAACCCGCCGCCTGGTGTGAATTATTCAACCTACTAGACTAATGAAAGAAAGAAACAAAGAAAAAGGATTTAACGGTCAAGGACACTGCATAGAATAATATAGGCAAAAAAACAAACAACTTATAAAATAACACAAACATAACATAAACGAAAAAAAAAAGATATTGCGTGCCCAACGGCCGTGCCAAATAGGTTCAGTCCAGCTAAATGCCCGACCGCTTCTGTGAGCTGTCTGGCGCTGGTTTTCAACTGGACCAATGGCCTGGAAATGTGAGAATCTCGGAAGTGATGAAGTACTTAACCACATGTTTTTTTATGAAGTAATCTTACTCCAACCAGTAGCCATTGTGACTTGCCACAGAGAACAACAATGTACGGTAAAATATATCTTATAATAATATATAATACATCTCAAAACCCAAACACAATTCTGAATTCTCGATGAAAGGGCTTTCATCGGCTATCGTAATAACGGCAAGGATCAGGTGTCCCTTCCCTAAGTGGGCAATATCCCTAAGGACTTACCTTTAGCATGAATTCTCTTCAATCCCAAAAATAGAACGAATATAATAAAAAATAATTTCCCTTCCTAATTATCTCCACGCCCACGCTGAAGTTATAAAAACAAAAGTTTGGAAATTAGTTCCAATTGTGGAGGAAAGTACCAACATTATTTAGGAGTTGGTTTCGTGGACGAGTCAATTTGTTGCGGGAAAATTTTACAGCGGAACTTTTTCATAATGAGTCCTTTTACCATTTAAAAAGAAGTTATGCATTAGCCACTTGGGTATCATTGAATAACTAGTACATAGGTGTATATTGTCGTACTACGCGGTATTTCCCGTATTCATCACGGTTTTGCCAATCGCGTGGGCATTTTTACAAATCCTTTCATAGTGAATGTTGCCTTTTATAAACAACCACCGTTCAAATTTCAAATTATGTCTGCGATTATGTGAATAATCATTGAGTGCGTGATTGAGTTAATAACTGTTATCTTACTTTTTAGTGAGTAATTATTATGTTACTTTTCAGAGAGTGCTTATTTATGCTATTATTTATAGTACTTTCTTAGAGATCGTGAATTGAAGCTTAAATGGTATGATATGTACCTATATATTATGTATCTTCTAAGTGTAGGTACCGCTTTCTGACGCGAATATTAGACATTGAAAAATAAACTATTTTTCCTTTCTCTACTATCCATCATCACGGTTCGACCAGTGACTATGGATGCTGTGAAGGATCCGAAACGTCGGGAATTAAATAGGTAATATCAATACAACGCGATAAAACCCGTAAAAGTATTTTTTATTTCAACATCTAAGTAAGTCTAAGCAGGCAAGCTACACCTTCTCAATCAGATAACATGGACGATAAAACTTACTATTATAATCTTAATCGAGCCGAACTAGGGAAGTTCCCACGCCGTAGCTACATGCAAGCTACTGGATTATGAAGCATACAATTTTAAACGTATACTTTCATAACGTTCACAGTATTGGTAAACAACTCCTGCGCCGCAGTTTTACCCGTGTGAAAATTATATTTTTAAACTTTATTCTATTAGTCTAAGCACATTTTGGCCTTCTTAACTTCATGGATTGCAAATAATTACTGACACGTTTGCGTTTCGCTTTTCTAGTGTATTCCATTTGAAGGATAAAGGAGGCAATGATAATTCAAGCTATTACTCTTGATAAGTCTAAAGAGCAGCGGATAGAATTATAGCATTAAATATAAAATTTAAAAAAACCCCCGACAAAAAAAAATCAACTTAAAAACCTAAAAGAAAAACTATGATGAAATAACCACAAATAGAACAAAAAAGGTATAAACCTGAATCCCTATTAAAAGAAAAAAAAAATCTTGAAATTATAACCCTTCGTAAGTACGTATGAAGTTTTTTGATTAAATTTTGTCGCGTCGGGGGACCGCTCTCTAATTATTAGCCTAACGTTTTCGCTAGCTATATATTACGTTATAGCTAGAGAGCGGTCCCCCGACGCGACAAAATTTAATCAAAAAACTATATTCTACTAGTCAAGTCCTTTTATTTGATCCCCATATTGAGGGGGTTATAAAAAACATTTAATTAGCCATTTTGTGATGGCGGCCATTTTGGATTTGAAAATTATCATAGTGTATAGTATTCTACTAGTCAAGCCCTTTCATTTGATACCTTTATTGAGGGAGTAGTGAAAAAAATTAATAAATTCACCATTTCGTGGAGGCGGCCATCTTGGATTTGAAATTTTTATAGTGTATAGTATTCTACTAGTCAGGCCCTTTCATTTGATACCAATATTGTGGGATAAATTAGCAATAAGTGTGATAAAATCTGTATTATCACACTTATTGCTAATTTAGAACCGACATACAAGGTGGACGTCTATTGAGTTTCTTGCCAGTTCTTCTCCATTAGACCCACTTTTTGGAACCGTGCAACTAGTTTGACTTTGATTGAAATAAAACATTTTGACTTTGACTTTGACAGGTAAGTAGGTAGGTATCAATTTTCATTTACCTAAAAAAACTTTCCGACTTTTTTTAAACGGTTTCGACAACCATTTAAAGCGTATTAGGTAGTAATATAAACATAATAAATCCTTATTTCTTATTATAATCGTAACAAGGACGATTGTGGCAATAAAAATAATTATTGTAAGATCAGTCTCATTCTCAGACTCTCAGTGTAGTCACGGAACAGGTAAGAGACAAAAGTCTTACTCTGCCCTGGCAGGAAATAGAACACAAATAGACATTGAGTTTATAACTACGACAGTTTCATTATATGTGTTCTATTTACTTCTAATTTAATTAATACAATCATTCTAATCTATGTAAACTTTATTAATAATTTTCTAAAAATTTGCAAGCTCATGTGGCGGCAAAATACTTTGATAATATCATACCCATGTTTGCAAAAAGATAAATGATTTGATTTGATTTTTTTTTATTTTATCTCTGTGTATATTACAATATAGTTTTTAGTATTGAGTATTGAAATTATTAAGCAAGGTACTACCTGCAATCAATAACGTTGTCAATATTGACCCGCTAACGGCTTTAGTACCCCTAAAGCCGTTAGCGGTCAGCAATCCATGAGCACTGATTACTCCAACTAGTGAACTAGAGACTCACTTTAATATCCTCACGAGAATACAAAATACGGGTCCTTAATTCTATAATGACATTATAGAATTAAGGACAAGGACCAATTTATAAACATTGTAGGTACAAGTACCTATGTATATAAATTGAATAAAATACAATGTTTATAAATTGGTGTAGTTTCTTCGAATCAATAAATCGCAAATATAATCAGTTAATATAATATTGATTTAGAGCGCTCGCGCACTTGTGATTTTTAGTCGGGCGATAGTTTGATCGTTCTGGGATTCACTATGGAGCTATATGGCATACATTACTAGTATTCTTGTTAACCCCTCGTGCTAAGCTAAAATGCTTGTGTTACGAGTGGGTTTACGTCGGTAGTGAAATGGGTGGGTTTCGAACCGGCAACCACACGATTGCAAGTCCGACGCCCTAGCCATTAGGCTACCGCCGCTTAAATACATTACAATATTTAACAATCTCATGATGAACTCATTGGTTGCATATGTTTAATATTTATAAAGGCGATGATAGCCTAATTAACAAATTATTCTCCATTACAAATAATGGACGGCGCGACGATGCGGCGGTGATGCTCGCCACACACCACGTCAGCGGTTCTCACGGGGCGAAAAGCGAACTGCAGAATGTCGCTTAGCTACATTGAATGTTCAGGGAGGGATAAAAGAGAAAATTGACGAAGTATGTGAGCTGATGAATGATAGAAGAATAGATGCATTGTGTGTAAGTGAGACGAAAAGAAAAGGAAAGGACACATCCAAACACGGTCCCCTAACCGCAATCTGGTCCGGTGTTCACGAGGCACAAAGAGCTTGCCAAGGCATAGGGATTGTCCTCTCTGAGAGAATGATGGAATGTATGAAAGAGTATGAATGTGTTAGTCCCCGAATTCTCTGGGCAAGACTTAAGGTGGGCTTAAGTCCTGTGTTCATTTTGTGCGTATATGCACCAGACACGGGAAGCTCACCGGAAGAGAGAGAGGAATTCTGGGACAGTATAAGAGATATTGTGAATGCATGTAAGGTTAATGAAAGGATTGTTATGCTTGGAGATTTTAATGGTTGGGTAGGAGTAAAGAGGAAAGGATATGAAAAAGTTTTAGGTGCATTTGGAGATGAGAGAGTGAATGAGAATGGAATGAATTTATTGGATATATGTGTGGAGAAAAATCTTTTTGTGATGAACACTATGTTTAGTCACAGGAAGATTCATATGTATACGTGGGAGAGGCAAAAAAGTAGAAGTATGATTGATTTTGTTATTGTAGATGAAAGATTGAAAAGTAAAGTGGCAGATACAAGAGCTTACCGTGGTGTTAATGTGGGTACTGATCATTACCTGGTTATATGCCGGATAAATGGTCTGTTCAAGCGTTGGCGCCATCGGGTTCGAGTGCCTGTGACCGCACTTGATAGAATAAAAGTAGAAAGATTGCGAGAATTGGATGTACAAGAAGAATACAAGAGAAACGTGCGAGAGAAGACAAAGGACATACTCGATGATATGAAAGATTATAGTATAGAAGAAGCCTGGGAGTGTGTAAAATCTAGTATCGTGCAGGCGGCCACAAAGGTTTGTGGTGTGGTGCATAGGAAGAATGGAAGGAATAAGAATGACTATTGGATGGATGATGAAGTAAAAGAGGAGGTGCGAAAGAAGAAAGAAGCTTGGCTAAACGTATTAGCTTACAAAGCCAAAGCAAGAATGAATCAGGCAACAGATATGAAAGAAGATTTGGAAAGAGTGAAGAAACGTTACACCGAAATGAAAGCTAAAGTAAAAGAGATAGTGAGAATGAAGAAGAATGAAAAAGAGGAACAGGATAGTAGGAAATTCTCCGATAACTTCACGGCCAATGTTAAACTGTTTTGGAAGCAGGTAAGATTGGCTCGAGGAGTTAAAGGGGCATCGAATATGAATGTCATTAGAGAAGAAGATGGATGCTTGTTGACTGAAGAATGTAAGGTTTTGGAACGTTGGAAGGTATATTTTGAGAGTTTATTTAGCCGGCAGGATAGTATACAAAGAGTGAGTGACTGGGTGGAAGTGTGTTCACCGAACTCAGACATAGATGGAGATAATGAGAGTGAGATTGATATGGATGAAATTATAAAAGCACTGAAAGGTATGAAAGTTGGTAAGGCGGCAGGGTATGATAGAGTGTCTGTTGAAATGCTCAGGAGTGGTGACGGGGTGGTAGCAAGCCTGTTGTACCAACTCTTTAATATATGTTGGAGGTACGGCCAAGTTCCGGGTGACTGGTGCAAGGCCGTTATCGTTCCACTATATAAGGGAAAAGGTTCACAGCAGGAGTGTAAAAACTACCGCGGCATTAGTCTTCTGAGTGTTGTCGGCAAACTGTATGCTAAGGTGTTGATTAATAGAGTGATAAGAATAACAGATGAGAAAATATGGGATGTTCAGGCAGGTTTTAGAGTTGGCATGGGATGTATGGATCAGGTCTTCTCCCTAAGGTGTATAGCCGAAAAACATCTGGCTAAGCACAAGAAAGTCTTCTGCGCTTTCATTGACTTGGAGAAGGCCTATGATAGTGTGTGGAGGGATGAATTGTGGTCAACGCTGGCTATGTACGGAGTGGATAGACGCTTGGTGCGGGCACTGAAATCCCTTTACTGGGATTCCAGTGCCTGTGTTAGGCTAAATGGGGCGTACTCAGGCTGGTTTGGCATTTCCAGAGGTGTCAGACAGGGCTGTGTCGCGTCACCGTGGCTGTTCAATCTATATATGGACAGTTGTTTGGCAGACTTAAAAGAGAGTGATTGTGGGTTAAGAATGGGTGAGTTACCTGTCAAATGCCTTCTCTATGCTGATGATCAGGTTCTGCTTGCATCGTCAGCGGAAGAGTTGCAAGACATGGTGACTTTAATGAATGAAGCATATAAGCTGAAGGGTATGAAAATAAATGTTAGTAAAACGAAAGTGATGGTTTTTGAGAGAGAGAAAGATGTATGTATGTGTGATGTAAAGATAGAGGGTAAGAGTTTGGAGCAGGTGAATGAGTTTGTTTATTTGGGAAGTGTGTTTACTAGGGATGGGAAGATTGATGCAGATGTGGAAAGGAGAGTGAATGCGGGAAATAAAGTGAATGGTGCTATGCATGCGGTTGTGGCTAATCAGTCTGTGTCGAAAAAGGCACGGTTGGCTATCCACAATGGTGTGCTGGTACCTACACTTATGTATGGAAGTGAATGTTGGGTGTGGCAGAAGAGGCATGAAAGTAGAATAAATGCGGTGGAAATGCGTTCCTTGCGAAGTATGTGTGGTGTAACTCGGAATGATAGATTGAGAAATAGTGTGATAAGACAACGTTGCGGACTGAAAGATGATGTAGTGACACGTATTGAAAGGAATATGCTGAGATGGTTTGGACATGTTGAGAGAATGAATGAAAGACGATTAACGAAAGGAATTTATAAGGCGCATATCAGCGGCAACGTCAGAAGAGGTCGACCTAGAAGGACCTACACCGA
Source organism: Acronicta leporina (assembly GCA_947256265.1). Lineage (NCBI taxonomy): Eukaryota > Metazoa > Arthropoda > Insecta > Lepidoptera > Noctuidae > Acronicta > Acronicta leporina. The sequence goes on along the minus strand of OX366525.1, from coordinate 14,254,475 downwards.
TCTTATTGGCGAAGTCCTTCAAAAAGGTCAGGTGCGTAGTACTCGCAACCGGCGCGTATGTATGAGAAGATGTATGAATGTCGCAGAAGCAAAAGAGGCATGCAAGAATCGTAGCAAGTGGCAGTCTATAGTTTCTGCCTACCCCTGTGGGAGAAGGGCGTGAGTGTATGTATGTATGTACAAATAATGGAGAAAAAATTATTATTATTCTAGTTGTGTCTATACAAATATAGACACAACTAGAATAAGTTCTTTTTGTATCTGTATTTTTAGTTATATGTTAAAGACATTTTAAAATCAAATCAATCGCAAATTGGTACCTGACTATTACTACCATTTTATTTTTGTTGGAAGCTTGTATTTTAGAAATTAAGTAATTAACCTTCTGTAAGTATTTACTTTGTGCGCTGTGAGCTGTGGGAACAACACCTGCCCGAGTTTCTTTTACAATTTTATTCACATTCGATTTCTCTTCAAATTTAATATTAAAAAGTAGAATATATTGATCCTGATTGTTAGTATGTCCTGAGATTAATGCAGTTCCTTTCTACAAGTAAACTTCTCATTGATTGTATCTACAATAGGATTTGTAAAAGCTAGGAGCAAACGTACACTTACTTTTTCTGCATATTATCGATACACGGATGCTTATGTTCAAAGGTTTATATAGTTTTATATATCAAATAAAGATGTTCAGACCCCGACGCAGGTCTTACAAGGTCAACGCACACATCACGATATAATTTGATGTATTTCGGCAATAAGAGTACCTACCCGGGAATCATCTAAAGTATTTCTTGAAGAGCATCTGCCAATATTTCTAGTGGAGCCGTAATAGAAAAATAAAAATAATAAGTAAATTTTATTCTAGAAATAGTGCTGCCGGTTGGAATGTTTAGGGACGTGGCTATACCGGTAATTTTTTCGATGAAATGGTTTGTAGCGAATATTTTTCCGTGACATTCTCTAAGACGAAATGCCGGAATACTTAAATTACATGACGTCCCTTTAGGCCCCGAGGCGGGCCGAATTGACCGCACAAACATAATACCAAAATAAATCGTAATTCACAGAAAATTTAGAGGCGGTAGCCTAATGGCTAGGGCGTCGGACTTGCGATAATGTGGTTGCCGGTTCGAAACCCACCCATTGCACTACCGACGTGAACCCACTCGTAACACAAGCATTTAGCTTATCACGAGGGGTTAACAAGAATACTAGTAATGTGTGACACACACGCTAGTAAGCTAATTAAAAAAAAAAAAGATATTATTTGGAGGTCATCCATCCATTTCTTGTAAAATACTTTAGCGTAATATTCGCGCTCAGGACCACTTGGCTAATGAGGCAGTGAATATATTAATAATAATTTGAATAACGTTACGAAATTTCGACCGATTGTCCGGTCGTTAATTTCCAATGAATTTAGGTTGGGTAGGAACCTTTTTTTTTTTTTGGGTGGGGAAATGCGCCTTATGCATGCCGCCCTGCTTCAGGGATGCAGGGCGGTTATGTCGGGCTCTCCGGCCAGGTGGCCGGCATACCGACTAAAACCACCACCACTACTACCACCTTCCGCATAGTGGAGGGATCACGGGAATCGCTCTCGCATGCTCCGCGATCCCACCGCGGATGTCCAATGTTGGACCGTAACCATTGGTGACGGACGACCCTGAGACCGTCACCTAAGGCCCTCTATTCGGCGGGACTGGGCGGTTTGGGGAGAAATAAAAACCCCCACCACCGCCATGTCTCCCCACGCGGCGGCCACGTATCCCGGTCCCCTCTCTAAGAGCGAGAGGGGAGGGGAGACCGCGAAACCAACGCCACGCATGGTCTGCATCAGCAGATCTTGGATGCGATGTTGGACCGTACCCATCAGTCGGACATCGCACCCCCCTCCGCAGCCACCGCAGGAACGATGGTGCCAGCAGCAGTAGCAGCAGGCCCGGTCGGCGCCTGCGCTTTGCTCCGCTTAGGGGGAGGATTGCAGTTCCTCCCCCTCATGACGTGGTCCGCCGGGCAGCCACTAGCGGCACACACCACGCAGTGCGGTGTGGCGGCCTCGCAGGAGGCCGCTTTGTGGCCCTCCTTGCCGCAGCGGAAGCACATGTCCGTCCTGTCTACTGTGGACGGACACAGGGACCGGGTGTGTCCGATGCCGAAGCACCGGAAACACCGCAGAGGCTGGTCCTCGAGTGCCCGGACTGCACCCGAGCTGAACCCGACTGTAAGCCGTCCCTTGGCAAGGACGGCTTTGGCAGCGGCGACCGGACACTCGAGGCGAATGGTGCCCATGCCGCCGCGCCCGGGCCTTATGATCCGGCCTTGGACCGCCGCGACGCCACAGCCCCCTATCGCTGCGACCGCTGCCACCACCTCCTCCTTGGTGACGGAGTCATCAAGATCCGTCACCTCCAAGGCCGTCGACTTGACCGGACGGGCCACCTTGGCCGAGTCCGCGATGAGCTCCTGCAGCTTTGCTGCAAAGAGGTCCGCATGGGCACTCCCCTCTGCCCCCGGGAACTCAAAAATTCGAGCCCCGGCTTGGGTCCGACGGCAAGACACACTGCCGATCCCCAGTTGGGTGGGATCGGCATTCGCACGCGCCCGCACCAAAATGGACGCGTACGTCTCCCCTCGTCCCGCAGCCTCCACGGAGAGCGTCACCACGACGGCCGCGGTTTTTGGGGGAACTAACTTTCCCCTGCCTTTCCGTTTCCCCTTCCCCTTTCCCTTGCCGGTCGTCTGCGACTGGCAAGGGAACACAATTTAATCAAATAACAATTTGATTAAATTGTGTTTGAATTAATTAATTTTTAATCATTAATTTTAATATTCTGGGACATTTTTTACACAGCACCATCTAGTCCCAAACTAAGCAGAGCTTGTACTATGGGTACTAGATAATGGATATAGTACTTATATATATATATAGTACTTTTTTTTTGTAAATACATACTTATAATACATAAGAAACACCCAGACGAACACAAACACTTATATTCTTCACATAAATTTTTGTGTTCCGTGGGAATCGAACCCACGACCTCATGGTTGGCAGTCCGTTACTCGAACCACTAAACCACAGAGGTCGTCAAACGATCAATTACGATTTATTTTGGTATTCCGTTATTATGGTCAATTCAGCGTGTCCAAATATTTTTTTTTTTTTTTTTTTAAAAAAAAGCTTACTAGCAATGTGGGTCACACATTACTAGTATTCTTGTTAACCCCTCGTGCTAAGCTAAAATGCTTGTGTTACGAGTGGGTTCACGTCGGTAGTGCAATGGGTGGGGTTCGAACCGGCAACCACATGATCGCAAGTCCGACGCCCTAGCCATTAGGCTACCGCCGCTTAAATATTATGTTAAATAAATAACTATGTATGCAAGTGTTATATGGTTTTGTCTGGTAAGGCCTTTTGATGCAAAAATCAGTACCTTCCTATTGCACAAACTCATTCATACAGAACTTATGAGTAAAATTATGATTGTGTGATTCAGTAGTACCAACTTAAGATAATTACGCATCTTCATTCGCTTATAAAATCACTCCCCTAGACCGGAAGTCGACCGGTTTCGCCGGAAACGGCACCGGTGTGTTGTCTCGCTTTTTGACTTGATCCTTTACGCTGTGATAAGTGGGGGGTAGATAGAGGTAGGATAAGGTGAAGGACGATCGATACGTAACGTCCTTTTGTCTGGATCGTTAAGTAATTTATTTTTAGAACAGATTTTTTTTGGGTAATTCTGTCCCATCTCTTTTATTGGAAGGTCTGACAATTAATAGAGTGTACACTGTAATAGTGTGTGTATTTAAATACTTGGGACATTGTTTAACAGACGAACTGAAGGATGATGATTAGTAATGCGGACCAAATTTGTTTTCTAAGTCATTGTTACTAACAAGATGGACCCCAGTTGTCTAAATAAATAAATAAATAAAAATATAGCGGTAATAGCCGTTTGAAGTTAGACCACTGACCATACGACAAACAAGGCATAGGTATTAAGTTGAAATCCAAGGCTTTTTAAAATTGCGTAAGTATTACCAAAAATAATATATCGTCAAGTCTGCCAACCCCTATTACGACAGCGTGGTGGTTTATAACAGAGATTAGAATAAAGGTATTCTACGCAAGCGAAGCCGTAGGCAAAGGCATAACATAATATAGGTATCATCACGCCTGTATTTATGAAAATGTGAGGCAGAGTTGTACACGGAGTGACGTCACGGATGTCAATCAGCTGTAAGCGCTCTGTGTATTTATCGTATATAAATAAAAATTCATAAGCCAAATTCGCACCAGTTTATTGTTAATATACAGTTATTAGTACAAAACACAAGTGACATTATTATTCAGTGTATATGTGCAGTGGAAATATTAAAATTAACTCTAAAAACCTATACCTGATCCTAACTAGTGTTAAATTACCCGATTACGAAAAAAAAAAAACAAACATCTTAATTGCGAACTTAAAATACTTGTGAATTAACTTAAAGTGTTCGCGCCTATTTGGTGAGATTGTGAGTCGACTAGTGGTGTCTCTTTCAACACCATAAACACCCTAAAACTGCCATAAACGGTTTTTAGAAATAGCGCCATCTATAACTATCTTAGCGCACTTTTTTTACCGTATCGATAGTAGAAACTGTGTAAACTGTGTCTCACTATGTCAAAGTGTGGTGGTTGTGGCAGATACCTCTCGTCGACAGAGGCCGCTGTTTGTGACAAATGCAGGTCTTGTTACCACCGAGCGTGCGTAGGAATACGCAATACCGGCCCTATAGCGACCCCGTGGAACTGTCCTGAGTGCAAAAAGAACCAGCCGAGGGATAACAAAGCCGATACGCCAGTGAGGGGGCGGGCATCAGCTGCGCTGGAGGACAGCCTTGTTAACGTCATGGATACCAGCTCAGCTAATAACACAGCATTGGACGCCACACAAGAGCTGAATCTGGACATCCTGAGGGCAGAGTTGAGGATGTTCAAAGATGATTTTTTGAACTCTGTGCGACACGAGTTCCAGCTGCTCCGGGATGACATGTCCGAGCTTAGATCCGCTCTAAAGGCCTCTGATGACCGGGTGAGTAATTTAGAAGACAGAGTAGCTGTCATAGAGAACAAGCTGGCGCAGCCCCAATCACTCGTATCGTCAGAGGTGGACGATGTCATTGCACAATTGCGAAGCGACATAAACGACCGGGACCAGGAGTTGCTCGCAAATGACATCCAAATCTCTAACATACCCGAGACCAATGGTGAAAATCCTACCCATACCGCTTTGTTGGTTGCAACTAAGATCGGCGTCAAAATAGAAGCGCACGATATAGTGAGCGCTGAGCGCGTTGGTGGCAGGCGCATCAACACAACGCAGGCGACGGGGCCAGTGGAGACCCGCCCGCGCTTCCTCGTCGTGCGGCTTGCGCGCCGCGACCTACGTGACCAGCTGCTTGAGTGTGCACGAGTGCGACGCGGCATGACCACTGCTGACCTAAATATGACCTAAATAGGCCGGGAGACGCGCATATATGTCAACGAACGCCTCACGAAATTAAATCGGGAGTTGTTTCGGAGCGCTCGTGAAGCCGGAAGTCGCCTCGGTTGGCAATTCATATGGTCAAAACGAGGCCGTATCCTCGCCCGAAACAAACCCGGGGACCCGTCGTGCCAAATCAGGTGTTTGGCTGATATACAGCGTGTGTTCGGTCCGGCGGCACCGGGTACCGGCAGCAAAAGCGCCTCTTAATAAAATCACTACTTATTTGCTATGTTTTATTTTTAGTATCTTTTTAGGGATGTTCAAATTTATGTTTAATTTTATCAGAGCAGTCTCGAAAGTTTTATTAAGTATTTCTAACTATAATCAACTCATACTGTATTATAATCTAATAGTAGTCGTGTGTCTCGCGGCGGTCCTCGCAAACCGGTTTTATATCGTGACACAATATGTTTATGTACATGTTCACATTACAATTCTATTATTTACAAATATTCTATTTATAATCCGTATGTTACATATTTACTATATTATTTTCTTACATTTTATTATATACAATATTTATTACATATTTACATTATTACTATTACTAAAAACATATGAAGCTACTGAATGTGATGTGATACTCGTAATGTTGGCATTAATGAATGACAAAATGATTTTATACGATCACTATGATGACTAAAAATTTTTTTAAAGTAGGTTTCCATAATGCAGGATCTTTGGGTACGGGGCATGACAATTTGATCGGTGCGCTCGACAAGTATTGTTTCGATGTTATGGCCATTAACGAAACATGGTTACGACCGGGCGAGGAGGGGCGTGCTCCGGTGGTACCTGGCTATCGCCTGCGCCACAAGCCGCGCCCGGCGAGTGTGCGCTCAGGCCGTGGTGGGGGCGTTGGCTTCTATCTGCGACGAGGGCTCACTGCGCGAACTTGGACTAGCGCTGTTGATACTAGGTTCGAATCAGTCGAGCAAATGTGGCTCACATTAACAATAAATGGAAAAAAAATCGCCATCGGCACCGCTTACCGGCCGCCATGGATGAACATTGATCTGTTTCTGGATGCCATTACAGAAACCTTTAGCATGCTGGGGAGTTGTGATCACCACATATTGCTCGGCGATTTTAATGTAAATATGATAGATACAAGTGAGACCAAGACCAAAAAAGTCTTGGAATTTTTAAATATCTTTAGTCTCTCGCAGTTAGTGACGTCACCAACTCACTTTACTGACACGTCGGAAACATTGATTGATCTGCTGTGCACTGACCTTAGAGCTCGATACACTACGGTAGAAGCGTTTGGATCAATGAATAGTCACTGTATAGTAGTGAGTGAATTTAACATTAAAAAAGAAAAACTTAAGCCATATAAAATCAAATTTAGGCCAATTAAAAATATATGTGAGGACAGGTTTCTAAGCGATTTATCTCAACTTTATACAAATAATATAATACCTACACTAGGCAATGTCAGTGATATGGTGGACGTTTTCAGCGACGGCATCAAGTCTCTGTTCGATGTTCACGCACCAATAAAGTCGTGCACAATTAAGGAGGTGTCCTACCCCTGGATAACGGACACAATCAAACTCATGATGCGTCTGCGGGACGATGCCCTAGCTAAGTACAGGAAAAATAAATCGGAACCGAAAAAAGTCTATTATAAACAATTAAAATCGCTGGTGGAAAGTTCCTTGTATTATGAAAAAATTGCATATTTTAAATTTAATATAAATAACAAAATCAAGGACCCTAAATTATTATGGAAAAATATAAAAGGAACTTTTTTACCAATAAAACGTAACCAAGACCTTCCGTCTCATTTCACAAACCCGGACCTAATTAATAACACCTTTTTGAACGTACCGGGTAAACCGGTAGCTAGTATCTCCCGCATGACGTTTTATGAGTATCATAAATATGGTGATGCAGTTTTCACAATGACAACAGTAGAACAAGATGATATCTTACGAATTTTAGACAGTCTGAAAAGTAACGCTGAAGGGTATGACAACTTAACTCTAAGCATGCTCACTCTTACTTTGCCTCATACGTTACCAACTATCACTTACATAATTAACTGCTCAATTCGTACGTCTACGTTTCCTTATCAATGGAAGGTTGCCACTGTCAGACCTATACCTAAAAATACAAACCCTACAGAAGTTAAGGACTTACGACCTATTAGCATATTGCCGTGTCTTTCTAAGGTATTGGAGAAGGTTGTGTGTCGTCAATTATCTGTGTACTTAGAAAAAAATAATATATTGCCTGACCTACAATCTGGTTTCAGGAAGTTGCGCAGTACTTCAACTGCACTTTTGGACGTTACAGACAACATACTCTTTGCCCAGGATAAAGGCATGTGCACATTGTTAGTTTTACTAGATTTTTCGCGGGCATTTGATTGTATAAATGTTTCGTTATTACTTTCTAAATTAAGCTTCTACGGTTTTGATTCTAGGGCCACACAGTGGTTTCACAGCTATCTTAGTGATAGAAAACAGCTTGTGGAATTGCGTCTAGGAGATGGTACTACACGAACTTCAGCTCTCACCACGATAGAAAGAGGAGTCCCACAGGGCTCGATCTTAGGTCCGATACTTTTTAGTCTTTATTGTGCAGATATTGTTACGTGTTTTCATAAATGCAAATATCACATATACGCTGACGACGTCCAATTATACCTGTCTTTTAAGCCAGCCGACTACGATGAGGCTATTAATGATCTAAATGACGACTTAAACAGAATAGCCGCCTGGTCAGAAGATAACTGTTTGTCTTTAAACCCTACTAAAAGTAAATACATGTTATTTGGTACAAAACAGCAGATACATAAAGTACCTGACAGATCTAGCCTACATCTGATGGGGGAACCTATTGAACGAGTTACTGATGCGAGGAACCTTGGCTTGTATATGGATACTGCTCTAAGATTTGAGAAGCATGTTGCAGACGCGGTACAAAACTCATTCTATCGTCTCAGAGTACTTTATAAGATGAGGCCCTATCTTTCGGAACAACTTCGTGAGCAGTTAGTCGAAACCCTTGTGCTTTCAAAACTTAATTTTTCAGATTCTGTTTACGGTCCACGCTTGCTAGCACGTACGGATCGGCTCATTCAAAGGGTCCAAAATGCATGTGCACGTTTTTGCTACTCGGTCCCCCCTCGAACCCACGTCACGCCTTTCCTTAACAAGCATTTCATGCTCAAAATGAAGTCCAGACGCAAGCTACATTTGGCGTGTCTTCTGTTTGGCGTTATTAAATACCAAAAGCCTCAGTACCTATACAATAGACTAAATTGGGTAACAAGTAGACGTGATTGCACGATCAGGTTTTGTTCACAACAGTTGTCCATTCCGCCTCATAGAACGACGGCATTCAAGGGCAGCTTCCGGTATGCTGCGTCCAAAGTGTGGAATAATATACCACCGCCTATTAGGTCACTTAACACGATCACCACTTTCAGAAAGCGTTTACGGCAGTACCTTATAGATGCGCAACGGAAGCTAGATATGACTAGGTTAAATAAATCTATAATATGAAATACTTGTAGTGTGTGTGTGTGTGTGTGGGTGTGTGTGTGTGTGTGTATGTTTGTATGTGTGTGATCATGTTATTTGTTGCTCACGCTCCGATGACCTGATCCGCGCTTTTGTCACGCTGTGTGTATAGGAGGGCGCAACCACGCCGTGCTCAATGTCGACGCTCCGGTCTTCATGGAGGCCTGAAGGAAATAGTAAAGAGAAATTGTTATTATTAGATAATTATTAATTTATCACAATCTGACATCAATCTACTTTATGACTAACTACCTACCCTTTGTGCCTGGCCTGCTTGCAATTGAACGTCCTGCATTATTGTATTGTATTGTATTGCACCCAATTCCCCACAAAAATTGCGGCACTAGGTTGGATGAATCCGGAACATATGCGAGGTTTTGATAGGAATCTTTTTGTCATCTGTAATATAAAAAATATGATTATTAATTATTATTATTCTATCTACCTACTTAAAAATGTTCAATGTTAAATCATCTTTAATGTTATTTAATTTACTCATGCGAAATAAGTCAACTCACCCTCAACTTCTTCCAAAAATAGCAAGCAGCTTTGTATTTTTTTTTTCTCTTCTTCATTGTTTATTGCTTTAATCACTAAACTAGGTCACAGACAGTATGCTTCTACAAAAATAAATACTATAAAATGTTATCTATTTATACGCCATAATCAAAGTAAGTATATTTTATTCTTTAAACACTGTCCATATTGAATTGCACCATAGCGCATAATCGTAGTCGACTACAGACGGCTGCATGCAGCAAAATGATCGCATTTAATTGATTATTTTTTGATTACCGTTAGATCGCAAGATTCTTCGCCTCGCTAGAAACCGGTTTGGCTATTGCCACGCACAGGGAGGCGACGAAAGCCATATATTTCCGACGGTAAACTACAATACACTTTTTTATGTTACATATTATTAATTCTGTTATCAATAATAATTATTTATTTTAGCTGTATTTTATGTATTTTTATTTTATTACACAATTTATCTATTTATCTACATGCACTGATTTTCATCCGTGACATTGTTAAGGTTCAGTTGAAAATCAGCGTCAAGCACTAGTGGCTTGACACAATGCTGAACTGAACCTATTTGGCGCAGCCGCGAGGCACACAATATGCCATAATGTATAAGTAGGTGCATATTTATTATTGTTGTAGATTATTTTATTTTTATTTTATTTTTTTGTCTACCTACTCTGTTTTTGTGTGTCTTGAGCGATGCCAAATAAATTTCATTCTTTCTTTCTTTCTTTCTTTCTTACACGCACTATTCATGGGTACTTTAAGTACCAGGGTGTGAGACTATTGCCATTAACAGGGCAGAAATCCAAACTTTGTGCTACCGAGAATTTGATAGAAAAACCCTTTGATAGAAAAACAGGATCTCGACTTGGAAATCGAACCGAGGGTCTCTAGGGCAGCAGTAACTCTCAGGACCACTAGGCTTATGAGACAGTTTGCCATAATCACTACATATTATAAAACAAAGTCGCTTCCCGCTGTCTGTCTGTCTCTATGTATGCTTAGATCTTTAAAACTACGCAACGGACTTTGATGCGGTTGAGTGATTCAAGAGGAAGGTTTTAAGTTATTTAACATAACCCTACAACTCTTAGGAACGGGGCAGCGTGGGTGACCGCAGGCGGGTCGCTAGTACTTTCATAAACCATAACAAAAGACTGTACCCACAGAATTACTGCCACGCCTAACAGTTGTTATAGCCGTAAAACCAATCGATGTGTAAAGCTAAGCTGCTTTTAGGCAGCCTGAAGCCGAAGTTTAATCTGATAGCCACCACCAAGTTTTATTGGAAAAGCCGGGTAAAAAGCCCGGTATTAAGTCGGGTGTCGGTGCGAGGGGGTTAGCCCGGGAAAAACGAGAATTTCGTAAACACAAATGGTAGATATTTTTTGCCTTGTTTTGTTTGTTAGGTACGAAGGTAGATTAGGCTTTTGTCTGGCTTCCAATATCTTCTGAACCTAGCAAGGTATGACAATGGAATATTCAAGAAAGCTTTTATGTTTCTATTTTTATTTCGGGGACGCCGGCAGGCGTGCGATCAGTCCTCATGTTGGGATTATTTCGCCCAGTTCCCCATAAGCTTTTATGTTTGATCTCTAACATGCTTGAACATTCTTCAACGTCCATACATCTTGTTATCGCAATAAAACCTGTGAAGATTGTAACATAATTTATTTTAAAAGAGTGTCCATGAAGTTTCTTGCCTGATTCTTCTCCATAGGATCGACCATTTGGAACCGTGCAACTAGAATTAACGTTTCATAAACGCTTGTAAAAGCTTAATTGAAATAAAAACATTTGAACTTGAACTCTAAAATTTTATTGAAACCGTCGAGCCGTTTCGGAGCCTTATCTAGACAACATAACATAACATACCATCACGCATGTATTCCCCGAAGGGTTAGGCAGAGGCGTACTAAGGTACACCCACAGTTCGCCGGTATGTTTAGGTCCCATGTAATAGGGAGCGAGCCTATTGCCATTAACCGGGCACAAATTCCAAACTCCGAACTGCTACTGAGAATTTCATAGAAAAGTCCAATAACACTTTGCTCGACCTGGGAATCGAACCCAGGACCTCTAGAGTAGCAGTCGCACTTGGGACCACTAGACTAACGAGGCAGTTATCTAGCCAAACTTTCAGAATAACAAATACTCAGAAAAATCCTATCAGTAGAAGGAAAGAAAAATCTATATCAGGCAGGTTCAGACGAGTGAGGATTTTCCGTGCTAATAAAAAACAAGGTTCATACCTGCGTCCGACGATTTAGACACTTTTTTTTACTGTAGTTGCTTAGTTGTTTCCTTTTTTCAATACCCATAGGAATTTCCCATAATCAGTGGACAGTGGTCATCTAAGGTGTATAAGGATTTTTTCTGCAAAATTGCGGTAAGTAACTGCTTGAACCAGTATCTGAATACTGGTTCAAGTTGGCGACTTGTTTGGGATTTTTACTGTTCTTACATCAAAGGTAGTTGTAACGTGAAGTTTCCTATACATAAAAATATTCAACGAACATTTTTGAGCCAGTAACAGTCATGGACATCACTTTCATATTGTTATCAATAATTATTGATCTCAATTCAATTACCTATGATTTGCTCACGTTGGTTGTTTTTATGTTTATTAGGAACACCATTTGATATCAAGTATGAAAATTGAGGGCCACTTGCACCAACTTTTTCATTGATTTGTGTTTAAATACCATTTGAACATAAATAAGAAGTTAATGCAAACGGCCCCGAGACTAAGTAGGTACTCCGAATTAGAATTGTACCTACCATTGTTCCCTTCGGATTAAAAGTAAGTTAACTATATTAGGTACTAGTGGAATTATAACCTCACAGTTGATTGTCCTCAGTAATTTGGCATCCTTATCCAATTCCCGAGGTAAATGAAGGTAGGAAAGTTAACGCCTGACGATATAACTTTAGTAATAAGTCACTGGAACAAATTTGTTAGCCGTGACAAGTTCCACAGTGTAATAGCACATGGGTGTATTCAGGGTGCTTTAATTGATGCATCTAATTACGTTTTTCTAGAACAAATTAAATTAACAAGATTTTTTTTATGTTCAATTTTTTATTGTTTTTTTTTCCTTTCTAGTGATAAATGGAGTACAATCTTTGGTAAATTCACAAAGTTTTTTTTATGACTCGACCGGAGTGATACTTACAACACTTACCTACGTTGTTTCGCAGAGTGAGTGAAGATACCGGAGGCCCAAACCCTTTTAAAAGGCCGGCAACACACTTGCGACTCTTCTGTTATTCTGGCGGCGGTAATCGCTTCATCAGGTGATCTATCTGTTCGTTTGCCGCCTATATGAAAAAAAAAGGTCAGGCAGTGGTAAAAAAATGTATATAGTTATATTTTTTGGAATAGTTAATTTTCTCTCTTTACCTAATGATCCTGCATAACTACTACGCAGAGGCGTAATGGCTTCGATTCTCCGGCTAAGCAAAATAATGTTACTGAGTTTTCTATGAAATTATCTGTATTTGTAGTTTTGGTCTGTGATTCTGTGTCCGTTTAATGGCAATAGGTTCGCCCCTGTTACATGGTATCTAATCAAACCGGTGGGTGTAAGTTAGTACATCTCTACCTAGCCCTTCGTGGAATATAGGCGTAAGCATAGTCCCAGCCAAAGACTTTGAGGTCTTCATAGTCAAAGAGAAGATACTCGTGACAGTCGTGACTAAATAATGGGAGGTTTATCCAAGAAACGTGTACGATTTTGGGAGGTCATAGTGGTCATCAGGACCTCCCAAATGGTACACGTATACCTCAATGTACCTATAGGCCTGATGGTATGGTAAAACTCAAAGATGAGTCGACTAATGACATTGCGAGAGCTATTCCTTCACACGGCGCACTATTTCTTTTGAAATAAATTCATGTAGGACATATTTGTTAATAAAATCCAGTTGGATATTGTCCTGGCTATTTCAACCGCCTCGTTGAGCTAGTGATGATTTTCAGAATAAAAACATACATTGCCAAATAGGTACATACATCCTTATTTACCAGCTTACCACTGTATCCAACAAATGGCAATACTTGTGTATAACATAAAAAGAAACAACACAAAACATTACCAAATAAACGAAAAGCGGCTTACTGTATACCTACGTAACTATTTTTTGTGAAATACTGTTACAAGTACCTATTTGAGGGTTATAATTTTCCTCTTTTCTGAAATTCGTTGGAATCGCCTGAAGTCACGTTCAGCAATAACAAAGTTAGTATAATGAGATTATATTATTACCAACGTATATATCATCACGCCTATATTCCCCGAAGGGTTAGGCAGAGGTGTTTTAATAATCACACATCTGGTTGTTGAGGTCCCATGTAATTGGGGGTGATTGCCATTATATCAAAGAACAATTATAATGAGGGAAACTTAGTGGGGTTTCGGATCGTAATTCTCGGTGATAAGGAACTGCGTTATTGGTTTAGTACTGCTTTTTCCATGTATAAGGTAACATTCTGTAAAATAACAGTTCTTGACATAAAATATTTAATTTAATCTTCTTCTTCTTCTCTACTATTTTATCCATTGTTATTCCTAGCCGCGGGCAGAAGCTAGTTTATTAATATGGCTTGTTAATGTTTTCAAATCTATTTACTAACACTTTCAGACACAATCGTAGTATTGTTAATAAAATAAATATATGAAAATGAAAGGAATTTTTTGTGGGAGAGCCATGCTTCAGCACGAATGGGCCGGCTCGACCGGAGTGATACCACGGCCTCACAGAAAACCGGCGTGAAATAACGCTTGCGTTGTGTTTCGCCGAGTGAATAAGGTTACCGGAGGCCCAAACCCTTTTAAAAGGCGGGCAACGCACTTGTGACTCCTCTGGTGTTGCGGGTGTCCATGGGCGGCGGTTAGCACTTACCATCAGGTGATCCGTGAGCTCGTTTGCTCTCCCCCATCCATAAAAAAAATGAATCTCAGACACAACTAATGAGTCCAATTTGTAAAATGTACAGTATTGTGTAGAATTATGTTGCATTTACAAAACCTATGATATGCCTATTTGTTGCCTGGTAGTCAGCACCAGAACTTATGCTCAAATGTCCTGCTGATGGTGGCGTAATGTGTCGGGTAATTTTCCGATATTGCCAACGTATTTATTTATAAAAAAAAAATATTAGAAAAAAGACGGCCAATTTCACCGCCACCCAAAACATAATGTCTTGGTAAGACCAACTTTTAGCAAATGAGGATTAAAAGTTAATTAAAACTCCTTAAACGCTCGCCTGAGTATTTCGCAGACAACTAAATTGTCAGCAAAATAATCCAAAACCAGCTCTGTCTTGATCAAATTAAAGTATGTTTTCGAGTGATTGGAATATAAAAGGTATTATAAATCAAAGCGAAATGAGTAGATCCGAAGAGGATCGTTAAATAAATAATTAGTTAAGCGTACCTAATTATTTCGCTTTTTGTTAAAATAAGGTTTTTATATAAAAAATTAACACCCACCGAATGGTAAAACCTTTTTGTAACGGATTGGTGGTTGATTATGAACTCCTTGAGGTATTTTTTTTGCTATAATACTGCCTTTTAACCTGTAGATAGTACCTACTTACATACCTTAGTATTGTATACTGTATGTACTTCTCGGTGTAGGAAAGTAGATATAGGGTTTTGGTGGCGAAGATGAAGAGAGGCAGTACTTCCAGCTGTGACCGACTTTAGGCTCATGATGATACCACCATAGGCAAAAGGCATAGGTCCTAATGTACACCTTCAGTTCACCGGTATCTAAATGTAATAAGGGGCGAGCCTGTTGCCATTAACCGGACTCAAATTCAAACTCCACTGAGAATTTCATATAAAAATACAATAACACTGCTCGACGTGGTAATCGAACCAAGGACCTCTAGTTTAGCACTCGCGCTTGCGACAACAATGATGATGATAATACCTATCTTCAGTTAAATACCTCCCCAGTACTGTCTAGGATAACCGATAAAAATTTTCCAAACTGTTTATGTCCATAAAATACTTTTACCAATTAGGGTGAAAGTGCCAGTTGCTAACTTTATTATTGCGACATTAATAAATTGCATTCCGTCCGTTATCGAGCGCCGGACGAGCGGATGGCGGCGGGTGAATACCCAAAACGATAGTGGTCACGTCATGTTTACAGGGTACGGGATGAGTGCATTATTTTGTTTTATTCCCGTGCTAGTCTGGTACAGTAGTTTTCAGATTACAATTCAGGTACGGATCAATAGATTTTATTTTAATGTATATTTATTTACAAGGATAAATGAAATATATGTCGGAACGAGACATGATTACGGATGGTCTGTTGACTAATCGTGACGTCAGAGCCAGCTGGTGGTACTAAATGGTATCAGTTGTGACCGACGGTTGGAAGGGGAATCGACTGCATCCGTGAAGCCAAGCTGCGGCAGCGCACATTCGGGGCCTGACTCTGCTCGGGGACGCATCTTATCCCGAGTCCGACTTGTGCGCACGTCGTTGTGCTATCGCGAGTTCCTTTATAAATCTATCTGCTTAGTTGTTGCTAACAATATAGTTTGTCACTTTAGTAATCGTAATACTCTCATGAGTACCTTTATAAGTCTACCTACATAGTTATTGCTAACGTTATTGTTTGAAAGTCATTTTAATAATCGTAACAGACCATTACCTTTGATTGTTTCTTGTCCTTCTTTGTTGATTGCTTCTTTGTTGATTGCTTTTTTGTTGATTGCTTCTTCTCCCAATGACGCTAGCGAAGCCACGAAGGGTGGGCGTTTTGGGGGTTGTCTGTATTGTAATATTGACGTACAAAAGTACTAAGAAGTCTGATTAAATGAAATACCTACAAAGACTTCCAAATGTTTGAACCAGCATGACCCACAGTAGCCCACAGGCCAATGTCACTAAGTGTCACTTCTGATGGCAAGACGGGTATAAACCCCACCCTAACCCGAGAGAGTTTATCCGTCATATATATATTTTTTTAAGAAATACTCTTTCTTGCCTTTAAAAATAAAAACAGACCTAGAAATTAATAATTGTCGTTATTAATTTCTCATAAAACGTGTTTCCTTTTCTTTTCAAATTTAATTAAATTTGAATAAAATATGTATGTGAACTTCAATAGGCTGATTGATTGCTCTAAAGTTTGATGGTACTGATATATGTAGTTAAGCCAACAAAACCCTATAATCAATCGGAACCCTCAATAAATATTCTACCTAGTACATACTTTCTAAGTAAAAGACAACTACCCTTAAGAACTTTAACAAGCGGTCCATTACCAGATCAATATCATTGTCGACGCTATTGCTAAGCGAATTTGTACCTTGTTGCTTATGTAAAGAGTTCATTAAAGTAAACGAATCGGTGAGGCAACAATTGAAGGTAATGCGCTCGGGGCGGAATCACCTTTATTTTTAAGAGGGGGTCGAGAGTTGGGACTTCTACCCTATTGCTGGGTTATGGAAATTCCGTGTTTCAGTAAAATTGAAATAACCCTCCTCCTTCGGCAGTCGGGTAAAAAAAAGGACACGGCACGATTAGTTCAGGGGCTGAGGGATTTATTTTTCTGCCAATGGTCACGGGTTCGATTTCTGCACATAACAAAAATTTGCATGGCCTGCGTGTAGTTGTTAAACTTAGAATGGGGTTTAATGTTTTTTTTAGATAAAAATATTTAAAGCATGTGAGCACCGTGAGCACAGAAGTTAAAAAAATAATCATTTCCCTTTTCTTGTCTTAATTATTTTCTGTTGCGGGTTACTAATGAAGTAATTTCCCTGGGACAAAGCGAGCTTAATTGTTTTGGGCTTGTTCTAATTAGTGTCTGTTGTTGATCTTAGCTTAAAATGTCTTGCGGTGTCTACTATACAACATGTTAAGAGAACCCTGTCCAATCCGATTAGGTTGTCAAAATTTAATTTAATTTATATAATCCTTTTCAGATTGGGCACGAAACGATAATCATGCATTTTAAGCTTCATTATTATGTTTAATTTCATAAATCTGTAACCCCATTCGGATCATTTGTCATTTATGTATACCAAAACACAAACCTACCCAACATCTTCATAACGCTTGAAAAGGACCAAAGAGCTATTTAAACATGAGTTCTATATACTTATATATACCTAAATCTATATATATACAGGCAGAGTACAAGAAAATCCCCATTGTAAAGTTTAGCACAAAACTTGTGACAATGGGGCCGAGGGTACTCTTGAGTGGACCTCAAGTGCTCCTCACCTTGCGAGCCAAGAACGAGGAATTGTGTTCAGGTGTATACTGGTATTTAAGCTTAAGAATGAAGGCTTTATTTCCGCTTCAGTTATATCGTAACAGATATTAATAATAAATACATAAATAAAGCCAAGTGGTCGTGACCGCGACTGCTACGCTAGAGGTCCTAGGTTCGATTCCCAGGTCGAGCAAAGTGTTATTGGGTTTTTCTATGAAATTCCCAGTAGCAGCTCGGAGTTAGGAATTTGTGCCCGGTTAATGGCAATAGGCTCGCCCCCTATTACATGGGACCTAAACATACCGGCGAACTGTGGGTGTACATTAGTACGCCTCTGCCTAACCCTTCAGGTAATACAGGCGTGATGGTATGTTATTATGTAATACATAAATAAATTGTTTATTTTTTCTCCACAATATATCTACTCTTAATTGCTAACCTTATTTCTACAGTGACATATAGGTGGGACATTATATATTGTGGGAGACCGGTGCCTAAACTAGGCTCAAGGCCTGTATTTCAGGTCACCAAAATTATTATATTGTGACGAAAGTCTAGTATTTAAAGTCTAAAATATTGATATAACAAAAGTGTCTATATATTTTTTCACAGAGAGCGTGGGAGAGCCATGCTTCACCTTAGGCTCACAGAAAACCGTCGTGAAACAACACCTACGTTGTGCTTCGCCGAGTGAATGAGGATACCGGAGGCCCAAACCCTTTAAAAGGCGGGCAACGCACTCGTGAGGCGTCAGGTGTTGCGGGTGTTTATTGGCGCCGGTTAACGCTTACCATCAGGTGATCCGTCTGCTTGTTACCCCCTATGCCATCAAAAAAGACATACAATTTAAGTAGTAAGAAAAGTTGGACGTCTTGTTGTTAAAATGACTAACAGCTACCTTACATTTTTATTAATGATTAGCGATCCAATTCACGCAGAACGAGCTCACCGTATCCTTTGGTCTTGCAGTTTTGGGCTTGGATGTAGATTTTATAGATTCTATAATGGGGTTCCAAGTAGCTGGTAAGACCCAACCATCTTCTCTATTGAAATTTGGGTGTTTTTTAATTCTGGAACAACGCCGTTCCAGAAAGTCAGCAGTTTGTGAATATATCCTAGACCCACCCACTACATCAGATTTGATAAACCACAAGTCCTAAATCGCTGATCCAATTTTGATGAAAATTGAAGAAGGATAAGCTTCCCTTTATCCCAAAACGGCCTTTGGCGAGTGAAACCGCGGGTAACAGCTAGCATTCCGTATTCCTATAACGATAAAACATTTCAATTCCCAATACGCCCCATATTTTTTAAATAATAAGAAAAGTTTTGCTTTAATCAAATTTTCCTATAAAAAAAGGTTTTATGGAAAAACGGAAACTTCTTCTATTTTCAGCAAAGTTTCACCATTTAAGTTTCTCGTAAACTTTTAGGTAGGAAAACCCATAAAAGGCTCATGTTTCCATCAAGTATCACAAACAATATTACCATAACCAAGTTGGGTATTGAAAACAATGTTTATATGCCTACGTGATAAGATATATTTTGTCAATATTTCAAACCGTTACGTCGTACAATAAGAAAAATAGGAATCGAGGTGCTGGAAGCCGTTTGTCATTGTCTGTTACCGGAGCCCTTTGTGGGAGAAATATATAAAAGAGCAACGTTCTTTGAACAAGTCAACGAGGAAGAATGAGTGAAGTAAAATAATGATTTGTCTTTAAATAATAAAATACCAATTTTCAGTTGAGGCTATTTCTGGGTAAATTGAATGCAGGTATTTCTATTTATTTTACTCTAATTGAAAAAAAAATACAATGTCATCTATAGGTAGGTACTAATATTATAAAGCGGAAAAATTTGTATGTGTATCGAATAAACACAAAACCTAAAGGGCCGATTTCAAAAATTCTTTCACCATTTGAATGCTCCTTTATTCCAGATCAACATAGGCATAGAATATTTTGAAAAAAGTTAGCGATTTCTCCACCCGTGCGAAGCCGGGGCGGACCGCTACATCTGGCATTTCGTTGTCTGGCTTGCTCGGTAGACTCCTTGGGGATTGACTGGATGACGATGAATGATGAAAAATACTTGTTAAGCATGAAAGTCTAAAAACCTAAGTATTTAGTAAATGCTAAGGTTTACTGAATTAAGACGAAGCACTTTGCCAAACTAATTCCGAGTGCCATAAAACAGAACATTTGGGACTAGGGTCGCCATATTGACGAGTTATGAATCTGGGATAAAATTATTAGTTGGTACCCTTATTTTACTAAAAAGAAACCTACCTTATCATCACTTTTTTATTGTGGGGGTAAAATCGTCTGCCTGCAGTAGAGGGAAAGTATATCAGATTGGTACCGACTAAAACATTTAAACTACTTTCATTCTCTTTCCCTATAGCCAGAGCCATAGGACTCATGATCTTATTCGCTACAACCACGACAGGCCATAGCCGAGCCCAGTCACTGTAACTCACACCTTCAAGAGACTTGCGGGCAGGATTCGAACCTGCGTCTTCTGGTTATATACACCAGATCGATAGAGTCTGAGAATATTTAATAATCCATGTCTGTAATTGCTCTCTAAATAATCAGAAAAAATAAGCGATGAAGAATAATTGAGTGATAAAGATAATGAAGCCGTACTAATGAGTTTTAGAATTTTCGTCTGTATTCCCGCTTATAATTTAAAATCTCCTTGGTAGATTTTATTGAAATCTGGTGTACAGTTAGTTATGAGCTTATTTAACATTGAGCGTTATTTTTATCGCTCGCCTTAGGAACTTTTTAGGTATCCTAGGTGAGCGTAAGTTGCTGGCAGGAGCTAGTCTCATATACTTTTAAAAACTATGGTGCCTCTACATAAGGCATGAAACGCCTACGCCCAAAATAAACTGACGCCACTTAGCCGTAACTAAATAATTACTTGCTGCCGGAAATTCTTCACTGCGTAAAACAATGTATCAAAATCTCGGTATAATATTTACACCACATTTTATCTGAAACATCTGTTTGTTTGTAACCACTCGGCGAAACACAACGCAAGCGTTGTTTAACGCCGGTTTTCTGTGAGGCCGTGGTATTACTCAGGTCGAGCCGGCCCTTTCGTCCCGAAGCATGGCTCTCCCACGTTAAATGGTACCTACCTAAATAATATCATCTAGTAGAGATGTGTAGAGATCTACGTAGGTACATACTAACAACCATACATAGTCTAGTTATTGACCTAAAAGTAACAAATAAGACTGCAATAAATAGAAACAAAAAAAAAAACATAGTATTTTTATCAATACGATCTTCAATTACAATTGATTTAAAGAACCCTTAAAGTGTAAATTAGAGATTACCGGGAAAGAAAATAATACAGTGCGATACAATGTATTGCTAGCCCTAAATAACGAAGATAGGAGATTGCTGATTATCGTCATAAATAATGGCATCCGTATTTTTCGAAACCTTATCTAGGACTTGGTTACATGACAATTAAATTGAAGAAGGTTCACTCAATATAGCCTTCATATCAACCTATCACGTGGGAGAGCAATGCTTCGGCACGAATTGGTGGGCTCGACCGGAGTGATAACACGGCTTCACAGAAAACCGGCGTGAAACAACGCTTGCGTTTTGTTTCGCCGAGTGAATGAGGTTACCGGAGTCCCAAACCCTTTTAAAAGGCGGGCAACGCACTTGTGACTCCTCTGGTGTTGCGGGTGTCTATGGGCGGCGGTTATTGCTTACCATCAGGTGATGCGTCAGCTCGTTTGCTCCCCTATCCCATATTTTTTTATAAATAAAACATCTACTGTTTCTATCGTGTTAAATCTCGACTTTTTTATTCTTGATAGGCTTACGCCTGATGTTAAGCGACACTGCGACCTAAGATGGAGCGCGTTTGCCTAGAAGAAAACGATTCACTCGTGATTTATAGATTAAAACTGCCCGCTTCACCCGTATTCCCGTAGGAATGAAGCATTTTCCCGCGGTAAAAAGAAATGATAAATGATATTTATTTCTGTAAATCGATCTTTTAAAGACACTTTTACAAGTTGTTTTACATTTTTTTTTACTAGATTGCGCCGGCATTTCCTATCTGACGACCTCTGAGAAGAAACGCCGAAACAAACTCAGAGAATCATGGTCTCTTTTAAAGTCCAGACAGTAGTAGTACTATTATAAGATATAATGTGTGTTACGATGTAGGGCAAAATCTGAACAGGCCTTTTGAAGAAAAAGCCATGCCAGCCTTGAGTGTAGCTTAGGTTCACCAGGGATAATGTCGGCTTCTTGGTAAAATATTTTTTCAAATCGGTCCAGCAGTTTCGGAGCCTATTCAATATAAACAATCAATTCTTTCCTCTTTATAATATTAGTGTAGATATCTATCGGGGAAGACCCACTCGGGAAGCGCATTCCACATTTCGGCAGTATGCATGTATGTAAATGTGGTCTTATAGAGTTTTGGACCCTTTACAACATCCATAGTTACGGGCATGCCATTTAATTACTCGATAGCGTAAAAGAGTATGAGTAAAGTATTTAACGAGTCATTAATTTGTTCTGAACGAAGTTGACCTTCTATTTTGTGTCTCCTTCGTTGAAATTCTAGCATTGTCAGATGGCTCGCAAGCCCAGATCTAGGATGATACGTCTTTAATGGACTTTCTGTTACCTCCACTATCATTTGTGGTCATTTTAAAATACTTATCGCTACACTAGATTTCTTTAATATTTCTTGTTCATCATACAATTAAATTGTTAACTATATTGTAAAATTCAGAGATAGTAAAGTAAAATGGATTTGATGGATAGCAATGGATAACAAACATTTCTGTCAAGGGATAACTTGCAGACACAATGGAAAATCAACTGTCGAAACCCTCTGAAAGTCAACGTTCTTAATCAATTCTATATATATAAAAGAAAGTCGTGTTAGTTACACCATTTATAACTCAAGAACGGCTGAACCGATTTGGCTGAAAATTGGTGGAGAGGTAGCTTAGAACCAGGAGACGGACATAGGATACTTTTTATCCCGTTCCCGTGGGATGTGATGACAGACCGAATTCCACGGGGGCGAAGCCGCGGGCAGAAGCTAGTTAAAGTTAAGAATTTTATTTGCAATTAATATAGGACAGTCTATAGTCTATTATATTGAAAAATATTGTTGCCACATAATATACAATACAATGGTGTGGAAAAACAATAAATTATAACAACCAACCCAAATGAAATCATACCATCACGCTTTTCTCATAGTCAGGCAGACTTGTAGATACTAGTTTGCTTTCACAGTCCTTGTATTTTTCGGGCCTACATATTAAAAGCTCCGACCAATTTCTCTTTCAAGTGTAAAGTTCGCGAATACTATTTGAAGACGCTGAATTAACTTTTCTTGATATCATTTAGATAAATTCTCTAATAACGTTGTTATCTGGTATAATATATATTTTTATATATATATTTATTTAGTTGCCTCATTAGCTAAGTGGTCCTGAGTGCGACTGCTACGCTAGAGGTCCTGGGTTCGATTCCCAGGTCGAGCAAAGTGTTATTGGGTTTTTCTATGAAATTCCCAGTAGCAGCTCGAAGTTAGGAATTTGTGCCCGGTTAAAGGCAATAGGCTCGCCCCCTATTACATGGGACCTAAACATACCGGCGAACTGTGGGTGTACATTAGTACGCCTCTGCCTAACCCTTCGGGGAATATAAGCGTGATGGTATGTATGTATGAATTATACGTATTTATGTATTTTTGTGTATATGATAATATTATTTTGCATTACTATTGGACTCAGATATTTATTTTTTTGTACCTATTTTTAACTTTTTCTCCCAAACCCAAAGGTTTGACTGGTAGAGAATGCCATATGGCATTAAGTCCGCCTTAGGTAATACTTTTGTGCATAGAAGTATAAATAAATAAAAGAGTTTAGCATAAGCTGGATTGCCCATAAAAACGTTATACCAAAATAAATCATAGTTCAAACACATTTGTAAGAAATTGTGTTATTCTTAACTTCAAATCCCAAAACAATAAAGAAATAAAAATCTAATACTTTCGTCACAAAATGTAAGTAAGTGCTTACCAACGGAAAACTATGTTCTTCGCGCACGCAATTAACAACATAATTACAGATGCAATTAAAACAAATGGTCCATGATGGCGTACAATGGCTTGATTTCCCACATATTGCCCGATAGTGGCCACATGCTATTGTTCCATAGTATGTTCTTTGTTATCGCATTCTACCAGTGAAATTGGACGAAATAGCTTGAGTGCTGTCTGGGAAGATCATGTTTTTTAAGAAAGTATAAAAAAAGGAATGTTTTCACCCCAAACAATGATTTAGAATTATATTTTGTGCAACGCCTTAGTAACTTAACAGACATAAAGGTGTTGCTGGAGAGTTTGTTGCGCCGCTTAAATTACATTATTAAATTAATTGAAAACTTGAGATTTCCGCTTACCTATTTTGGCATGGTGGAGTCGCAGAAATAGAAGCACAGCAATAATTTTACTTATCAATTACATAAATACCACCAATAATTATATTTCAACACTAGCTGGCCTCACAGACATTCTCCTGTCCAACTTTCAAGTTACCTTGACAAAACTCGTAGATAAATAATTATGGTTTTCCATACCTCAATTCTGACTGAAACGGTGAACGGTAAACTGTATTTGGACTAAAACGGTTTCGATAAGCGAGGGTAATTTTTATTCGTGATGCCTTGATGAAACTGTGGCTGAAAGTCTTCACACACCGTCGAGAAAGTCTCTCAAGCATGTAAGTTTCTTCACGATGTTTTGCTTTACGTTTAAGCGAGCGATGAATGAGTACCAAAATTACTGTCTTGTATACAGTGGTCTTGAATTAATACGCAAATGTATTGATTTCTGAAGCTTACGCGAATATCAGACATATTGAAATAAAACAACTTTACGGATTATGTCGCGCTATATTAGTCATCACTACTTATTATAAAACAAAGTCGTTTCCCGCTGTCTGTCCCTATGTATGCTTAGATCTTTTAAACTACGCAACGGATTTTGATGCGGTTTTTTTAATAGATAGAGTGATTCATGAGGAAGGTTTTAAGCTATTTAACATCACGCTATGACTCTTAGGACCGGGGCAGCGCGGGTGAAACCGCGGGCGGGTCGCTAGTATCAAATACAATACAAATCCAGATTTTATTGGACTTGATGAGGGATTTGTATTGTATTTGATACTAATATAACGCGATTATATAATCCGTAAAGTTGTTTTATTTCAATACGCAAATGATTACGAAAACACAGTTGGATATTGGAATGTCTCCATCGAAGACACTCGAACACACTCCGAGCAGAACTGTGGTAAGTATAATTTTATTATGAAGTCCCTAGGTTACTATATTAGAAATTATCCAATGAAAAAAACACTCAACTTAAGGAGTAAATAATCCCGTTTCGAGAGGTAATAACAAACAGTGACAACATAAATCACACAGTCAACATATATCATCGGTATCATCAAAACAATGCATCATTGTGTTGCCACAACTGTTCTGACACCTTAGATATCTGACACATTTGACAAGAGTACCTAAATAAGAAAATGATAGTATGTTTTTATCATCTGTTTTATTGTTAAAGAGATAACGATATTCTGATTTCTGAAACATACGCGAAAATAAGACCCTAGCTTTTGCCCGCGGCTTCGCTCACGTGGAGTTATATTAAGATTTCTTAATCTTAATGTAACTCCCAACTCTTAATGTAACTGTAACTTAATGGAGGCCAAAAATCATAAAAATCAGTGAACTCTTCTATATATGGGTCTGTAACCATACATCAGTGATCAAGCTCTCAGAGTCAAGCTGTATGCCATTAAAAACATAACTCGTAAAAAAACCCAAGTCTCGCAACTCAGTTCTTCTATCGTAAAAAGTTGTGAGATCCATGTAAATACCAAGTCGGTATCAATATTTAAAAATTATATGTTTTTCTACTGTGGGACAACCTTTATTTTTTTAATCTTTGTGTACGAAATCCCCTGCGATACGGAGCCTGTTTCCCAGTGTGGGAAAAGTACTTTTAAAAGGAAAAATATAATAGCAGACAAGATGAGGGCAGATTTCGGGACCTAAAAAGACAACCAAACGCACTATGTTTTTCTTAACCACGCTTTAGTACAGATCCAGCCTTTTATTCCATAAATCATGTAAACAGATGATATATTTTGGGAAACAACGGATGAATACGATCACGTACGAATGTAAAATGTAATATATTTGCAAATAATGCAAATGACCAGGGTGGGGTCATCAATCTTCGGGGATTCGGGATTGAGATGGATTATGCGGATTTTGGTCATTGATGTAACTATAATTATTTTAAAAAATGTTGTTGCTTTTAAAGTTGTGGATTAAGCGCCATAACTTCTCGCTATGATCATGAAATGAATGTGTGATAGTTTTTACAGCACAACCTATAATACCGTGACGCCTGTATTCATCGAAAGGTTTTTATGAAATAGGGGGACAAACGAGCGGATGGATCACCTGATGGTAACCGATTGCCATGGACACCCGCATAACCAGAGCAGTCACGAGTTCCTTGCCCACCTTTTAAAAGGGTTGGGGCCTCCGGTATCCTCATTCACTCAGCGAAACACACCTTAAGCGTTGTTTCACGCCGGTTTTCTGTGAAGCCCATTGAACGTAGCTTCTCTGGTCTTCTCATTGGCGTAAAACGGTCAGTTTAAGAGTACCTTAAATCAACGGTCATGTATGTGGAGGTTGATGAACGTAGATAAAGCGAAAGTGATATGCCAGGATCATAGCAAATGGAAATCTACAGCGTTAAAATATGTAGTTATGAGTGCATGTTGTATACGTGCCTTCTCTAGTACGACGGTACTGTACTTAATACTTCAATAACTCAGTCGATTTTTTTGCGTTTAAGTAGACTTCTGCTGCTAAGACGTAACTCATTTATATTTATTTTTCCATGCCAGTATCTTGGCGGATCCGTAAATTCCTTAATTCAAGAGTACGTTTGCTTTCCAATGGATAGTTCCAGGAGCTTTTTTTTTAATGTTTACTAGCAATGTGTGTTGCACATTACTAGTATTCCGTTAACTCCTCGTGTTAAGCTAAATGCTTGTGTTAAGAGTGGGTTCACGTCGGTAATGCAATGTTTCGAACCGGCAACCACATGATCGCAAGTCCGACGCCCTAGCCATGAATTATTGCGATTATTGGTAATTGATTCGTTATATCGTTCGGTATTTATTGAGGTTATACATACTTCTAGGTAGGCTTAGCTATCGCATTAGGTTTCTAAACCTGTAATGATAGTTTAAGAGTTTTAAATAAATAAATAAATTCTCATATTTGTTGCTTGCGCGATCTAGTATTTGTCCGTTGAATTCCGTATACTATAGCGCTCTAGATGTCGCTACCAATCTAAACTTATGTAAGTATCCTATAAGTATATGATGACTGACTGACCTGTCAACGCAAATTTGCCCACTGTTTCATGACCAACAGCGTTCTGAAGGACTTTCCGTGACAAAAGTTAGTATAGTTCATTTCCTAATTCATCAAAACTGGTTCAGCGGTTCAGGATCTAAAGGACAAAGACATACAGTTCATTTCGCATTTATAATATAAGTAGGTATTGATTAGTGAGACGTTATCGACCTTCTTTTAAGAAGCTAAAACTTCCCTACCCTCCTCCTATTCTTCAGTATAATCTTTTCAGAATAAGTCGGTAAACAGACAACGAAAAAATTTGTGATATTTTATAGTAGAAACCGACCATCAGTACATCATTGAATAGCGGAGCCAGGCGGATCACGCGAGACTTAGGTCGGCTTAGACGTTTGGGGTCGGATTTTAGATTGGATTCGATTGAGATCTTTGTTTCTTATTCAAATGGGACGGTCCGGGGAAATCCTAATGGAAAAAAGGCGCGGCGATTTTTTTATTATCTATATATACTAATATGTAAAGCTGAAGAGTTTGTTTGTTTGTTTGTTTGCTTGAACGCGCTAATCTCAGAAACTACTGGTCCGATTTGAAAAATTCTTTCAGTGTTAGATAGCCCATTTATTGAGGAAGGCTATATGCTATATATCATCACGCTACGCGGTCGAAGTCGCGGGTAGAAGCTAGTTCAAAATAAAGATTGCAAAACATTTTACCTACTCGACAGAATTTTTCAGGTGATTATTTAGACGCGCATTGGCAAACGAGCAGTCTAGACACTTGATGGTAAGAAGTCATCGTCGCCCACGTACACCTGCAACACCAGAGGAGTTGCTAATATAATATATTGCCGGCCCTTAAGAACCATTTAAACGCGTCGTTTGAAGATCCCCATGTCATAGGGCAATTGGAAAACCTCAGGAGAAAGTACATTCTTTATCCATATATTAAATAGGGAAAGAGGCGTGACTTTATATATGTATGATATATAAAGACACGCCTCTTTCCCGTAGGGTTAGGCAGATACCACAGACTTCCACTTGCTACGATTCTGACACACTCTTTAGGTTCCTCACTCATCAATCTTTTCATACATGAGCGTCGGTTTAGGGTAGATACTCTTGATTGAGCCATTTTTCAGAACGTCCTCAATCTGATTTCGGAACGTTCGCCTAGGCCTTCCCCATATCCATTTATTGACATAATTATTATTTTATAGACAGATATGGCGCATGGCGGGATGAAGGGAACTCCTATTTGAGAAATGGGGCCGAAAAGCTTTAAAACGTGAGGCATGGAAGGAGGGTAGAGGCCTCTGCCTCTCAAAGGACTTACCGGGACGATTTCAATAGACAGATAATATGTATCTACAAATTATTGGACTTCAATTTATTGGTTTTTTTACATTGTGAAACCCTGATGCTTGCCATATTTCATGATTCTACTTATGTAGGGTTGCAAGGTATATTCGGCTTTTTACAGTAGTGGCCGGCCAAATTATCAGCCTGTCCGGCTTTTGGTCAAGATGGAAGCGCGCGTGCGACTCACGCGGAATCCCGACTCACGCGTGCGACTCCCGCGGGATGCCGACTCACGCGTGCGACTCCCGCGGGATGCCGACTCACGCGTGCGACTCCCGCGGGATGCCGACTCACGCGTGCGACTCCCGCGGGATGCCGACTCACGCGTGCGACTCCCGCGGTATGCCGACTCACGCGTGCGACTCACGCATAATGGCAGCTGTGAAACCCGTAGGTAGGTATGTATCAAGGATAGACTTTCGTTGACTGTTCAGCTGCGAATACTTAAGTTCTTTGGCCATATCTCCAGAAACGAGAGCTCCATAGAAAGACTGGTCATCCAGGGCCAAGTTGAAGGAAGATGAGCATGTTGCCGATCTCCAACGCGCTGGACTCACCTTATTGTGAAAGCTACCCAGACTACAATGGTACAGTGCTCTCGTAATGCCACTAATCGTCAAAAATGGCGACGAATTTCGAAAGCTGTGACGCTCAGAGGAGAGAACGATGCCGACGAGAACCCAGCGATTACACCATCGTTACTACCACGACCAATTTGACAAGAGTGTCCGACTAAGAAGAAGAAGGTATGTATGTCCGTCAGGCTTTCAGGGCGAAATGTCCGGCTAAATATGAAACTACTGAAATTACTGGGGTTTCTACTAATTACATAAAATTGAGGTAACTTGATATTACAGCTTGAAGGAACCGTTCGCTTAAATTTAGTATTTAATACAAAGTTCTTGAGAAAAAGAGCGGTTTTTTTTGTCCTATTAAGTTTTGTTCTACCTTTTGAGGTACGGAACCCTCAAAAAAGAAGGTATAAGGTATTAATTGTATTAAAACGCGTTAAGTAATTAATAATTATGAAATCCATTAAAAATATTGATGCCAGGTAAATCTGTGAATATTTTGTGGTAAGTACCTATCTTTCATAACTTAATGTAATGAAAAATTATCAGAATTCATTTTTTAATCCATTAAGCGCTTATAAAATGAGATCGAAGGCCAGTCATTATTGCTGGGCGATTTAATGAAGTTGTAGATAATTAGAAAATTTTGGAAATAAATTAATTTCAGTAATGAACTTCTAATTTACTGGATGCACATAATATAACGCCTGTATTTCTAAAAGGGTTAAGCATATACTGTATTCCCATAATTCGCCAGTATATCATAAATAAACTCTCCGAAATGCTACTGAGAATTTCATAAAAAAACATATAAGTAAGTAATAATACCTCGCTCGACCTGGGAATCGAACGGACCTCTAACGTAGCAGTCGTGTTTACAACTTCTAAACTAATATGCCAGTTAGTTACCTACAAAAGAATGATTTTGAAAAAGGAAGGATCTTCATTTGTTTTTGTGGTCGTTCATCATGGCAGTTAGTTACAAAATAATTATTTTGAAAACATATCATACCATCACGCCTGTATTCCCCGAAGGGTTAGGCATAGGCGTACTAATGTAAACCCACAGTTCCATGTATGTTTAGGACCCATGTAATAGGGGGCGAGCCTATTGCCATTAACCGGGCACAAATTCCTAACTCCGAGCTGCTACTGGGAATTTCATAGAAAAACCCAATAACACTTTGCTCGACCTGGGAATCGAACCCAGGACCTCTAGCGTAGCAGTCGCGGTCACGACCACTTGGCTAATGAGGCAGTTTATTTTGAAAAAGGATCTTCATTAGTTTTTGTGGTCATTCATCCGTGTAGACTAGTGCGGAGGTACTAGTGCTGTCCGGTAGGAAATCATAAGCATAGTTCACACGACCCAACTCACTGTACTCAACCCACACCTCGCACCAACCCTGACGCGCACAGGGTCGTGTGAATGGGCATGAAAGGTCATGTTTATAGTAATAGTATTAATTAACTTGACGAATTCACGCAATATACGCGCTTTGTCGTGGAGTTGCGGAAAATTGACAGTTAAACCATACCAACTTAACTATTTTTAACAGTGGGAGAGCCATGCTTTCGCATGAATGGGTCGGCTCAACCGGATTGATACCTCGGCCTCATATAAAACCAGCGTGAAATAACACTTAGGTACGTTGTAAGTATTTTACCGAGTGAGTGAGGATACCGGAAGCCCAATCCCTTAAAAGGCGGGCAACGTGCTTGTGACTCCTCTGGTGTTGCGGGTTTCCATGGGCAGCGGTAATCGCTTAGACGCTTACCATCAGGTGATCTATCTGCTCAATTGCCCCCCTATCCCATAAAAAAAATAAAATTTTCCTATGTTCAGGAACAGCGGTGTCCGGTGTACCTATAGCCGTGATTATATACTATGATTGTGTTGGTGCCATCTAAAACATTTTTTTAAGTGTCCTAGCAATGTGGTTCGTACATTAGTACTATTCTTGTTAACCCCTCGTACTTAGCTAAATGTTTGTATATGTGATGGGTACACGTCAGTTAAGTGCAATGGGTGGGTTTCGCAATTCCGACCCCTAGCCATTATACTACCACCGCTTCAATTATTGGTATAATCTGTTAAATACATCAGGACGGCTCAAACAATATACCAACCAGACAATTCACTTCAAAGCACATTAATCAGCTGAGATACTAAGTGCTAATTCGCAAAACATTAAATATACAAAAGATAAAGTTTATACAAATCGTTTGATACAATTTACTTAATTAATTACTGACGCAGAACACGAAGAACAACAATACATTGTAATAGATAACGGGAAAAATATAGGCTTTGATCCCCGCCCTACAGTTGAACCACTAAATAAAAATACACAGTAAGTCCACTCCGAACAACATGTTATAATTAAATCATTTTCCCAACTGTGCTTAAATTAGCGAGCCTAAAATTCCGACTTTTAGGGTCGGCACCAACCACAACACTTTTTCATAGATTTTTTGTGTTTAAATACAATTTAAACACATTTAAGAAGTTGGTGCAAGTGGCACTTAGCGTCGGTAATTTAGGTAACAAATTATCACAATGATAAAGTGATCATTAATTATTAATACTGCGCTCTGCAATATTTTGTTAAAGTAAATTGTACAATTACCCACTTAAAAAAATTAAAACACAATCTGTGCTATTCTGGGCTAAAATTGTAATAGTTATAAGTTGCTTTGTTTCTCGATAAGTGATTTTGTAAATCTTAGAGAAATAAATAATAATTTAAACCGTATACCTACGCTTATGATTTCAGATGATGGTTTTGAAAAATATATTGTTACTAGCTTCTGCCCGCGGCTTCGCCCCCATGGAATTCGGTCTGTCATCACATCCCCAGGGAAAGGGATAAAAATATCCTATAATATCCTATGTCCGTCTCCTGGTTATAAGCTACCTCTCCACCAATTTTCAGCCAAATCGGTTCAGCCGTTCTTGAGTTATAAATGGAGTAACTAACACGACTTTCTTTTATATATATAGATTAAGAAAATTCAAAGTTGCGTGTCTTAGAATTAAACTAAACTGAATTGGCAGTCCATTTTAATCAATCAGCTACTAGAACGTATTTAAAGTAGACACGTACCTAGATAAACTCTGGGTTTTCTGTATTTCTCTCTCTATTGGTTAGTCTGAAGGTAATCTTCAGTGAGTCGGGATCGCGGGAGCGCGGCGCGCGTGTTCACCCAGTGTGTGCGTAACGTAGTGATGTGAACATTGGATTAAATTGTAACACCTTTTATAACAGGTATGTTAAAAAGAGTGTGGAAAAAAAGAGTATTTTATGTGTTGGAAATCGAATATAAAAGTAATCGAATGATTTGGTCAGGTATTTTCTAATCGATTATTTCTTGACAGGTGTTTGTGTTCCTATAAATGTATATTATTTATGATTAGTATTGGTGTGTGAATTTAATATGTGTATACAATACTTTTATGATTATATCAAGTTAATTTAGTTTTAAAAAATGAATAAAAAATATAGAATCGGTACAATAATATACCGAAAGCTTTTAAAGAGCAATCGAAAGTTTTTAGTATTTACATTAATCGATTGTTTATTTTAAATATTAATAACTAGCTTCTGCCCGCGATTTCGTCCGTGTAGCGTGATGATATATAGCCTATAGCCTTCCTCAATAAATAGGCTATCTAACACTTAAAGAATTTTTCAAATCGGACCAGTAGTTCCTGAGATTAGCGCGTTCAAGCAAGCAAACAAAAAACTCTTCAGCTTTATATATTACTAGCTTCCGCCCGCGACTTCGTCCGCGTGGAATAGTTACTTGGTCTTAGCGGGATGATAGCCTATAGCCTTCCTCAATAAATGGACTATCTAACACCGAAAGATTTTTTCTAATCGGACCAATAGTTCCTGAGATTATCGCGTTCAAGCAAACTTGGCAGGTGGCACTTGACAGGTGGTAAGACGATGATGATTGATGATGATGTTTTGATTGAAGCTCACTTCAAGATATAGCCAATATTGTTAGTTGATAATTGAGTATTGAGTATCCGAGCGGAACTTTAGTAAAATATGTCACGGGAACAGGAATAATAAAAGAACGCTAAATGAGGATATGTCCTTTAGAGTGTTTGTTGGGTCCGAGCGGACCCAAGCTCGGTTCACACGGATACAAAACAAACGCTCTAAAGGCTGATGAATAACGTATTTATTTGGATAAGGATTAATATCATGTTTATAAAAACACCTACGCAAATAATGCATTTGGAATTTTAGAACAAAGCATAAAAAAAGGTTATAGTGAGCCAACCTTAAAAGATAGACATATGCTGTCGCGGACTTTTTTTTAGAACTTTTAAAGAAGAACAATTCTGTCATATATGATTTTTGCGAAACTTTAACTGTTTACGCAGCGCACGCATCGGAAGCTCTCAAAAGGAAAAAACCCCGATTTTGAAACATTCTTCATTGTTGCTCCGCTCCTATTGGTCTTAGCGTGATGATATATAGCCTATAGCCTTCCTCAATAAATGGGCTATCTAACACTGAAAGAATTTTTCAAATCGGACCAGTAGTTCCTGAGATTAGCGCGTTCAAGTAAACAAACAAACAAACTAACAAACAAACTCTTCAGCTTTATATATTAGTATAGATACTAGCTTCTGCCCGCGACTTCGTCCGCATAGCGTGATGATATATAGCCTATAGCCTTCCTCAATAAATGGGCTATCTAACACTGAAAGAATTTTTCAAATCGGACCAGTAGTTCCTGAGATTAGCGCGTTCAAGTAAACAAACAAACAAACTCTTCAGCTTTATATATTAGTATAGATATAGATATTAATATATTAATAATGATTGAAAAATACCTGCGTGCTTCTTTAGTCTATAGGTCGTAAGTGCGATTGATTCAAGATAATACAATAAACTAGTAACACACCCAGGTCTCCAGTCCTGGGTTCGATTCCTAGGTCAAGCAAAGTGTTATTGTTTTTTTTTTATGAAATTCCCCGTAGCAGCTCGGAGTTTGGAATTTGTGGCTATAGACTCGCCTTCTATTATATGGGATCTAAACATATCGGCGAACTTTGGGTGTACATTAGTACACCTCTACCTAACCGTTCGGGCAATACAGGCGTGATGGTATGTTATATTATTAAGTATCGCAACAATATTTTTTGTGTTTTAAAAAGGTAATGTAGCCTGTCAATTACTGAGGTAATGAGAAGTAACAACTGTCCAACTCAAGGTGGAAATGCGCGAGATACACCTGGTGTTGTTAGCATCTATAGTGTACATTTATTGGTTCCTATCAGGTGGTTCGCATACTTTGTGACTTCTATGGTATAAAAAAACAACAAAACATACCATCACGACGGTATTCCTCGAAGAATTACTAAAGGTATACTAATATTCATCCACAGTTATGCTAAATTATAATAAACTAGCTACTGCCCGCGGCTCCGCCCCCGTGGAATTCGGTCTGTCATCACGGTCCACGGGAACGGGATAAAAAGTATCCTATGTCCGTCTCCTGGTTCTAAGCTACCTCTCCACCAATTTTCAGCCAAATCGGTTCAGCCGTTCTCAAGTTATAAATAGTGTAACTAACACGACTTTCTTTTATATATATAGATTTATTTCTGTACTAGCTTCTGCCCGCGGCTTCGCCCACGTGAAGCTCCAAACCAACAATGATGATCTCTTCTTTGTATGGGTCTCTATACATTAGAGAGGTCAAGCTGTATGTTAGGTTCCGTTTAATTATTTGAGATATGAAGTATACTAGTGTTTAAGTTTGAGCACATACTTTCTAACAGTGATAACAACATTAAAATCTATTCAGTAGTTTTTGCGCCAACCCGTAACAAACAGACAAACAGACAACAATTTAAAAAATCACATTTTTGGGTTCGGAGACGTTTATATACCCTAACCCACTTGGTTTTTTTTAATATCTTCAATGTACAGACACAGCTTTTTTTCAATTTTATAATAGTAGAGAAGAGATAAAGAAGTAGAGATAGAAAAGAAAGAAAAAGAGATCTTTTAAAGACACTTTTACAGGTGAATGTTCGACCTCTGAGCAAAAACACCGAAACAAATTCAGAGAATCATGATTTCTTTTATAGTCCAGACAGTAATAGTAATAAAATAATAATATTATTAGATATTATACGATTGTTATGATGAAGGGCAATATCTGGACAGGTCTTTTGAAGAAAGAGCCATAGCAGCTTTGAGTTGACCTGTCCTAACTGACGGCATGCATACATCAGGCATCGTGTAGCTCAACCATTATTTAGGGAGTTCGCCGATATGTTAAGGTTCCATGTAATATGGGGAGAGCCATGCTTCGGCACGAATGGGCCGGATCGACCGGAGTGATACCACAGCCTCACAGAAAACCAGCGTGAAACAACACTTACGTTGTTTTGTTAACGCTCTTGTGACTCCTCTGGTGTTGCGGGTATCCATGGGCGGCGGTAATCACTTATCATCAGGTGATCCGTCTGATCGTTTGCCCCCTTATACTATAAACAAACTGCGAGCGGCCACTGAGAATATCATAGCCAAATAACACTGCTCGACGAGGGAATCGAACCCAGGATCACTAGCGTCGCGCTGAGAACTACTAGAATAAAGGGACAGTTTTTTTAAATCAAACATACCATCACGCCTGTATTCCCCAAAGAGTTAGGCAGAGGCGAACTAATGTACACCCACAGTTCGCCGGTATGTTTAGGTCCGATATAATAGGGGGCGAGTCTATTGCCATTATCCGGGCACATATTCCCAACTCCGAGCTGCTACTGGGAATTTCACAGAAAAACCCAATAACACTTTGCTCGACCTGGGAATCGAACCCAGGACCTCTAGCGTAGTAGTCGCGCTCAGGACTACTTGGCTAATGAGGCAGTAAAAATAACAAAAGAGGATTAACATTTCTTTGTTGACCCGCTAAGCTATTGTTGTTCCAAGACCACTACAGTTGACTATAAACCAAGAATGTTTACGGCCAATTTCACATTAATTAGCTTAATTAATTATTTCAACTGACTTTTACTGACACATTCCGGTTTAATTAGTAGCGAGTACAAAGTTATGGGTTTTTTGGTAATACCTCTTCTTATTTATCTAAGAGCGGGAGAGACATGCTTCGGCACGAATAGGCCATCTCGGTCTGGCCTCACAGAAAACCGGCGTGAAACAACGCTTACGTTGTGTTTCGCCGAGTAAGTGAGGATAACGAAGGCCCAAATTTTTTTTTAAAAGGCAGGCAATGCACTTTAGGTTCTTTTAGTGTTGCGGGTGTCCATGGGTGGCCGTAACCGCTTACCATCAGGCATTCCAGCTGCTCGTTTCCCCAAAAATACCATCCATTAGTCTCACATTGTTAGAACTAAATTGCAAAGAACAATGTAGCCTTTAAAAAACACTAAAAAACTCTTCTCTAAAAACACTATTTGGAACCGAGCAACTAATTTTTGAAATTGTAATCGTAACTTTGTGCACTTAGCGTTAAATAAATTAGACGCTCATCTTAAATCTTAAGTTATCCAATTACGGCAAACAATTGTAATACCTAACTAGAATGAATTACACTTCAAATAAGGTAGTAAATTAGTGTAGGATGCCGACTGTAACATTGTTTGTTAAAGATAAACATTGAGATACAAATTACGTAGCTGGAACATATCAACACTACGTTTGGCAGAGAAAGAGAATTACATATAAGTTAACAATGGAGTGTTTATCTTAAGACCTGTTAACAGAACTAGCTGTCGGTTCGGCCAATGGCAACGTTCAGTGTTTACATTTGCCAATAATTATAAACTCAACACCTTTTAAGTCATCTAAGATGTGAAATATATATTTATATAATGCTCTAAGAGAGTAGATTGAGAGAAAGAGAATGAGATTAGCGTTGTATTCGTAAAATCGGCTATTACTCTTATGCTAGGGATAATATTATGATTAATGTTTTCCCATACAGGAACTAATTATTTTTAACTAAAACTTTATTACCTACAGAAAGTCAGCCCGTATCTGGGTATTTGGGCATGTTAGATTGGGCTTTTGTAAATTCACACATGACAGGAGAAATCGTAGTGTCGGGTAAAAATGTATTTTACGTGTAATTGTATGTGATGAAGACGTTGAAGTTGAAATTAAGAAATCGTTATGTCATGAAATAATACAAAATGTACTTAAAATTATAACACCGGTAATTATGAAGCCAAAATAGACAAAGTTCGCACTGATAGCGATCCCCACTGAATCTAGCATTCCATTTACTTGCTTATCCGTTAAAGATTGAATCAACAGCACTGTTTCATTTTACGTTTGTTTGTGCACTGGATTTGCCCTGCGGATTCACTTGAGTACGTTAATGTCAGTGGTGCGTGGGAAATGTTTGCGCGGATCTCATTAATTGAGTGGAAATACGGAAATTAAATTGGTATTTTATAACCGTCAGATTATAGTGAAATAATTACATAAACTGATGATTTGTTGACATGAAATGAAATTTAAATTTCGTATGGAACGCCATACGAAATTTAAATTCACCACTCAAAACGCAGCATAATACTTACGCATACACTTCGCCAACACGTCATCAAACCGATATTTAGTCAATGAATATTACTGATACATTTCGAGTTATCAGTGGGTAGTCCAATATAGAATTATAAAATGGCGGGAATCGATACCCCTCGTCCATTACGAGAAAATTGCTTTTTCCAATAAATATTCAATGTACGACGATAAAGCACAGTCAGATTGATTAAATTCTGTTTACCGATATATAAGAGTGTTGCCTGAAATAAATAACATTTTGTTTCCCTAAAAAAGTTACAAATTTCAAAACAAAAAGCTAAAATAATAATAATGACATAGTTTAAACGTAATAAACGCTATTAAAGTAAACCTTTAGTGGTGGCGATTTTCACGAATCCTAAGTTCGTACGTAACTTGAACTTGACATTTATCCTGCCGCTTTCCCTCCTACAAAATACTGACAGCGCACAAAATACTGACATTCAGTCACCACAGAGTGGGGTAAAGGTTTTGAGGATGTTGAGTCTGGCATTAGTTACTTAAAGATTTGATTGAGAGAGCCATGCTTGGGTACGAATGGGCCGGCTCGACCGGAGTGCTACCACGGCCTCACAGAACACCGGCGTGAAACAACGCTTACGTTGTGTTTCGCCGAGTGAGTGAGGATACTGGATGCCCAACCCTTTTAAAAGGAGGGCAACGCACTTGTGACTCCTCTGGTGTTACGGGTGTCCATCCGCGGCGGTAATCGCTTGTCATCAAGCGAACCGTCTGCTTTGCCCCCTTAACCCAAAAAAATATTTTAACATATAAATTTTCGCTACACCTGTACCTACACAAGACTTCAATTTCCAGTATTTACGATTGTTGAAAATAATACAGAAACTCAAGGGTTTGTAGTGTTTACAATAATATTGTGCTGACATGTTTTACGGCTGCGTGGGCGCAGTGCGCTCGCATTAGACAACCACTTAACAAATGTTTGTGTGCTGTGAACATAATGTACGGACATTTATAGTGCACGATTTAAGGGAAACTAATTATTTTATTTATTGTCATCAACCGATTTACTGTACCACCGCTCAAAATGAAAAGGCTTAGGCTATCGTCCTATAGGCTACAGTTATTATTTTTAACCCCCGACGCAAAAACGACGGGGTGTTATAAGTTTGACGTGTCTGTCTGTGTGTGTGTGTGTGTGTCTGTCTGTGGCATCGTAGCTCCCGAATGGATGAACCGATTTTGATTTTGTTTTTTTTGTTTGAAAGGTGAATAAGTGGGGAGTGTTCTTAGCTATGTTTGATGAAAATCGGTCCAAGATGGCCGCCGCCACAAGATGGCGGTTTACATATTTTTTCACAACCCCCACAATATTGGTATCAAATGAAAGGGCCTGACTAGTAGAATACTATACACTATGAAAAATTTCTAATCCAAGATGGCCGCCTCCACGAAATGGTGAATTTATTATGTTTTTTCACTACTCCCTCAATAAAGGTATCAAATGAAAGGGCTTGATAAGTAGAATACTATACACTATGATATAAGATATCTAATAGCTATGAGATAATTGTACAAAATTTGAATAACTAAACGAAGAAAATACCTAATTAAACACTAAATTACCTGGATCTTAAAACGCATGAAAATAAAAGAAATTAAACAAAATAACTAAGGAGTCCCTACAAAAAGTGTGAAATAACAAATTAAATTAAAAATTTAAAAAAACCCCCGACAAAACCTGAATCCCTATAAAAAGAAAAAAATAAACTTGAAATTATAACCCTTCGTAAGTACGTATGAAGTTTTTTGATTAAATTTTGTCGCGTCGGGGGACCGCTCTCTAGCTCTCGCGTGTCTGCCCGCTCGGGTCGCCAAACTTGAATATGTTACGCTCCGCCCACTTTACACCCTCCCGCGCGTCGCGGCGATGTACGCGCCATCCACATCAATTCTGATTTCGCGCGATTCACGTTCGGGAAGCAAAAGGAAAGGAAAGGATTCACATAATTAGAGAGCGGTCCCCCGACGCGACAAAATTTAATCAAAAAACTTCATACGTACTTACGAAGGGTTATAATTTCAAGTTTATTTTTTTCTTTTTATAGGGATTCAGGTTTATTTTTGTGTCGGGGGTTTTTTTAAATTTTTAATTTAATTTTTTATTTAAAAGCATAACACTAAACACCGAGCATGGGTTGTAGATTACATTATTTATTTAAATCAGTTAAAAATTGTCATTTTTGTGCATAGTTTTCCCACAATTATTAAAGGATATTAAATTTACTCCATGATTCATAAAATATAACGTTCTATAAACTTCTTATTGCCATACACAACGTAAGTGTTGTTTCACGCCGGTTTTCTGTGGGGCCGTGGTATCAAACCGGTCGAGCCGGCCCATTAGTGCCGAAGCATTGCTCTCCCACGGAATTTGTTTAGCTATTATTAAAAATCCAAATATAACACACAACTCAATTTGGGTTCAAAAGGTTTTTAAATATTTACATTTTAGTATAATAGTTCTTCTTATTATAAGATACATATAGTCTGAGGAAAACCCAGGTTTTAAAAATTCACCTATTTTCCCTATTTATGAATACTATCAATTCCACATTAGTATTTTTACAAAGTTCTCGAAATTCAAATCGACAAGCCAAAGTCTGGTTAATGTTAAACTTACTATTTCGTATGTATTCAATTCCAAATAAAACAACAGTTACCAGAATACATTGAGCACAACTAATTTATATGAACAAAGCACTATAAACAAGTGCTTCTACCGTCTCGTAAACACAAGTGAACGACCACGTTACGTCGTCGTATCGTTAATGCTAAAACGCAGTAAATATTCGATAGTTACGCGTAAACAGTTGTAACAATGGTACCATGTTTTCCATTATATACAATATGTAAGTGATGATTTATGAATGTCCGATGCTTATGCGAATGAGGAAATAGATATTGGCTATAATTTACTTTAACTCAAAAATATATTGAAGGAATG
The DNA here is from genome assembly GCA_947256265.1 of Acronicta leporina. Taxonomy (NCBI): domain Eukaryota; kingdom Metazoa; phylum Arthropoda; class Insecta; order Lepidoptera; family Noctuidae; genus Acronicta; species Acronicta leporina. Next base: position 14,213,650 of record OX366525.1, on the reverse strand, counting down.
TATTTATGGTTATGATTTTTTTTGTTTTCACTATTGTCATGTTTTGTTATATTTAATTTTGATTTATTTCATTTATTTGCATGGCAGAAATCATTTTTTTTTCCTTCTTGCTTTAAATATAGGTACACTAATTTAGTGAGATGTCCATCAAAAAAAGGATATGGAATAAATAACAACAATAAATATGTATAAAGCCGTGATAGCCTAGTGATATGACCATTGGACTGTCAAATCAAAGGTCGCGTGTTCAAAATCCAAGGACGCACCTTTGACTTTTCGAAGTTATGTGTTAAATAGTTAATTATCACGCGCTTAAACGGCGAAGGAAAACGGCGTGTGAAGTCTGCCAAACCGAATTGGCTAGCGTGGTGAACTATAGCCTAACCCCTCTCATTGTGAGAGGAGACCCATACCCAGCAGTGGGACATATAATGGGTTGATGTATGTATGTATGTATGTAGTAGGTATGTAACGTAAAGAAGAACTAGGAGTCGTTGTAACTTAATCTGAAGGAACTGCTTCAATGGTAGTTTTAAATTATCTTCAAAGTTTTTCTAACTAGAAACATCAGGAGAGAGTTCTAGAACTAAATCTTACTGAGTACTTATTGGTTTTGTTCTAAGTTCATTCTCGGTGAAATAGCCGTAAATTTTGTTTGAGAAGATGAAATGCTGTTTTCATATTTCCGAAAGAACTTTTTGGAAATTGGTAGAATGTAGAGATGAGCATGTTGTTTGTGACTTTTAGACTTTTGAGATAAAAGATAGTCTAGATAGTCTCTTGCCAAATTTTATCTAAATCTGTTCAGGTCTGTCTAGTTTAGGCGTTAGGTGTTTTTATGTTATGGATTATGCTATTATTTATAGGTTTACAATTAATTTATAAAGTACAATAATTATATTTAAGTACTTATTTATTTTAAGTAGGGTATGACTTTTTATTTATTTAATTATTGCTTTTCCTTGTGTTTATGTATCAGTAATTGTATTTATGTTTTTTTTCTGTTTTACTTACTTTAGTTGTGGCAATTGTGGTCTCTTGCAAGTGAAGGAGTACCCTCACAAAACACCTATTGTTGATTAGTCATCTTTGTTTTTGATCCTAAATAAATATATAAAAATATACTGTAAACAGCTCGCAGTCATCTTTAAATAATACCTGCTCGAGTTACGATACTCATTTGAGGGTTATTGCGGCGCTCGGGAGCGTCGAGCAAGCAATCTATTACAAGCTAGACCTTGCACTTTATACTTATTGCAATATTTCTACTTTATGCGTTATATGAGAAGCAAGACAAACGAGGCACAATGAACCTCGCCGCCTTCGTCGTCTTCTTTTGTTTATATGGGGTTTGGGGAGCAATCCAGCGTACGCATCACGTGATGGTAAGCGACTACCGCCGCCCACGGACACCAGCAACGCCAGAGGAGTGCGTTGCCGGCCTTTTGAAAGGGTTATGATCTCCGGTATTCTCACTCCCTCGGCGAAACACAATGTAAGTATTGTTTCACGCTGGTTTTCTGTGAGGCCGTGGTATCACTCCGGTCGAGCCGGTCCATTCGCGCTGAAGCACCCCCCACGATAAAACTGAATTTCATAAAGCATGTATCTAATACTGAAATGATTAAACTATTGAAATAAAAATATTTTTTACGGATTTTATCGCATTTTATTGATGCTGAAGGATCCGAAACATCGGGAATAAAATAATATCAATACAATGCGATAAAATCCGTACAAAGTATTTTCATTTCAAAGCCTAATATTTGGATAACTGTCAGAACTCAATCTCATTAATTGATTATTTTTATCTGAAACTAGCTTCCTTCGCGTGGAATAGTTACTTAGTGATGATATATAGCCTAAAGCCTTCCTCAATACAGGGGCTATCTAACACTGAGAGAATTTTTAAAATCGGACCAGTTGTTCCTGAGATTAGCGAGTTCAAGCAAACAAACAAACTCTTCAGCTTTATATATTAAGTGCTAGCTTGTGCCCGCGACTTCGTCCGCGTGGAAAAGTCACTTGGTCTTAGCGTGATGATATATAGCCTATAGCCTTCCTCAATACAGGGGCTATCTAACACTGAGAGAATTTTTAAAATCGGACCAGTTGTTCCTGAGATTAGCGAGTTCAAGCAAACAAACAAACTCTTCAGCTTTATATATTAAGTACTAGCTTCTGCCCGCGACTTCGTCCGCGTGGAAAAGTCAAAAAAAAAAGATAAATATAGTATATAGTTTTATAATAACAAACAACTGGCAACACTAAAAAAGCAAGAATATTTCAACTACCGAACAGTAAATTCGAAGTAAAGCAGTCGTTAGTAAAAAGTTGTAACGTTTTAATGTGCTGGCAACTTTGAGCGAGCGTTTACGTTCGTTGAGGAAAATTAAAGAGAATGTTTTAGCTAGTCTAGTGAAAGGTAACATCGTGAAACTATTTTTTATATTTTGTTTATGTTGGGAAGTGCGTAGTGAGTCGGGGTTTGAAATATGTGTCTAGCTAGTTACCAACCGCTTATTTTCAACCGACTTCAAAAATGAGGAGGTTCTCAATTCGATTGGTATTTTTTTTATGTATGTACACCGATTACGTTGACATGATCGGATTTACGTAATTCTTATGCGGAATAGTTGCCATTTGGTCACATAAAAATTGATCATAGTTTGGCTCAGTAGTTTTCATTTTATGATTTTTTTTATGTTTGTTTGGTCAGAACTTTCGACTGGGTGAACCGATTTTGATGATTCAGTTCTGACAATGGATTCTAAGGTTAAAAGTCAACGATCTATCGCAGGCCACTCAAAATGTTGATCAAAATAAACTAACTTTTCAAAAAAAAGTAAAACGGCCTTCAAAAAACAAAAAAAATATGTGCGAAACAGTTTCGGAAGTCGGTGGAAAGATCCGACTATCAATGGCACCGACTTCCGAAACCGTTTCGCACGTACCTGACATTTATTCTTTTTGTTTTTTGAAGGGGTTTTTACTTTTTTAGAACCAATATTTATTTTATTGTAGTAAGTAAGGCAAACAAGCAACCGCAGCCTATAAGTAAGCAACATCAGTAGTAACTATCATTAGAGCGTTATCATCTTGTGACCTTAGTCTTATTTGACGCACGCCTTCCTCCCACAGGCATAGACAGATACTCTTTACCGCCACTTGCTACGATACTTGCAATCTTCTTTTGGAATACATTTAAAACTGTATTAAGTAAGTACTATTGGAAATGAGATACTAAGTAAAGCTTATTACTCTGAACATAAATACCTGAAACGAACATTTAATTTAGCACCATCTTCAAGATTCCTGTCAAATAAAATACAAAGTTAACATTCCTACAAAGTGCTCTGTAAGATATTAAAATAGTTAAGGAACTGAAACACGCCTGAATACTTTGAATTGAATTAGTCTGAATGTCCTTCAAATATTTGAAGTTTGAAACCTATCTGAATTCTACAGTTTAAGTAGATTAACATTTATGTCGTGGGCCGATCGTTTAAATGGGCTGATCGAGATCTGCTTGGGCACATCACAATACGCTAGATCGAAGAAATATGAAAAAGAGGAAGCACAAAAAAGCGACTTCCGTTAATGGTGGACATTGCAAAAACCCAAACGAAACGCTTTAAGTCCACGTTTATCATGCGTACCGTCGAAATGTTATTTGGAATGCGCTTCCTGAGTGCGTCTTCCCCAATAGATATTATAATCTGGGTGTCTTTAAATCACGAGTGTATCGGTTTCTTCTAGGCAAGCACGCTCCATCGTAGGTCGCAGTCAAAGTCAAATGTTTTATTTCAATTAGACCAGTAATACAGGTACTTTTGAATTGTCAAAAACTAGGTGCGCGGTTCCAAATAGTGGGTCTTATGGAGAAGAACCGGCAAGAAACTCCATAGATACTCCTTTCAACAAAGATTATAACATTGATTTATTTTACAATTTAGTTGTTATAATGTGAGAATCGTGCAGCTTGATGTGCTGGTAACAATTGAATTTAATAAACTACGATCAATTGCCTTCCAAAGAAAAGAAAAGTGATTACCATAGTAGCAGTGTAAGCGTAAGCCTATCAAAAGGAAAAAATATACATTTTAAATATGCACACTGCCAGAACCGTATTGTGACCATTGTACATAGGTAAGTACTTGTCGGGCATATCATGAAACTGGCGAACCCCCTTAAAATTGCTCGAAATCAAACTTGAGAGTCAATCCAACCCATGACACCACACAAAGTAAGGACAAGGTTGGGCCACCTGCAGGAAATAAATTCCACATCTTGTTTTTCTCAAACCAAAATGGAAATAGAATACCACAACTTTGTGGAGGATTGAAATAGCGCCCGCGCAGTAGCGGGAGAACACAGATGTCCGGATTTGTATTAAGACTGTTTGTGTTAAAACATTCAGTTTTACGTTTTGTTTGAGATTTTCTTTTTCTTTTTAGAAGTTCTTATGTTTGTTTTTTGTACTTCATGGCTCCTTTACATTTATCTGGTGAACCAGCAACAGTATACTAAGTTTTATTGAACGAATCACTACCAGATAATAAACTAACAGTACCTATATTAAAGTTAGTGTAAGATAAAAAAGTATATAAATGCGTGTCTACCTCATTCTGTATGTGGTCTGTTGGACGTAAGGTGACGGCTAGAGGTCTTGAGTTCGATTGCCAGGTCAGGATTATCTTTATGACATTTTCAGTAGCAGTTCAGCGCTGAGATTTCTGCCATGTTAATAGGTTATGATGTCATTTGGTATAAAAAAAAAGTAAGTAATACGAATAAGTTAGTTCACTTTGAAAATTATTAACCTACAGAATATATCCTTTGCCGTCAACGCAAGAGAAATTTGCATAACTTTGACATTTATGCCTAGCTCTAGGTCTAACTTTGAGTCTAAACAACTATTGTTTGATAGCTCAAGTTGTTGCGAAGATGGGAGTCAAAGAAATGACCACAAACTTTAGAAAATACAGCCCTTATGTCATTGGTGGGAAGTTATAATATTTTTTGCCGTAGATAAGGCTAGGTGGGCTAGAATAAGTGTTTGAGTACACTTTTTCTAGCCTTTAAGCCTAGAAACTGTTTAGTGTTATTTTTTTAGTCTATTATAGCGGGACGAGAGCATACTAGGACTAACCAACTTAATTAGCCGTTTTAAATTTATTTGTCAGTATAACAACCATCAATTTTTATATATTTCACTAGCTTTGCCCGCGGCTTTGCTCACGTGAAGCAATATTAGAATAAATGGATTCCGAAAATAATTTAATCAAAAAATCCAATAGGTAGTGCTCTTTTTTGTAAGGGTATTATATATCAGAGAGGTCAAGCTGTATCTCAGGATCCGTTTAATTAATTGAGATAAGAAGATCACCAGTTTTTTAAGTCGGATCATATAATTTCTAACAGTGTTAACAAAATTAAAATCTATTCAGTAGTTTTTCTGCCAACCTGTGACAACCAGAGAAACCGACAAGAATTTTAAAAATCACTGTTTTCTGGTTCGTTTATACTTATACCCTAACTCACTTGTTTTTTTTTAATATCTTCAATATACAGACACAGCTTTTTCGAAATTTTATAATAGTACAGAAGACTAAGCCTGTTATTTTAAATTATTCAATGTTTCCTATAATAATAAAAAATATCTGCGCTTAATTCAGATTTTTCAAACAAACCTAGCAATAAAACATATGTAACAAAATCACAGCCGTTTCCACGGTAAAAGGAACGCCATTAATTCTAAAATTATCACCAAGTGAGCCGGCAAGAAATCTACATAATTTATTCATAACATAACAAATGTGTACGAGTTACTCGTGCGTAATTAACTAGTTATTACCATTTGGTTTGTTTACTTAATGCAAATATGAAGAATCTCAATTTAAATTTGTCTCACTGTTCTGGAATTGTTTAAAACTGCCTCATTAGCCAAGTGTTGAATGACCACTTGGCTAATGAGGCCGCTAGAGGTCCTGGGTTCGATTCTCAGGTCGAGCAAAGTGTTATTGGGTTTTTCTATGAAATTCCCAGTAGCAGCTCGGAGTTAGGAATTTGTGCCCGATCGCCCCCTATTACATGGGACCTAAACATACCGGTGAACTGTGGGTGTACATTAATACGCCTCTGCCTAACCCTTTGGGGAATACAGGCGTGATGGTATTTATTTATTTATTATATTCTTTATTGTACACCAAATTAAACATAGGACAGGACATATTGAAACAAAAAAACATACAATGGGCGGCCTTATCGCTAACTGCAATTTCTTCCAGGCAACCTTAGATGGTATGTTATGTATGTCAATTTAAAATTTGTCATTTTCATAATTAAATTTCTTTATTCGATGGCACTATTTGAAGACTGCGAGTCTTCAAATATTTGAAGATTGCGGCTGAACGATCGACTTCTGCGCCATGAGTTGTGGGTTTGATAACCGCACGGAACAAATATTTGTATGATCTACAGGTGGTCGTTCCGGGTTTCAGTGAGAATTTGTGTTTTTAAAAGCACCCACGATACAGGAGAAAATCCGAGTGTGGCACAATATTATTCCAATGGCATTCACCACGGGACAAATTCGATTCCCACACGGAACATTTATATGCTCTCCCTATTGTTGTTGTGAGTTTGGATATTTATGTATGTAAAAAATTGTGTTTATTATCGGACTAAAGATTATTGATATCTCTCAACGCATGGGGGAAATGACATGACATGAAACGCATGACAGAAAGAGAAATATCCCTGCGTGAACCATGAAGTTTTTAACCTTTGGAAAAATTCCATAGAATCGGGAAGAACGAAATCATCACGGATTACACTGTAGAAACACAGCTGGCCTCCAAAAATAAATTCCAATTACAATCCCTTTAGATACGTCTAAATTATACAACATAATTCCGTTCACGCAATAAAATTTGTTTAAAAAAGAAATACTGAGAACACACAAAACTATTTTTATATATATAACGGTAAAACATACAATCTCTCTAGAGATGTATCTTATGCCGTTTGAACACAAACTTCCGATTCTAGTTTACTGAGTTGAAACTTCCTCAAAAAATATTGATCAGGTTACATTCACGTATGAGAATGTGCTGGATTTTAATATGGAGTTTTTTTTAATGGGATAGGGGGGCAAACGATCAGACGGATCACCTGATGGTAAGAGATTACTGACGCCCATGCAAAACCCGCAACACTAGTTGGGGCTCCGGTATCCTCACTCACTCGGCGCAACACAAGTCACAACATTAGTGCTGTTTCATGCCGGTTTTCTGTAAGGCCGTGGTATCACTCCTGTCGACCCGGCCCATTCGTGCCGAAGCATGGCTCTCCCACGGTACAGATAAATGTTTAGAAGTACTTTAAATCTTAGAATTGTTGGTTTATGTATATGACATCATCCATCACACTTGTAATCTCCGAAGGGTTAGGCAGAGGCGTACTAATGTATACCCTCAGTTCACCGGTATTTTTAGGTCCCATGTAGTAGGGGGCGAGCCTATTCCGGAAAAACCCAATAACACTGCTCGACCTGGGAATCGAACCCTCTAGGCTAGCAGCCGCGCTCAGGACAGCCTGAGGCAGTGAGTGTTTTTAACCTTGCAGTAGGTACTTTTATTAAAACATTACTGACACTAACATTTCTGATAATATGCTAGCTAGCTGCTAGTTTCTGAATGCTACAAAAACTGTATTAGTTCTTTTTTTTATCAATAACGTAAACGTAAATCTTATCCGTAATGGGTAGGTACTGGTGGTTTCTTTGTGTTCGCACAGTGTTTCGAATCAACGACTGACAGCCGGATAGACGAATGTAAACATTTTCTGTAGAATGTTCCTGCACAGTGTTTCGTCAACAGAAGCTGATGGGGAAAATATTTATTTTTAAATGCCTATTTGTTAACAAACCAAGATACCTGTTTATAACATAAGTATTTTTCAATCAGGCACCTACCTGTACCTATATGAAGTGATAAGATAAGGAATAAGATGGTACCGTTTCATATAATCGTCGGAGTCTATCGTAAAACACCTTCGTGTATGTTTCGACTTTGGCGAGTAAGAGCCAGTTCCCCTCGGTTGCTGCGGCTCTGGCAGTATTCAGTCTGTAGGGGCTCTTATGAGTCGGCAACACATCAGCAACTGCTCTGGTGTTGCAGGTGTCTATGGGCGACAATGACTACTTACCACCAGGCGGTTCGTCAGCTCGTTTAATCTTAATCCATAACAAAAGCTCCTATTCAACTTAAAAGTTCAAAAATCTAACTTATAAACTCAATATCGTTGAAAATACCTACGGATGCTAATAATCGGGTAGGTGTGAACATTTTGTCCGGTATTTGGGTTACCCGGTCCTTAGGGGTCGACCCGAGCCCGGCGCTGGTAATGGCTCCATTCCGACAGAGACGCTTTAGTGTTGATATTGTGATTAATTTTAAAATTGAAAATCATTGCGTTCCGTACGATTAACACGCCTATTTTCGGACGCAATAAGCATTTTGAGGTGAAGGCAGGCAGCATAACATTTAAGCTCATTAGTCAAAGTCAAAATGTTTTATTTCAATTAGACCATTAAAAAGGTACTTTTGAAAAGACAAACTAGTTTATTAGTACCCCACTGCTTGGAGAATAAGATGGAACAGATTGTCATCAGGCAAATGTAATCCATCAACCTCAGTAATGGTCAATACACAACGATTTTTACCATGGGAGAGCCATGTTTCGGCACGAATGGGCCGGCTCGACCGGAGTGTTACTACGGCTTCACAGAAAACTGCGTGAAACGAACCTTACGTTGTGTATCACCGAGTGAGTAAAGATAACGGAGGCCTAAACCTTTTTAAAAGGCGAGTAACGCACTTGCAAGTCCCTTGGTGTTGCGGGTGTCTATGGGCGGCGGTAATCGCTTACCATCAGGTGATCCATATGCTCGTTTGCCCCCCTATAACATAAACAAATATTTAAGTAGATATCTATAAGTTATGATACGTTATCAAATATGGAAGACTAGCTTCTGCCCGCGACTTCGTCTGCGTAGACTTCAGATAAAAAGTAGCCCATGTGTTATTCCAGACTATAGTCTATCTCTGTGCCAAATTTTATCCAGATCCGATCAGCCGTTCTGGCGTGAAAGAGTAACAAACATCCATCCATCCATCCTCACAAACTTTCGCATTTATTATATTATAGTAGGATAACAATCTTCTTTACATAGTAGAAATCAAAGTCGCTACGTGTATCTGTCCGCTTAGATCATTTAAATCACGCAACGGATTTTAATGTAGCTTTCATCAATAGATAGATTCCTTCAAGAGGAAGGTTATTAAGAGTACTACGTACCGGGCTAAAAGCTGGCTATTGTACAATAATATAGGCCTAGCTAGGTCATAGATCACTGTGCTGTTCAGGGTTTTAATTGAAAGGAAATACGTCTTAGTGCTTACGATAACATAATCAACCCATTATATTGTCCCTCGCTGAGCACAGGTCTCCTCACAGTATGAGAGGGAATATGCCAGTAATGGCGAACCAATGGCACTCGTGCTAACGTCGGCACGCGATGAAATATTGTGGACACGGGATTTAAAAAAGTAGGTAGGTCGGACCTCTAATAGAAACTTTTTTTTATGGGATAGCAGGCAAACGAGCAGACGGATCGCCTGATCGCGCGATCACCGCCGCCCATGGACGGCCGCAATACCAGAGGAGTCACAAGTGCGCTGCCGGCTCTTTTCTTGAAGGTTTGAATATTTATCCGTCTGATAGCAGCAAGTAAATGACAAAAGAGACAAAGAAAAGAGATTATAAAGAGAAGAGAAATTAAAAGGGAGCTGAGATACCATGAGTCAGTCGGTGTCAGTGTTCTACACTCGAGGTTGTTTGATGGTACGTCATGACGTCATAATAGATTTGTTTAAAAGAGGCACGTAGATTAAAAAAGGTTTGCCAACCCTGGATTAGGCTATAGTCTACCACGCTTAACTAAATATGGGTCTATCTGTCGGTGGGTAAATCTCTTCTTAGTGCGAATCTTGTTAATGGGAAACTACTTAATCTGATTTAACAATCTTATTAAATTCAATTGTTGCTGAAAATTAGACAACCAGATAAATTATAAGGGTTTAGGACATCGGTGAAGCCTATAACACATTGTTTCGCTACATATGGATAATCCCCCACAGGCGGCTCAGCTCAACTCACTTAAATGGGTGCAAAAGAGCCACTAAAAAAATTAGGACGTAATCTACATAGTTTATAACAAAGTCGCTTCCCGCTATCTGTCTGTCCCTATGTATGCTTATATCTTTAAAACTACGCAACGGATTTTGATACGGTTTTTTTAAATAGATAGAGTGATTCAAGAGGAAGATTTTAAACTATTTAACATAACCCTATGACTATTGGGAACGGGGCAGCGTGGGTGAAAACGCGGGCGGGTCGCTATACATAATAAACCCTGCGATATCAACTTATTTTTTATAACAGCTTATTTTTTATTAGACATTATTGGCTCATACTAAAATGATGACGAAGAATGGGTTAATCTGAAATGCTTACTTAATGTGTGGTTGAATAAAATATGCGCCACAAAGGTACTCTGTGAATAATAAACTCACACGGTTGCAAAGATACACCAAATAAATATCCCCCGATAACAAAGTTAACCTTTACGCCGGAAGGTATTCCATTTTCACCGCTAACAGTAATATAGGCGAAGCGGCTGTCAAAAGCATAAAAATCCCTTTTACCTTAAAACATATCTAATTTCACGTCGCTCCGAACATCCAAAGTACATTACACAGGCGTATTCTAAAACCACCTTAATAAATTCCTGCGGATTTCTAATAAGATACTGCGTGAATGAACGAATATCCTTCGATGATAAACGCGGAAAGAATGAATGTATAATGGGCCATAGTAATTTTAGTTCGAATGTTGTAACTAGATGGCGTTGTACCGGTGGCCTGAATCGCGCTATGGTTTCGTTACATGAATTTAAGTTAGCTGACCAGTTTGGTAAAATCAGGAATATCCTATTTCATTTTTTGGACATAGTATCTACCTACGTACTAGAAAATTGTCGCATCTTAGGAGTGAGTTTGACAACTCCGGTTGACATTTGATAAATTTGATTAGTTGCCCAGTTAGACGGTGCGCGATGCTTTCTAGAAAAAAATGGATCGTTGCGATCCTAATGTGTTATTGGTAAATATTTTATAGCATGTCCCCCTCGTTGCCCGAGTGTGTTAGATGGATGGATATATTTTATGGACGATGAGATATTAAATTGGGTGTTAGCCAAAATGGGGAACCCATCTCAAAGTTGATGTCGTGTGATGTGATAATGTGGTTTCCAGTTGGAAAGAGCAGCAATATTCAAATAAATACAATTGTAGTAGAAATCAAAGTATCTACAAATAAAAAAGGTTCAATATTTTCTCAATAGACAAGCTTAACTGCCTCATTAGCCTAGTTTTCCTGAATGCGACTGCTACGCTTGAGGTCATGGGTTCGATTCCCAGGTCGAGCAAAGTGTTATTCGGTTAATAGGCTCGCCCTATTACATGAAACCTAAACATACCAGCGAACTGTGGGTGTACATCAGTACGCCTCTGCCTAACCCTTCGGAGAAAAACAGGCGTGATGGTATGTTTTAGACAAGCTAATTTTGATATCAAAGCAACAATAGATAATAAAACATTAGTATTACTTAAACTCTAGTGTAATTACTTTTTTACAACCAAAATTTTTGTTTATTAAGTTTACTGTCCATAAAAATGAATTTTAAAATGTGCTTCTAATTCAATAGTAGCTAGAGCACACAAATTTAAACAACCCATATCAATTGTATAACTTATTCTATTAGGTACATTAATTTTGAAGCAAAACCCATTATCACCAAAAGCTTTAAAAGAGTCCATTAAAATACAAAAGAATCACACTTTATACAATTTTATATTCCAAATAAAAATATTACGACTATGTCGGGGAGTTTTATGCATTTTTTATAAATCTTGCAAACGAGAATAGTTAAAATTTATCACCGGTAAGATATCATTGCCAGCCACAAATTTAATAAGATGCCTTCATTTTTATTTCATACTAGCTTCTGCCCGCGACTTCGTCCGCGTAGCGTGATGATATATAGCCTATGTCCTTTCTCAGGGTCTAAAGATTGTCTGTGCCAAATTTCATCAAAATCGGTTGAGAGGTTTAAGCGGGAAAGCGTAACAGACAGAGTTACTTTCGCATTAATAATATTAGTAGGGATCCTCATTTTAATTGTAATACTCGTATAATAAATCATTTGGTATCCATAAGATTGCCAAATTAAAACGAAAGATTTTAATTTGTGTGAATGGAGCATTGGTCCCCCAACGCTTAGAACATGTTGAGAGAATGAATTAAAGACGATTAACGAAACGAATTTATAAGGCTAATTTCAGTCCCAGCGTTTTTTATGAGATTGGGGGGCCAACGAGCAGGCGGTTTACGTGATGGTAAGCGATTACCGCCGCCCATGGACATCCGCAACACCAGAGGAGTCACAAGTGCGTTGTC